>JALMGF010000240.1:600000-1167940 GCA_023333645.1 Sceloporus occidentalis | reverse complement strand
TTTCTAATACACTTGTGAGTGCAACAAACATCTCTATTTTTATTTTTATCCTTACATCACATACAGAAAAATATTTTGTTATATCTTACAGAAAATATATTTTGAGCATGAATGTCTATGTGTAAGGGTGAGTGAGCATTGATAAAGTATTATATATTGGAAACAATATTTATTTTATTCAACAATCGTTTTGCTTCAGATAATAAACATATAGACAGTGTTATGAGAATCCACACGAATTCCGTACACAAAACAGATAAATGAAAAAGCGACAGATCACGAACAGTAGCGTAATCGCTGCCAGGAATAAAGATGGCGGGTGCGCATTGCTATTGGGAGGACGTGTCATCAGTTCTGACCAATAATGAGCGAGCATTCAGCCGCTAGAATGCGTGGACCAATCCCAGCGCTCTTTTCTCGCCAGTTGAGCAGGAAGCAGGAAGCGACGTTGTGTCAGAATGCTGTGAGGGACTCCGGTACGAGTGACAGGACATGAACCCGCTCCTGCTCCCTGTGTGTTTGGGGTTCGTGGTCGCCCCGCCGGTACAGAATGCCAAGGAGAGCCGGTTTAGTGAGCAGGTGACCGCATGCCTTTATGTTTAAATGGGCCGGTGTTGGGGCTCTTGGAAGTCTGTAGTACCGCCAAATACCTTTATTCTGCATCCGCGCTACCGGCTGTCACAGGTTTCACCTGCACATTCACACTCATTTGTAATGTTCGTGTTTGCGTGAATTAGTAATTATATGGCGTCATTAGAGCTCATTTATGTCATAAGAGAACTGAAACATGGTACATGCTAACAGGGAGGATAAAAAGGAAGGCCGTAGGCCGTAGACTATAATAAAAGGGGCATAAAAAGTGATTTTTTTTTGAATTTTTATAAACCCTACATCTTAAAGTTTTAAGACTATTACATTCCTCTTAGGATGTCCTCCTTCTAATAGGAATGTTTTGCTATAATTCTTGTGTCCCGGAGTAACACGAGCACTTTGTATGGTCAGGAGATTGTTGTGTACACCCGTGTAGTTTACGGTGTTGCCGTGTTGTTACTGTTATGTCGGCCGTGTGGAGATGTATGCGGGTCCGCGCCTGTGTGCGCCGCTGGAGATAGCGGTTTGTGTGATCATTAGAGGAGGTTCTGGGTCCCTGACCGTTATTCACAGTTAGTGTGCCAGAAGGGGTCCGCGATGTGTCTGTTCCAAATATTCTATTATAGTGCTTGTTTTTTTTTCCTTCTTTTAAGGATCGACATTATTATGTATCTCCAGTGCTGAGTGTACTTTTGTTTTGTTTTATTATGTTCTGTGGTCAGTATGGCTAGCAGGTAATCTCTTTAGTGCCGACAGATTATACTTCCAGGAGGTCTGCCCTTTCCCATCTTTCTCTGGGTTTAGATGAAGAGCTGGTATTCTTTTTTGGTGATTTTTAATGGAATAACTCTTGAGGCTCTTTATCTCACCCATCTTTCCTGCGTTCCAACGGCACGTTGTGTTTGCTAATCCAAGTTTAAAAGGCTAATCAATCGTTAAAAAAACCTTTTGCAATTGATACATGAAAGTGACCCCACATTTTGGGTCTTCTAATCGGGGTCGTCTTCTAATCAGACCTCAAATAGAGGTCTGATTATGAGACTAAGATCCAGATCCCCCGCACCGCTGCAGGGGACCTGGATCCTCCTGTCTCCCCCCCCATACACACACTTACCGGTGCTTCCTGCTGTGTTGCCGGGGCAGCGATCCGCGTACACAACGTCCGCTGCAGCCGGAAGGAGGTGTGGCTAGCAGCGGGGATTGTCTGCGTCCGTCGCGTATACCTTCCCCGGCTGTCAGAGATCAGAGTTCCTCGCACCGGTGCGGGGAACTCTGATCTCTGACAGCCAGGGAAGCTATATGAGACGGACGCAGACAAACCCCGCTGCCAACAAACCCCGCTGCAGCGGAAGGAGATGTTAACCCGCTGCCCCGGCAAAACAGCAGGAAATTGGAAGCACCGGTAAGTAAGTAAGTGTGTGTGTGTGTGTGTTAAATGGGGGCATAGGGCATTTCTGGAATGCCTTATACCCCTATATGCCACTCTGGCACTTAGGGGGTTAAAAAGCATATTATGGGGCAGAGTGGCATATAGGGAGGTATAAGGCATTTCACCTCCCTATATGCCACTCTGCCCCATAATATGCCTTTTAACCCCCTAAATGCCAGAGTGGCATATAGGGGTATAAGGCATTTCTGGAGGCAGAGTGCTCTATACAATGCCTTTTAACTCCCTTAATTCCACTCTGCCTCCTGGAATGCCTTATACCTCCCTATATGCCACTCTGCCCCATAATATGCATTTTAACCCCCTAAATGCCAGAGTGGCATTTAGGGGTATAAGGCATTTCTGGAGGCAGAGTGGCACATAGGGGGTCAAAAGGCATACCATGGGGCACAGTGGCATATAGAGGGTTAAAAGGCATATCATGGGCCACAGTGCCATATTGGAGTGGCAAGCCTGGGGGCAGATGTGCGTAACTGGGGGACAGGTTGGAAAATACAAGGAAATAAAAACAAAAAAAATATTTTTCTCAATCATAGCTTTATAAAAAAAATAGTTTACATGAATTAACATTTTCTGGTAAAACTTTTTTCCTTTAGGGTCGTCTTATATTCAGGCTTTTTCTTTTTTTCCTAAATTAATATTCAGATTTGGGGGGTCGTCTTATAATCAGGGTCATCTTATAATCGAGCAAATGCGGTAGTTAGATTAGATGGAATTATTATTACCCTTTATCTGTTCAGAGAAAGAAATTAAGATGCGCTGTACAATTAAATTGGAGCAGTTAACACATTAGTAGTTGAGAACCCTGCATGTGAGCCATTATCACCCTTTATAGCATTTTAAACAATTGCTGTGTTTTAGGGAGTGACAGATGAATGATTAAATGTTAAATGGTTAAATGTCCAATGTAATAAGATGTTTTGTGTTTTTTTCTGGAGTCAAACTAAGTGAAATTATATCTTTTTTTTTTTTCCCCTACGGAATGACAGCACTGGGTCAGTGTTCATAGGAATAAAACGTAGATTTTGGTACACACATACTTAGTACAGTCACAGGTTCTAAGAGTCAGATTAAGTGAAAATATAGCTGTGTGCTAGAGAATGACAGATGAATCCCTATAGGGTATAATAAGAGAAAATAAGTTGTTTCACTGCCGAAACGCTGTGGCATATCCTATAGGTCGTCAGCACACATTTTCCCATTAATCTCTTCCGTGTCCCCATCTTCTTTCTTGGTCATCTTCTTCCTGATTTCTGCTCGGCTATGCTGGCTGGCGAAAAAGGTATGAGGACATTGAGAGTGTGATAGTGAATGGAGCACTAATAATAATAATAATAATAATAATAAAAAAAAAAACAAAAAAAAACCCCTGAATCTCATCCAAACCGAAAGGTGCAGGAAAGGAAAAATTGAAATTGTGTCCAAATCATTTTTGGTCCATGTACTCAAGTCTAGTTAAACATTCAGTGATTAATATGCCCCCTTTAACTGCCTTGTATTGTATTATAAAAAATACAGCATGCTTTTTTTGGATGAGGCTGGCAGAGATAGTTTGAGTTTGGTAGAATTATGAATATTATGTGTTTTATTAATTTCATTATAAAATAAAAAATTAAAACCCCCTATATTATAACAGAAAAGTGTTAATTGGTTCTCTGCCTTAATAATCTTATTATTATTATTATTATCTTTTATTTATATAGCGCCAACAGTTTACGCAGCGCTTAATACAATACATAAATTCAAGGGGTCTGACGAGACAAACCGATACATTTGGTGGAGAGGACCCTGCAAGCTTACAATCTTGAGGGAATGGGGTGACAAACATAAGGCACAGAGGAAGGGTGAGAGGTGGTGTGGGGGTATCAGTGATGGGGTGAGAGGTAGTATGGTGGTCATGTCAATGACAAGGAAGTTCTAGAAGCTAAGATGGTAGATGGTAGTAGAAGTGTGGATCAGGGGGTCGCGGTGGATGGAATCTACTTGGTTTTTGCCAAGGCGTTTGACTCGGTTCCACACAATAGGTTAGTATTCAAACTGAAGGAAATTGGCCTAGATGCAAATTCTTGTTCTTGGGTAGAACATCGGCTTAGAGGTAGAGAACAGAGAGTTGTTATAAATGGTAAATTTTCAAGCTGGTCAAAAGTGGTAAGTGGTGTCCCTCAGGGTTCTGTTCTGGGACCAATTTTATTCAACATATTTATAAATGACCTGGCAGGAGGCATTGAAAGTCATGTTTCTGTGTTTGCAGATGACACAAAACTAGGTAAAGTTATACAGGGCGAGCAGGATATTAATGTGCTGCAGAGGGATCTAGATAGACTGGGGGACTGGGCACTCAAATGGCAGATGAAATTCAATGTAGATAAATGTAAAGTTATGCACTTCGGGGTAGCGAATGCACACGCAACCTACACCCTAAACGGTAGTGAATTAGGGGTAATGACAAATGAGAAGGATTTGGGAATTGTTATAGACAACAAACTAGGCAACAATGTGCAGTGTCAGTCTGCGGTTGCTAAGGCCAGTAAGGTATTGTCGTGTATAAAAAGGGGCATCAAGTCGCGGAATAAAGATATAATTTTGCCTCTGTATAAATCAATGGTAAGGCCGCACCTTGAATATGCTGTGCAATTTTGGGCGCCTTTTCTAAAGAAGGATATCATAGCACTAGAAAGGGTGCAGAGGCGGGCTACAAAATTAATAAAAGGAATGGAGCAATATAGTTATGAAGAAAGGTTAACTAATTTAAATCTGTTTAGTTTAGAAAAACGTCGCCTCAGAGGGGATATGATAGCATTATATAAATATATTCGGGGCCAATACAAACCATTGTGTGGAAATCTGTTCATAAACAGGACTATGCATAGGACACGTGGTCATGCATTTAGACTGGAAGAAAGGAGATTTAGACTAAAGCAGAGGAAAGGGTTTTTTACAGTAAGGGCAGTAAGGATGTGGAATTCTCTGCCTGCAGAGGTAGTTTTATCAGAGTCTGTACAGACGTTTAAACTGCAACTGGATGGATACCTGGAAAAACATAATATTCAGGGATATAATCTTTAATTATGGGGAAACAGCTTATTGATCCAAGGAGAAATCTGACTGCCATTTTGGGGTCAAGAAGGAATTTTTTTCCCTGGTTAGTGCAAAATTGGAAAGAGCGAAGCCAGGGTTTTTTGCCTTCTTTTGGATCAAACAGCAACAAATTAACAGATATAGGAAAGGCTGAACTTGATGGACGCATGTCTTTTTTCAGCCTATGTAACTATGTAACTATGTAACCGGAGCAAAAGTGGTAGATGTGTTAATTTTTGCGTTTTAATCTAGGATGGTGGCCATTGAATCGAAATATCCTCTAGACTGTAAGTTTACGGACCGGTCTCTATTTACTTAACGTAAATGATCGTTTTTAATCTGTCAGTTCTAGTTTTGTCAGACTCTGAATGTATGGACTATAGGAATATATTCTAAATATATATTATATTATAAATAAAAGATAATATTCTTGATGTTTTTCAGCACGGAAACACGATCAGCACGGTCAAAGTGACAGTGTCCAGCTTACCGTGGAATGAGGAGAACTCTGGTCTCGTATATATATAAAGCTTCCGCATGAAGAGGACGTGTTGGCGGGTCACCGCCTGTTACCAGCCGCACTAAACATGTCGGTGTTTTAGCAGCAATCAAACGAGGGACTGGATTATAAACAAAACCGAACAACAAATACAGTGGGTTTTTTTTAACGTATTTATTTCATGCTTCTAGTGCCGTTCTGTACACCCAGTGCCCTCCGCGCGGTCTGCCATCTGTACCTCATCTCAAGGAGCTGCCGTGTTTGTGAGGGCGAAATGTTCACCATAAGCAGACATGGAAGTAGTTAACCCATTAAAACGGATAGTCGGCATAGAAAGTATAAATCAAGCTATTATGTGGCTTTTGTTTATATTATGACTAAAGATCTGAACAGTTTTCAATTATTACAGATTAAATGGAATATATGTATGTACTACATGTCTGTGCATAGATGTATAATAAATGTATGAAACGGATCAGGATTTTGTGTAGTTTTTCTCCTTAATAAAATTCCATGAACCCTGGTTGTGCCTCTCTCATCATGGAGGACATCCTTATTGATCCCACAGGTCCCCCCAGGGTTATATACGTGTGTATGCATTTGCTAACACTGTGGGTATCACACTGGGAAAAAAAGGGATCATTAAAACATATTTCACTTTGTACATGAAACATAGCAATGGGAATCAAAAAAAAAAAGAAACATAGGAATAGAGTTTGACTGCAGACTCGCATCTTCACTCAGGAGTCGGGATAACAATATGCCGATCCCATTCATATCTATATTCCCTTACTGTGTTAACCGCCACCACTCAGTCAGGACATACAGCTACATGCCATGGATTTGATGTTTTTATATCCGGAGCCATCTTGGTCAGTGGCGTAAGTACAGGGGCCGACCCTGCGACTGCTTGTCTTCTCGTGCCTTTTTTACACCATTTTGAACCCTTAATCACGTCGCTTCTTTAAATGTCACTTTATTACTCTGTTAGATTATCTTGATTAGAGTCCCCAAGGGTTTTGTTTATACTTGGCGTTCTCTTGGCAATATATATATATATATATATATATAATTATATATATATATACTCTACCATTCAAAAGTACGAGGTCACATAGATCTGTCTCTCTTTTTGTAAGAAAACGAATGTTGTCTATTAAAATGACATGAAATGCATCAGAAATACAGCACAGGCATCATTAATGTTATAAATGACTGAATGATTGTAGCTGCGTTCCAACGGCACGTTGTGTTTAATCCAAGTTTAAATTTAAAAGGCTAATCAATAATTAGAAAACCCCTTTTGCAATTGTTACAGCTAGACATTTATTTTCCAAGTGACCCCACATTTTAGAATGGTAGTCTGTGTGTGATATATATATATGTGTGTGTGTGTATATACCGTGTATATATATATATATATATATATAATCACACACTACTGTTTCAGAATTATATATTGACATCATAACTGTAAGCGTTGTCTAGCCGGCTTGTCGCTGAGAGTTCCGAGCCCCGCCCTGCTATTGTGATGTAACAGATGTGCCACGCCCTTCTACTGTGACATAGTGTAGGTTATAAAAGCACTGGCCGTTAGCCAACAGATGCTTTTGTAAGCTGACAGTACAAGATGAGGAGCATAGCTCTGGTTTTCGTTGTTACTGTTCTGATCCATGTGATCTTTACTTTGGAGATTTACACAAATAGCTGGGCTGTGCACATACCTGATGGCTCTGTAGAGGCAGAACGTATTGCACAGAAATTCGGTTTCATCAACCTTGGCCAGGTGGTGCTTGGCAGTGATTTCTACCATTTATCTCATCGTGGCATTCAAAGGAAATCCTTCAGCCCTCACTGGGGTAGAAATATTCAACTGAAAAAAGAACCCAAGGTTAGCTGGTTTGAGCAGCAGACGCTGAGGAGAAGGGAGAAAAGACAGCCTAGTATGGTTCCCACAGACCCCCTCTTCAGCTTGCAGTGGTACCTGGGTAAAAATCTTGACTTAGGCGTCCAGACTGCTTGGAACCGTGGATATACCGGACGAGGCGTGGTGGTGACCGTTCTGGATGAAGGGCTTGAAAAGGACCACCCCGATCTCGCATTAAACTATGATCCGGAAGCGAGTTATGATTTTAATGACGACGATCCTGACCCTCAGCCCCGATATAACTCATCTAATGAGACCAACCACGGGACCCGCTGTGCAGGCGAGGTGGCTGCGGTTGCCAATAATGATATCTGCGGCGCTGGAGTAGCATACAACGCTAGAATAGGAGGTGTGCGAATGCTGGATGGGATAGTCACAGACTTTGTTGAAGCTCAGTCGTTGAGTTTGAACCCACAGCATATTGACATTTATAGCGCCAGCTGGGGTCCCACTGATGATGGAAAGATACTGGATGGACCAGGAGTGTTGTCTTCTGAGGCTTTTTACAAAGGAATACTAAATGGCCGCCGTGGCCTTGGATCTATCTTTGTTTGGGCATCTGGAAACGGTGGCAGGAATGACAACTGCAACAGTGACGGCTACTCCAACAGTATCTACACTGTTGCTGTTGGGGGTGTCACAAATCATGGAACAGTCCCTTGGTACAGTGAGGCGTGTGCATGCAAACTTACAAGCACTTACAGCAGCGGTGGTGGTGAGGAAGAGACTTTTATCACCACTGATATACGCCACACGTGTACAGATAAACACACCGGGACTTCAGCCGCCACTCCACTTGCTGCCGGGATCCTTGCTTTGGCATTGGAGGCAAACCCAGCTCTTACATGGAGGGATATACAACATATCGTGGTAAGAGCGTCCAGTCCTGCCCACCTAATGGCTGACGATTGGGTCATAAATGGAGTGGGAAGAAAAGTGAGCCACTTTTTCGGCTACGGACTCTTGCATGCTGGACGAGTAGTGGAGCTGGCCGAAACATGGGAGACAACGCAGCCTCAAAGAAAGTGCCTCATAACAATTGTGAGCACCCCTAAAAGAGTGCATTCAGATCTGATTTTGACTTACAATGTCACTGCCTGTTCTGGGTCCCCCAATCACATAACATCCCTTGAGCATGTCCAAGCCCAAATGACCCTCAGCTACAGTCGCAGAGGTGACCTGGAAATCTATCTTACCAGTCCTATGGGCACCCGTTCTGTGCTGATGGGCAAGAGACCACATGATACCAGCACTGATGGGTACAGAGATTGGTCCTTCATGACCACACAATCTTGGGATGAAAATCCATTGGGCCTTTGGACCTTAGAATTTAGGAACAGAGGAAGCTACACCAACCACGGATTTCTACATCACGTCACGTTGATTTTGTACGGGACAGATGAACACATGATGTCCAGGAAAATCAAGAAGTCTGTCATGAGAAAGTGTCTGAGGCGGGATAGAAATGGGTCGTGCATAGAATGTTTGGCACCATATTATACCTTTGGAAAGCTCTGTCTATCTTACTGCCCTGCCAAATACTTTAAGTCTACGCAGAGAGCGGAGGTGTCAGAGCCCAGCAGCTTTCACCTTGTTCGTTCTTGTGCCGCTTGCCACCCATCCTGCTTTACGTGTAAAGGGTCGTCTGCCAATAATTGCACTTCCTGTTCCCCTTTATACGAATATAATGGAAAAGACAACTCATGCGTAAGATCTGACTCCCCAAGTGTAGACTTACAGAACGCCTCATTCATCCGGATCCCTCAAACAACATTAGTGGCAGTGATAATGAGTGCGGCCATTGTAATGGTTATGGGACCGCTGGTGGTTTTCATTCACTGGTATCTACGAAAAAGATCACGAGTAGACCCCAGTCCCGTCTGATGGGCAACCACCGTGCTCTAAATCAGATCTGGAATCTGCGCAGGGAGGAGATTTCCTTTGCTTTTGAACACTGATGAGGACAAATTCAACAAGGGAGAGTAGAGACCCAACCTGACGCGGATAGCACTGTTACACCAATAAAATTCCTTTTACTATTTGGCAAAAATACCTTTTCCTTGCTATATTTTACAAATTTAGATTTTAAGTACCTGGAAATTTTATGTTGAATAATAAAACAATTAAACCGTGCTCGCATGCTTGAAGGAAAAGCTTAGACCGATCTCAGATTTCATATCTTGTGTGGATTCCAAAACAAGAATCAAGCATTCTATAGCAATGCACATTGATTAAAGATTGGAAATACATCATTTTTATGTGACTTAATGTCACCACTGACATGTTTGGTTTTATTTTGCATTTAAGTGACTTAAAAGTTATGTAATACCCCAGATCCTTATATCACAATATAGAACGGAAAAGAAACACCTTCACGAGTGGGTAGGTCTTAAAAAATGAATATGAAATAAATTACAGTACCCTACAAATCTTGCTGCTCCCGCAGATCAACACTCCTCATAAGTGTTATAACAAATGATGTATAGGCAAAGGTCGGGGCGCATAGATATGTGGGAAAAAATAAAACAAATATAGTGTAATAAGTTAATACGAAAAAAATAAAAATAGAGATGTTTGTTGCACTCACAAGTGTATTAGAAATAGAAAGCTCGTCAAAAATCCATACTTTCTTTCGTCTTAGGAGCTTCTGTGTAGAAGATAAGAAACGAAATAGTGCAATAAAAAAGATATTGTTTAATGAATATAGATTAAAAACTTACAAACAAGTAGGCATAACAACTGGGTTATGCGTAAGAGCAGTGTCCTTTATAAAGATAAGTGGATGATCATCAAGTCCATGTAAAGTCCAGGTTTTCAATAGTTGTAAAGTTTTCCAAAATATCTCAACGCGTTTCACCAATTCTGGCTTCCTCAGGAGAAAATTTAAGAAATCAATCTGTATCCTGTCTGTGTTTTCGCGGTTCTTTTAAAGGTCCCGGCTCGCCGTCTTGTTCTATTTGCGTCATTTCGACGTCATCACGTTTAGTCTTTTTTCTTTTCTTTTTTAATTCCTCAGGATGAAATAACGGCAGATGTTGTGGAACCCTCTGTTTCATTCTGTCAACGGGACTCGTAGTCGGCAGTATTCGTAAATCGGTAAGTGTGTAAAATAGATTTATACAGTTAAAAACATGACATATAGAATGTTTTTCATTTAACTATCTTTTCTAGTTACAGGGATATATCGGCAGAGCATCAAGGGACCAACAGAAGGAAAGACAGACAGGCTGATTCAAGATAGAAGACATCTGTGTATGTGGTTTGGCATCCGTCCAAACCTCAATAGGCAAGTGAAACAATGTAGCAACTTAGTAACAATATTAATTGGTACCAATTTAAAGATCCAATGTATTCAGTGAATGTATTTTTATTTTCTTAGGAATCTATCCTGTTGGACAGAACTCCCACACGAAAGAAGACATAAGAGAGAGATGTAGAAGAAAGTATTCTGATTGTACTCTCGCTAATTGATTAATTGAATGCTGTCACGATTATGTTACTGATATCCATCTGTTCTGTGGTTGAACAATTAACCTTCAGATGGAACAAACATGGTGTAAAAATGATGTTATTAAAAGAGAGAAATCTTGTAAAAATATTGTTTAAAAATCATGTGTATAAAATCGTGTATATAAAAAGTATATGAATAAAAACGCTTATATGCAATTTTAATTAGTATGTGTGATAAAATATGTTGTAAATAAAAACTTAATAAAATAAATATAATTTAAAAAAGAAAAAATAAATTTTGATTGTTTGAAAAAGGAATTAATACACAAAAAATGAATGGATTCACAAAAAAATGGATATATCGAATTCTACATTCAATCCGTCTTTCTTGTAGGTTTGAAATTTATATATCCATTCAGTTTCTTTTCTTGATAGCATATCTTTTACATCTCCTCCCCGCCAGTGGGGGGATACTAAATCTATCCCTATTACTTTAAAATCGGAAAACGAGAATTTATTACATTTTATACAGTTCTTGGGACATCTATATTCATTAAACAATATCGTTTTTATTGCACTATTTCGTTTCTTATCTTCTACACAGAAGCTCCTAAGACGAAAGAAAGTATGGATTTTTGACGAGCTTTCTATTTCTAATACACTTGTGAGTGCAACAAACATCTCTATTTTTATTTTTATCCTTACATCACATACAGAAAAATATTTTGTTATATCTTACAGAAAATATATTTTGAGCATGAATGTCTATGTGTAAGGGTGAGTGAGCATTGATAAAGTATTATATATTGGAAACAATATTTATTTTATTCAACAATCGTTTTGCTTCAGATAATAAACATATAGACAGTGTTATGAGAATCCACACGAATTCCGTACACAAAACAGATAAATGAAAAAGCGACAGATCACGAACAGTAGCGTAATCGCTGCCAGGAATAAAGATGGCGGGTGCGCATTGCTATTGGGAGGACGTGTCATCAGTTCTGACCAATAATGAGCGAGCATTCAGCCGCTAGAATGCGTGGACCAATCCCAGCGCTCTTTTCTCGCCAGTTGAGCAGGAAGCAGGAAGCGACGTTGTGTCAGAATGCTGTGAGGGACTCCGGTACGAGTGACAGGACATGAACCCGCTCCTGCTCCCTGTGTGTTTGGGGTTCGTGGTCGCCCCGCCGGTACAGAATGCCAAGGAGAGCCGGTTTAGTGAGCAGGTGACCGCATGCCTTTATGTTTAAATGGGCCGGTGTTGGGGCTCTTGGAAGTCTGTAGTACCGCCAAATACCTTTATTCTGCATCCGCGCTACCGGCTGTCACAGGTTTCACCTGCACATTCACACTCATTTGTAATGTTCGTGTTTGCGTGAATTAGTAATTATATGGCGTCATTAGAGCTCATTTATGTCATAAGAGAACTGAAACATGGTACATGCTAACAGGGAGGATAAAAAGGAAGGCCGTAGGCCGTAGACTATAATAAAAGGGGCATAAAAAGTGATTTTTTTTTGAATTTTTATAAACCCTACATCTTAAAGTTTTAAGACTATTACATTCCTCTTAGGATGTCCTCCTTCTAATAGGAATGTTTTGCTATAATTCTTGTGTCCCGGAGTAACACGAGCACTTTGTATGGTCAGGAGATTGTTGTGTACACCCGTGTAGTTTACGGTGTTGCCGTGTTGTTACTGTTATGTCGGCCGTGTGGAGATGTATGCGGGTCCGCGCCTGTGTGCGCCGCTGGAGATAGCGGTTTGTGTGATCATTAGAGGAGGTTCTGGGTCCCTGACCGTTATTCACAGTTAGTGTGCCAGAAGGGGTCCGCGATGTGTCTGTTCCAGGTATTCTATGATAGTGCTTGTTTTTTTTTCCTTCTTTTAAGGATCGACATTATTATGTATCTCCAGTGCTGAGTGTACTTTTGTTTTGTTTTACTATGTTCTGTGGTCAGTATGGCTAGCAGGTAATCTCTTTAGTGCCGACAGATTATACTTCCAGGAGGTCTGCCCTTTCCCATCTTTCTCTGGGTTTAGATGAAGAGCTGGTATTCTTTTTTGGTGATTTTTAATGGAATAACTCTTGAGGCTCTTTATCTCACCCATCTTTCCTGCGTTCCAACGGCACGTTGTGTTTGCTAATCCAAGTTTAAAAGGCTAATCAATCGTTAAAAAAACCTTTTGCAATTGATACATGAAAGTGACCCCACATTTTGGGTCTTCTAATCGGGGTCGTCTTCTAATCAGACCTCAAATAGAGGTCTGATTATGAGACTAAGATCCAGATCCCCCGCACCGCTGCAGGGGACCTGGATCCTCCTGTCTCCCCCCCCATACACACACTTACCGGTGCTTCCTGCTGTGTTGCCGGGGCAGCGATCCGCGTACACAACGTCCGCTGCAGCCGGAAGGAGGTGTGGCTAGCAGCGGGGGTTGTCTGCGTCCGTCGCGTATACCTTCCCCGGCTGTCAGAGATCAGAGTTCCTCGCACCGGTGCGGGGAACTCTGATCTCTGACAGCCAGGGAAGCTATATGAGACGGACGCAGACAAACCCCGCTGCCAACAAACCCCGCTGCAGCGGAAGGAGATGTTAACCCGCTGCCCCGGCAAAACAGCAGGAAATTGGAAGCACCGGTAAGTAAGTAAGTGTGTGTGTGTGTGTGTGTGTGTTAAATGGGGGCATAGGGCATTTCTGGAATGCCTTATACCCCTATATGCCACTCTGGCACTTAGGGGGTTAAAAAGCATATTATGGGGCAGAGTGGCATATAGGGAGGTATAAGGCATTTCACCTCCCTATATGCCACTCTGCCCCATAATATGCCTTTTAACCCCCTAAATGCCAGAGTGGCATATAGGGGTATAAGGCATTTCTGGAGGCAGAGTGCTCTATACAATGCCTTTTAACTCCCTTAATTCCACTCTGCCTCCTGGAATGCCTTATACCTCCCTATATGCCACTCTGCCCCATAATATGCATTTTAACCCCCTAAATGCCAGAGTGGCATTTAGGGGTATAAGGCATTTCTGGAGGCAGAGTGGCACATAGGGGGTCAAAAGGCATACCATGGGGCACAGTGGCATATAGAGGGTTAAAAGGCATATCATGGGCCACAGTGCCATATTGGAGTGGCAAGCCTGGGGGCAGATGTGCGTAACTGGGGGACAGGTTGGAAAATACAAGGAAATAAAAACAAAAAAAATATTTTTCTCAATCATAGCTTTATAAAAAAAATAGTTTACATGAATTAACATTTTCTGGTAAAACTTTTTTCCTTTAGGGTCGTCTTATATTCAGGCTTTTTCTTTTTTTCCTAAATTAATATTCAGATTTGGGGGGTCGTCTTATAATCAGGGTCGTCTTATAATCGAGCAAATGCGGTAGTTAGATTAGATGGAATTATTATTACCCTTTATCTGTTCAGAGAAAGAAATTAAGATGCGCTGTACAATTAAATTGGAGCAGTTAACACATTAGTAGCTGAGAACCCTGCATGTGAGCCATTATCACCCTTTATAGCATTTTAAACAATTGCTGTGTTTTAGGGAGTGACAGATGAATGATTAAATGTTAAATGGTTAAATGTCCAATGTAATAAGATGTTTTGTGTTTTTTTCTGGAGTCAAACTAAGTGAAATTATATCTTTTTTTTTTTCCCCCTACGGAATGACAGCACTGGGTCAGTGTTCATAGGAATAAAACGTAGATTTTGGTACACACATACTTAGTACAGTCACAGGTTCTAAGAGTCAGATTAAGTGAAAATATAGCTGTGTGCTAGAGAATGACAGATGAATCCCTATAGGGTATAATAAGAGAAAATAAGTTGTTTCACTGCCGAAACGCTGTGGCATATCCTATAGGTCGTCAGCACACATTTTCCCATTAATCTCTTCCGTGTCCCCATCTTCTTTCTTGGTCATCTTCTTCCTGATTTCTGCTCGGCTATGCTGGCTGGCGAAAAAGGTATGAGGACATTGAGAGTGTGATAGTGAATGGAGCACTAATAATAATAATAATAATAATAATAATAATAATAAAAAAAAAAACAAAAAAAAACCCCTGAATCTCATCCAAACCGAAAGGTGCAGGAAAGGAAAAATTTAAATTGTGTCCAAATCATTTTTGGTCCATGTACTCAAGTCTAGTTAAACATTCAGTGATTAATATGCCCCCTTTAACTGCCTTGTATTGTATTATAAAAAATACAGCATGCTTTTTTTGGATGAGGCTGGCAGAGATAGTTTGAGTTTGGTAGAATTATGAATATTATGTGTTTTATTAATTTCATTATAAAATAAAAAATTAAAACCCCCTATATTATAACAGAAAAGTGTTAATTGGTTCTCTGCCTTAATAATCTTATTATTATTATTATTATCTTTTATTTATATAGCGCCAACAGTTTACGCAGCGCTTAATACAATACATAAATTCAAGGGGTCTGACGAGACAAACCGATACATTTGGTGGAGAGGACCCTGCAAGCTTACAATCTTGAGGGAATGGGGTGACAAACATAAGGCACAGAGGAAGGGTGAGAGGTGGTGTGGGGGTATCAGTGATGGGGTGAGAGGTAGTATGGTGGTCATGTCAATGACAAGGAAGTTCTAGAAGCTAAGATGGTAGATGGTAGTAGAAGTGTGGATCAGGGGGTCGCGGTGGATGGAATCTACTTGGTTTTTGCCAAGGCGTTTGACTCGGTTCCACACAATAGGTTAGTATTCAAACTGAAGGAAATTGGCCTAGATGCAAATTCTTGTTCTTGGGTAGAACATCGGCTTAGAGGTAGAGAACAGAGAGTTGTTATAAATGGTAAATTTTCAAGCTGGTCAAAAGTGGTAAGTGGTGTCCCTCAGGGTTCTGTTCTGGGACCAATTTTATTCAACATATTTATAAATGACCTGGCAGGAGGCATTGAAAGTCATGTTTCTGTGTTTGCAGATGACACAAAACTAGGTAAAGTTATACAGGGCGAGCAGGATATTAATGTGCTGCAGAGGGATCTAGATAGACTGGGGGACTGGGCACTCAAATGGCAGATGAAATTCAATGTAGATAAATGTAAAGTTATGCACTTCGGGGTAGCGAATGCACAAGCAACCTACACCCTAAACGGTAGTGAATTAGGGGTAATGACAAATGAGAAGGATTTGGGAATTGTTATAGACAACAAACTAGGCAACAATGTGCAGTGTCAGTCTGCGGTTGCTAAGGCCAGTAAGGTATTGTCGTGTATAAAAAGGGGCATCAAGTCGCGGAATAAAGATATAATTTTGCCTCTGTATAAATCAATGGTAAGGCCGCACCTTGAATATGCTGTGCAATTTTGGGCGCCTTTTCTAAAGAAGGATATCATAGCACTAGAAAGGGTGCAGAGGCGGGCTACAAAATTAATAAAAGGAATGGAGCAATATAGTTATGAAGAAAGGTTAACTAATTTAAATCTGTTTAGTTTAGAAAAACGTCGCCTCAGAGGGGATATGATAGCATTATATAAATATATTCGGGGCCAATACAAACCATTGTGTGGAAATCTGTTCATAAACAGGACTATGCATAGGACACGTGGTCATGCATTTAGACTGGAAGAAAGGAGATTTAGACTAAAGCAGAGGAAAGGGTTTTTTACAGTAAGGGCAGTAAGGATGTGGAATTCTCTGCCTGCAGAGGTAGTTTTATCAGAGTCTGTACAGACGTTTAAACTGCAACTGGATGGATACCTGGAAAAACATAATATTCAGGGATATAATCTTTAATTATGGGGAAACAGCTTATTGATCCAAGGAGAAATCTGACTGCCATTTTGGGGTCAAGAAGGAATTTTTTTCCCTGGTTAGTGCAAAATTGGAAAGAGCGAAGCCAGGGTTTTTTGCCTTCTTTTGGATCAAACAGCAACAAATTAACAGATATAGGAAAGGCTGAACTTGATGGACGCATGTCTTTTTTCAGCCTATGTAACTATGTAACTATGTAACCGGAGCAAAAGTGGTAGATGTGTTAATTTTTGCGTTTTAATCTAGGATGGTGGCCATTGAATCGAAATATCCTCTAGACTGTAAGTTTACGGACCGGTCTCTATTTACTTAACCTTATCTTAATCTGTCAGTTCTAGTTTTGTCAGACTCTGAATGTATGGACTATAGGAATATATTCTAAATATATATTATATTATAAATAAAAGATAATATTCTTGATGTTTTTCAGCACGGAAACACGATCAGCACGGTCAAAGTGACAGTGTCCAGCTTACCGTGGAATGAGGAGAACTCTGGTCTCGTATATATATAAAGCTTCCGCATGAAGAGGACGTGTTGGCGGGTCACCGCCTGTTACCAACCGCACTAAACATGTCGGTGTTTTAGCAGCAATCAAACGAGGGACTGGATTATAAACAAAACCGAACAACAAATACAGTGTTTTTTTTTTAACGTATTTATTTCATGCTTCTAGTGCCGTTCTGTACACCCAGTGCCCTCCGCGCGGTCTGCCATCTGTACCTCATCTCAAGGAGCTGCCGTGTTTGTGAGGGCGAAATGTTCACCATAAGCAGACATGGAAGTAGTTAACCCATTAAAACGGATAGTCGGCATAGAAAGTATAAATCAAGCTATTATGTGGCTTTTGTTTATATTATGACTAAAGATCTGAACAGTTTTCAATTATTACAGATTAAATGGAATATATGTATGTACTACATGTCTGTGCATAGATGTATAATAAATGTATGAAACGGATCAGGATTTTGTGTAGTTTTTCTCCTTAATAAAATTCCATGAACCCTGGTTGTGCCTCTCTCATCATGGAGGACATCCTTATTGACCCCACAGGTCCCCCCAGGGTTATATACGTGTGTATGCATTTGCTAACACTGTGGGTATCACACTGGGAAAAAAAGGGATCATTAAAACATATTTCACTTTGTACATGAAACATAGCAATGGGAATCAAAAAAAAAAAGAAACATAGGAATAGAGTTTGACTGCAGACTCGCATCTTCACTCAGGAGTCGGGATAACAATATGCCGATCCCATTCATATCTATATTTCCTTACTGTGTTAACCGCCACCACTCAGTCAGGACATACAGCTACATGCCATGGATTTGATGTTTTTATATCCGGAGCCATCTTGGTCAGTGGCGTAAGTACAGGGGCCGACCCTGCGACTGCTTGTCTTCTCGTGCCTTTTTTACACCATTTTGAACCCTTAATCACGTCGCTTCTTTAAATGTCACTTTATTACTCTGTTAGATTATCTTGATTAGAGTCCCCAAGGGTTTTGTTTATACTTGGCGTTCTCTTGGCAATATATATATATATATATATATAATCCAAGTTTAAATTTAAAAGGCTAATCAATAATTAGAAAACCCCTTTTGCAATTGTTACAGCTAGACATTTATTTTCCAAGTGACCCCACATTTTAGAATGGTAGTCTGTGTGTGATATATATATATGTGTGTGTGTGTATATACCGTGTATATATATATATATATATATATAATCACACACTACTGTTTCAGAATTATATATTGACATCATAACTGTAAGCGTTGTCTAGCCGGCTTGTCGCTGAGAGTTCCGAGCCCCGCCCTGCTATTGTGATGTAACAGATGTGCCACGCCCTTCTACTGTGACATAGTGTAGGTTATAAAAGCACTGGCCGTTAGGCCAACAGATGCTTTTGTAAGCTGACAGTACAAGATGAGGAGCATAGCTCTGGTTTTCGTTGTTACTGTTCTGATCCATGTGATCTTTACTTTGGAGATTTACACAAATAGCTGGGCTGTGCACATACCTGATGGCTCTGTAGAGGCAGAACGTATTGCACAGAAATTCGGTTTCATCAACCTTGGCCAGGTGGTGCTTGGCAGTGATTTCTACCATTTATCTCATCGTGGCATTCAAAGGAAATCCTTCAGCCCTCACTGGGGTAGAAATATTCAACTGAAAAAAGAACCCAAGGTTAGCTGGTTTGAGCAGCAGACGCTGAGGAGAAGGGAGAAAAGACAGCCTAGTATGGTTCCCACAGACCCCCTCTTCAGCTTGCAGTGGTACCTGGGTAAAAATCTTGACTTAGGCATCCAGACTGCTTGGAACCGTGGATATACCGGACGAGGCGTGGTGGTGACCGTTCTGGATGAAGGGCTTGAAAAGGACCACCCCGATCTCGCATTAAACTATGATCCGGAAGCGAGTTATGATTTTAATGACGACGATCCTGACCCTCAGCCCCGATATAACTCATCTAATGAGACCAACCACGGGACCCGCTGTGCAGGCGAGGTGGCTGCGGTTGCCAATAATGATATCTGCGGCGCTGGAGTAGCATACAACGCTAGAATAGGAGGTGTGCGAATGCTGGATGGGATAGTCACAGACTTTGTTGAAGCTCAGTCGTTGAGTTTGAACCCACAGCATATTGACATTTATAGCGCCAGCTGGGGTCCCACTGATGATGGAAAGATACTGGATGGACCAGGAGTGTTGTCTTCTGAGGCTTTTTACAAAGGAATACTAAATGGCCGCCGTGGCCTTGGATCTATCTTTGTTTGGGCATCTGGAAACGGTGGCAGGAATGACAACTGCAACAGTGACGGCTACTCCAACAGTATCTACACTGTTGCTGTTGGGGGTGTCACAAATCATGGAACAGTCCCTTGGTACAGTGAGGCGTGTGCATGCAAACTTACAAGCACTTACAGCAGCGGTGGTGGTGAGGAAGAGACTTTTATCACCACTGATATACGCCACACGTGTACAGATAAACACACCGGGACTTCAGCCGCCACTCCACTTGCTGCCGGGATCCTTGCTTTGGCATTGGAGGCAAACCCAGCTCTTACATGGAGGGATATACAACATATCGTGGTAAGAGCGTCCAGTCCTGCCCACCTAATGGCTGACGATTGGGTCATAAATGGAGTGGGAAGAAAAGTGAGCCACTTTTTCGGCTACGGACTCTTGCATGCTGGACGAGTAGTGGAGCTGGCCGAAACATGGGAGACAACGCAGCCTCAAAGAAAGTGCCTCATAACAATTGTGAGCACCCCTAAAAGAGTGCATTCAGATCTGATTTTGACTTACAATGTCACTGCCTGTTCTGGGTCCCCCAATCACATAACATCCCTTGAGCATGTCCAAGCCCAAATGACCCTCAGCTACAGTCGCAGAGGTGACCTGGAAATCTATCTTACCAGTCCTATGGGCACCCGTTCTGTGCTGATGGGCAAGAGACCACATGATACCAGCACTGATGGGTACAGAGATTGGTCCTTCATGACCACACAATCTTGGGATGAAAATCCATTGGGCCTTTGGACCTTAGAATTTAGGAACAGAGGAAGCTACACCAACCACGGATTTCTACATCACGTCACGTTGATTTTGTACGGGACAGATGAACACATGATGTCCAGGAAAATCAAGAAGTCTGTCATGAGAAAGTGTCTGAGGCGGGATAGAAATGGGTCGTGCATAGAATGTTTGGCACCATATTATACCTTTGGAAAGCTCTGTCTATCTTACTGCCCTGCCAAATACTTTAAGTCTACGCAGAGAGCGGAGGTGTCAGAGCCCAGCAGCTTTCACCTTGTTCGTTCTTGTGCCGCTTGCCACCCATCCTGCTTTACGTGTAAAGGGTCGTCTGCCAATAATTGCACTTCCTGTTCCCCTTTATACGAATATAATGGAAAAGACAACTCATGCGTAAGATCTGACTCCCCAAGTGTAGACTTACAGAACGCCTCATTCATCCGGATCCCTCAAACAACATTAGTGGCAGTGATAATGAGTGCGGCCATTGTAATGGTTATGGGACCGCTGGTGGTTTTCATTCACTGGTATCTACGAAAAAGATCACGAGTAGACCCCAGTCCCGTCTGATGGGCAACCACCGTGCTCTAAATCAGATCTGGAATCTGCGCAGGGAGGAGATTTCCTCTGCTTTTGAACACTGATGAGGACAAATTCAACAAGGGAGAGTAGAGACCCAACCTGACGCGGATAGCACTGTTACACCAATAAAATTCCTTTTACTATTTGGCAAAAATACCTTTTCCTTGCTATATTTTACAAATTTAGATTTTAAGTACCTGGAAATTTTATGTTGAATAATAAAACAATTAAACCGTGCTCGCATGCTTGAAGGAAAAGCTTAGACCGATCTCAGATTTCATATCTTGTGTGGATTCCAAAACAAGAATCAAGCATTCTATAGCAATGCACATTGATTAAAGATTGGAAATACATCATTTTTATGTGACTTAATGTCACCACTGACATGTTTGGTTTTATTTTGCATTTAAGTGACTTAAAAGTTATGTAATACCCCAGATCCTTACATCACAATATAGAACGGAAAAGAAACACCTTCACGAGTGGGTAGGTCTTAAAAAATGAATATGAAATAAATTACAGTACCCTACAAATCTTGCTGCTCCCGCAGATCAACACTCCTCATAAGTGTTATAACAAATGATGTATAGGCAAAGGTCGGGGCGCATAGATATGTGGGAAAAAATAAAACAAATATAGTGTAATAAGTTAATACGAAAAAAATAAAAATAGAGATGTTTGTTGCACTCACAAGTGTATTAGAAATAGAAAGCTCGTCAAAAATCCATACTTTCTTTCGTCTTAGGAGCTTCTGTGTAGAAGATAAGAAACGAAATAGTGCAATAAAAAAGATATTGTTTAATGAATATAGATTAAAAACTTACAAACAAGTAGGCATAACAACTGGGTTATGCGTAAGAGCAGTGTCCTTTATAAAGATAAGTGGATGATCATCAAGTCCATGTAAAGTCCAGGTTTTCAATAGTTGTAAAGTTTTCCAAAATATCTCAACGCGTTTCACCAATTCTGGCTTCCTCAGGAGAAAATTTAAGAAATCAATCTGTATCCTGTCTGTGTTTTCGCGGTTCTTTTAAAGGTCCCGGCTCGCCGTCTTGTTCTATTTGCGTCATTTCGACGTCATCACGTTTAGTCTTTTTTCTTTTTTCTTTTCTTTTTTAATTCCTCAGGATGAAATAACGGCAGATGTTGTGGAACCCTCTGTTTCATTCTGTCAACGGGACTCGTAGTCGGCAGTATTCGTAAATCGGTAAGTGTGTAAAATAGATTTATACAGTTAAAAACATGACATATAGAATGTTTTTCATTTAACTATCTTTTCTAGTTACAGGGATATATCGGCAGAGCATCAAGGGACCAACAGAAGGAAAGACAGACAGGCTGATTCAAGATAGAAGACATCTGTGTATGTGGTTTGGCATCCGTCCAAACCTCAATAGGCAAGTGAAACAATGTAGCAACTTAGTAACAATATTAATTGGTACCAATTTAAAGATCCAATGTATTCAGTGAATGTATTTTTATTTTCTTAGGAATCTATCCTGTTGGACAGAACTCCCACACGAAAGAAGACATAAGAGAGAGATGTAGAAGAAAGTATTCTGATTGTACTCTCGCTAATTGATTAATTGAATGCTGTCACGATTATGTTACTGATATCCATCTGTTCTGTGGTTGAACAATTAACCTTCAGATGGAACAAACATGGTGTAAAAATGATGTTATTAAAAGAGAGAAATCTTGTAAAAATATTGTTTAAAAATCATGTGTATAAAATCGTGTATATAAAAAGTATATGAATAAAAACGCTTATATGCAATTTTAATTAGTATGTGTGATAAAATATGTTGTAAATAAAAACTTAATAAAATAAATATAATTTAAAAAAGAAAAAATAAATTTTGATTGTTTGAAAAGGGAATTAATACACAAAAAATGAATGGATTCACAAAAAAATGGATATATCGAATTCTACATTCAATCCGTCTTTCTTGTAGGTTTGAAATTTATATATCCATTCAGTTTCTTTTCTTGATAGCATATCTTTTACATCTCCTCCCCGCCAGTGGGGGGATACTAAATCTATCCCTATTACTTTAAAATCGGAAAACGAGAATTTATTACATTTTATACAGTGTCTTGGGACATCTATATTCATTAAACAATATCGTTTTTATTGCACTATTTCGTTTCTTATCTTCTACACAGAAGCTCCTAAGACGAAAGAAAGTATGGATTTTTGACGAGCTTTCTATTTCTAATACACTTGTGAGTGCAACAAACATCTCTATTTTTATTTTTATCCTTACATCACATACAGAAAAATATTTTGTTATATCTTACAGAAAATATATTTTGAGCATGAATGTCTATGTGTAAGGGTGAGTGAGCATTGATAAAGTATTATATATTGGAAACAATATTTATTTTATTCAACAATCGTTTTGCTTCAGATAATAAACATATAGACAGTGTTATGAGAATCCACACGAATTCCGTACACAAAACAGATAAATGAAAAAGCGACAGATCACGAACAGTAGCGTAATCGCTGCCAGGAATAAAGATGGCGGGTGCGCATTGCTATTGGGAGGACGTGTCATCAGTTCTGACCAATAATGAGCGAGCATTCAGCCGCTAGAATGCGTGGACCAATCCCAGCGCTCTTTTCTCGCCAGTTGAGCAGGAAGCAGGAAGCGACGTTGTGTCAGAATGCTGTGAGGGACTCCGGTACGAGTGACAGGACATGAACCCGCTCCTGCTCCCTGTGTGTTTGGGGTTCGTGGTCGCCCCGCCGGTACAGAATGCCAAGGAGAGCCGGTTTAGTGAGCAGGTGACCGCATGCCTTTATGTTTAAATGGGCCGGTGTTGGGGCTCTTGGAAGTCTGTAGTACCGCCAAATACCTTTATTCTGCATCCGCGCTACCGGCTGTCACAGGTTTCACCTGCACATTCACACTCATTTGTAATGTTCGTGTTTGCGTGAATTAGTAATTATATGGCGTCATTAGAGCTCATTTATGTCATAAGAGAACTGAAACATGGTACATGCTAACAGGGAGGATAAAAAGGAAGGCCGTAGGCCGTAGACTATAATAAAAGGGGCATAAAAAGTGATTTTTTTTTGAATTTTTATAAACCCTACATCTTAAAGTTTTAAGACTATTACATTCCTCTTAGGATGTCCTCCTTCTAATAGGAATGTTTTGCTATAATTCTTGTGTCCCGGAGTAACACGAGCACTTTGTATGGTCAGGAGATTGTTGTGTACACCCGTGTAGTTTACGGTGTTGCCGTGTTGTTACTGTTATGTCGGCCGTGTGGAGATGTATGCGGGTCCGCGCCTGTGTGCGCCGCTGGAGATAGCGGTTTGTGTGATCATTAGAGGAGGTTCTGGGTCCCTGACCGTTATTCACAGTTAGTGTGCCAGAAGGGGTCCGCGATGTGTCTGTTCCAGATATTCTATTATAGTGCTTGTTTTTTTTTCCTTCTTTTAACCCCTTCGCGACCTTTGCCGGTTCAGGACCGTCATAACAAGAAGGTCACTAAATGACCTTTGGCGGTCCTGAACCGTTTAAAAATTAAATAAGCTTAGAAAGTGATCAAGGATCACTTTCTTCGCTTAAACGGCCTTGCTGCAATGCCTCGATGTCGAGGCATTCAGCAAGGCCGAGATCGGCATCGGGGGCCATGTCTGGCCCCTCCCCGGGGCGTCAACAGCCGCCATACATTGTATGGCGGCGGACGCCCGTTTTAAAAGCGTTTAGGAGGCGATCAACGATCGCCTCCTAAACTTAAATGGTGTAGCTGTAATGCCTCGATCAGGAGGCATCCAGCGACACCAAACACTTACCTCTGGGTGGGCTGTGACCGCTCCGGAGAGCGGTCACAGCCGCCGCTGCCGGTGATCTTCGCCATCAAGCAAGATGGCGGCGGCCCGGGAACTAAAACAATAAAGACGAAAAAGTTCGCTAGAGGGTCTCCAGACCCTCTAGAGAACTGGCTCCACTTGCTGGTTGAATACAGGTACTGCATTCAACCATGCAAGTCAATGGAGCCCAGCTTTCTAATCACTATGTGATTAGTAAAATATTCAAAAAAAAATAAAAAAAAAATGGAAAATTTTTTTTTAAAAAAATGTGCTAACATTTAAAAATAATTATGCAGTGATGTCACTAGATGAACCATCCAGTACCAGCAAAATGTGTAAAAAAAAATATAAAAAAGTATTAAAAAAATAAAATAAAATTAAAAAATAAAGTTTATTATTTTGAGCAAGTGCTAAAATTTCTCAAAAATCTCAACAAAGAGTTAAAATAAAAGCACTTCAAATACCCAAGGGGTGTCTAATATATAAAAAAAAAATGATGGGGTAAATTGGAGTGGCCTAGCTCAAAGATAGAGCATAGGTACAGACTGACCAAAATGGAGAAAAAAAGCGCACTTCCCAAATGTGGCATTTTAAATCTGAAACAACCCGACAAACCCATGCATGTGGGGTATCACTGCGCTCAGGAGATGTTCCTGAACACACATTGGCATGTTGTTTGACAGTGGCATATACCAGGACCTGTATATCTATAACTAAAGTACAATTTGTGTGGAAAAAAAAATAAAAAAAATTACTATTACAAAGTTTGACAAAGTGTAGTTCTATAATTGGTAAATGGAAAGGGTTAAAATAACAGCATTTGGAATACCCTGGGGTGTCTAGTTTTCAAAAATATATGGTTTGAATGGGTTAAATTGAGTTAACCGGCTTCAAAGATATTCCAAAGAGGAGAGGGAGGCACAATGACCAAATGACCACCTGAATTACGCATGCCCCAAAAGTAGCCTTTTACCAGCCAAACAATCTGACAAACCCATGCATGTGGGGTATCGCTGTACTCAGGAGATGTTGCTGAACACATATTGGGGTGTTGTTTGACAGTGGCATATACCAGCACCTGTATATCTATAACTAAAGTACAATTTGTGTGGAAAAAGAAATAAAAAAAATTACTATTACAAAGTTTGACAAAGTGTAGTTGTATAATTGGTGCATGGAAAGGGTTAAAATAACAGCATTTGGAATACCCTGGGGTGTCTAGTTTTCAAAAATATATGGTTTGAATGGGTTAAATTGAGTTAACCGGCTTCAAAGATGTTCCAAAGAGGAGATGGAGGCAGACTGACCAGATTTGTTAAAAAAGATTTGGAAATCATAAAACGCTGCTTGTACTTATTGCCCTATAACTTACAAAAAACAGCAAAAAAACATAAAAACATTGGGTATTTCTAAACTCAGGACAAGTAGTAGAATCTATTTAGCTAGTTTTTTTACTTGCTTTTTTAGGTGAGTAAAAGATTTTTCAAATAAAAGTCATAAAATGTGGTTTTTTTTCAATTTTTCACCATGTTTTTTTTATTTTTTTTATAGTAAATAAGATGATACGATCAAAATAATGATATCTGAAGAAAGCCCATCTTGTCCTGAAAAAAACAATATATAACTTATGTGGGTACACTAAATGGGTGAGGAGAAAATTACAGCTGAACACAAGCACCACAAAAGTGTCAAAACAGCCTCGGTCCCACAGGGTACAAAACGAAAAATGAGCCCGGTCCTTAAGGGGTTAAGGATCGACATTATTATGTATCTCCAGTGCTGAGTGTACTTTTGTTTTGTTTTATTATGTTCTGTGGTCAGTATGGCTAGCAGGTAATCTCTTTAGTGCCGACAGATTATACTTCCAGGAGGTCTGCCCTTTCCCATCTTTCTCTGGGTTTAGATGAAGAGCTGGTATTCTTTTTTGGTGATTTTTAATGGAATAACTCTTGAGGCTCTTTATCTCACCCATCTTTCCTGCGTTCCAACGGCACGTTGTGTTTGCTAATCCAAGTTTAAAAGGCTAATCAATCGTTAAAAAAACCTTTTGCAATTGATACATGAAAGTGACCCCACATTTTGGGTCTTCTAATCGGGGTCGTCTTCTAATCAGACCTCAAATAGAGGTCTGATTATGAGACTAAGATCCAGATCCCCCGCACCGCTGCAGGGGACCTGGATCCTCCTGTCTCCCCCCCCATACACACACTTACCGGTGCTTCCTGCTGTGTTGCCGGGGCAGCGATCCGCGTACACAACGTCCGCTGCAGCCGGAAGGAGGTGTGGCTAGCAGCGGGGGTTGTCTGCGTCCGTCGCGTATACCTTCCCCGGCTGTCAGAGATCAGAGTTCCTCGCACCGGTGCGGGGAACTCTGATCTCTGACAGCCAGGGAAGCTATATGAGACGGACGCAGACAAACCCCGCTGCCAACAAACCCCGCTGCAGCGGAAGGAGATGTTAACCCGCTGCCCCGGCAAAACAGCAGGAAATTGGAAGCACCGGTAAGTAAGTAAGTGTGTGTGTGTGTGTGTGTGTGTGTGTGTGTTAAATGGGGGCATAGGGCATTTCTGGAATGCCTTATACCCCTATATGCCACTCTGGCACTTAGGGGGTTAAAAAGCATATTATGGGGCAGAGTGGCATATAGGGAGGTATAAGGCATTTCACCTCCCTATATGCCACTCTGCCCCATAATATGCCTTTTAACCCCCTAAATGCCAGAGTGGCATATAGGGGTATAAGGCATTTCTGGAGGCAGAGTGCTCTATACAATGCCTTTTAACTCCCTTAATTCCACTCTGCCTCCTGGAATGCCTTATACCTCCCTATATGCCACTCTGCCCCATAATATGCATTTTAACCCCCTAAATGCCAGAGTGGCATTTAGGGGTATAAGGCATTTCTGGAGGCAGAGTGGCACATAGGGGGTCAAAAGGCATACCATGGGGCACAGTGGCATATAGAGGGTTAAAAGGCATATCATGGGCCACAGTGCCATATTGGAGTGGCAAGCCTGGGGGCAGATGTGCGTAACTGGGGGACAGGTTGGAAAATACAAGGAAATAAAAACAAAAAAAATATTTTTCTCAATCATAGCTTTATAAAAAAAATAGTTTACATGAATTAACATTTTCTGGTAAAACTTTTTTCCTTTAGGGTCGTCTTATATTCAGGCTTTTTCTTTTTTTCCTAAATTAATATTCAGATTTGGGGGGTCGTCTTATAATCAGGGTCGTCTTATAATCGAGCAAATGCGGTAGTTAGATTAGATGGAATTATTATTACCCTTTATCTGTTCAGAGAAAGAAATTAAGATGCGCTGTACAATTAAATTGGAGCAGTTAACACATTAGTAGTTGAGAACCCTGCATGTGAGCCATTATCACCCTTTATAGCATTTTAAACAATTGCTGTGTTTTAGGGAGTGACAGATGAATGATTAAATGTTAAATGGTTAAATGTCCAATGTAATAAGATGTTTTGTGTTTTTTTCTGGAGTCAAACTAAGTGAAATTATATCTTTTTTTTTTCCCCCTACGGAATGACAGCACTGGGTCAGTGTTCATAGGAATAAAACGTAGATTTTGGTACACACATACTTAGTACAGTCACAGGTTCTAAGAGTCAGATTAAGTGAAAATATAGCTGTGTGCTAGAGAATGACAGATGAATCCCTATAGGGTATAATAAGAGAAAATAAGTTGTTTCACTGCCGAAACGCTGTGGCATATCCTATAGGTCGTCAGCACACATTTTCCCATTAATCTCTTCCGTGTCCCCATCTTCTTTCTTGGTCATCTTCTTCCTGATTTCTGCTCGGCTATGCTGGCTGGCGAAAAAGGTATGAGGACATTGAGAGTGTGATAGTGAATGGAGCACTAATAATAATAATAATAATAATAATAATAATAATAATAATAATAAAAAAAAAACCAAAAAAAAAACCCTGAATCTCATCCAAACCGAAAGGTGCAGGAAAGGAAAAATTGAAATTGTGTCCAAATCATTTTTGGTCCATGTACTAAAGTCTAGTTAAACATTCAGTGATTAATATGCCCCCTTTAACTGCCTTGTATTGTATTATAAAAAATACAGCATGCTTTTTTTGGATGAGGCTGGCAGAGATAGTTTGAGTTTGGTAGAGTTATGAATATTATGTGTTTTATTAATTTCATTATAAAATAAAAAATTAAAACCCCCTATATTATAACAGAAAAGTGTTAATTGGTTCTCTGCCTTAATAATCTTATTATTATTATTATTATTATTATCTTTTATTTATATAGCGCCAACAGTTTACGCAGCGCTTAATACAATACATAAATTCAAGGGGTCTGACGAGACAAACCGATACATTTGGTGGAGAGGACCCTGCAAGCTTACAATCTTGAGGGAATGGGGTGACAAACATAAGGCACAGAGGAAGGGTGAGAGGTGGTGTGGGGGTATCAGTGATGGGGTGAGAGGTAGTATGGTGGTCATGTCAATGACAAGGAAGTTCTAGAAGCTAAGATGGTAGATGGTAGTAGAAGTGTGGATCAGGGGGTCGCGGTGGATGGAATCTACTTGGTTTTTGCCAAGGCGTTTGACTCGGTTCCACACAATAGGTTAGTATTCAAACTGAAGGAAATTGGCCTAGATGCAAATTCTTGTTCTTGGGTAGAACATCGGCTTAGAGGTTGAGAACAGAGAGTTGTTATAAATGGTAAATTTTCAAGCTGGTCAAAAGTGGTAAGTGGTGTCCCTCAGGGTTCTGTTCTGGGACCAATTTTATTCAACATATTTATAAATGACCTGGCAGGAGGCTTTGAAAGTCATGTTTCTGTGTTTGCAGATGACACAAAACTAGGTAAAGTTATACAGGGCGAGCAGGATATTAATGTGCTGCAGAGGGATCTAGATAGACTGGGGGACTGGGCACTCAAATGGCAGATGAAATTCAATGTAGATAAATGTAAAGTTATGCACTTCGGGGTAGCGAATGCACAAGCAACCTACACCCTAAACGGTAGTGAATTAGGGGTAATGACAAATGAGAAGGATTTGGGAATTGTTATAGACAACAAACTAGGCAACAATGTGCAGTGTCAGTCTGCGGTTGCTAAGGCCAGTAAGGTATTGTCGTGTATAAAAAGGGGCATCAAGTCGCGGAATAAAGATATAATTTTGCCTCTGTATAAATCAATGGTAAGGCCGCACCTTGAATATGCTGTGCAATTTTGGGCGCCTTTTCTAAAGAAGGATATCATAGCACTAGAAAGGGTGCAGAGGCGGGCTACAAAATTAATAAAAGGAATGGAGCAATATAGTTATGAAGAAAGGTTAACTAATTTAAATCTGTTTAGTTTAGAAAAACGTCGCCTCAGAGGGGTATGATAGCATTATATAAATATATTCGGGGCCAATACAAACCATTGTGTGGAAATCTGTTCATAAACAGGACTATGCATAGGACACGTGGTCATGCATTTAGACTGGAAGAAAGGAGATTTAGACTAAAGCAGAGGAAAGGGTTTTTTACAGTAAGGGCAGTAAGGATGTGGAATTCTCTGCCTGCAGAGGTAGTTTTATCAGAGTCTGTACAGACGTTTAAACTGCAACTGGATGGATACCTGGAAAAACATAATATTCAGGGATATAATCTTTAATTATGGGGAAACAGCTTATTGATCCAAGGAGAAATCTGACTGCCATTTTGGGGTCAAGAAGGAATTTTTTTCCCTGGTTAGTGCAAAATTGGAAAGAGCGAAGCCAGGGTTTTTTGCCTTCTTTTGGATCAAACAGCAACAAATTAACAGATATAGGAAAGGCTGAACTTGATGGACGCATGTCTTTTTTCAGCCTATGTAACTATGTAACTATGTAACCGGAGCAAAAGTGGTAGATGTGTTAATTTTTGCGTTTTAATCTAGGATGGTGGCCATTGAATCGAAATATCCTCTAGACTGTAAGTTTACGGACCGGTCTCTATTTACTTAACGTAAATGATCGTTTTTAATCTGTCAGTTCTAGTTTTGTCAGACTCTGAATGTATGGACTATAGGAATATATTCTAAATATATATTATATTATAAATAAAAGATAATATTCTTGATGTTTTTCAGCACGGAAACACGATCAGCACGGTCAAAGTGACAGTGTCCAGCTTACCGTGGAATGAGGAGAACTCTGGTCTCGTATATATATAAAGCTTCCGCATGAAGAGGACGTGTTGGCGGGTCACCGCCTGTTACCAGCCGCACTAAACATGTCGGTGTTTTAGCAGCAATCAAACGAGGGACTGGATTATAAACAAAACCGAACAACAAATACAGTGTTTTTTTTTTAACGTATTTATTTCATGCTTCTAGTGCCGTTCTGTACACCCAGTGCCCTCCGCGCGGTCTGCCATCTGTACCTCATCTCAAGGAGCTGCCGTGTTTGTGAGGGCGAAATGTTCACCATAAGCAGACATGGAAGTAGTTAACCCATTAAAACGGATAGTCGGCATAGAAAGTATAAATCAAGCTATTATGTGGCTTTTGTTTATATTATGACTAAAGATCTGAACAGTTTTCAATTATTACAGATTAAATGGAATATATGTATGTACTACATGTCTGTGCATAGATGTATAATAAATGTATGAAACGGATCAGGATTTTGTGTAGTTTTTCTCCTTAATAAAATTCCATGAACCCTGGTTGTGCCTCTCTCATCATGGAGGACATCCTTATTGATCCCACAGGTCCCCCCAGGGTTATATACGTGTGTATGCATTTGCTAACACTGTGGGTATCACACTGGGAAAAAAAGGGATCATTAAAACATATTTCACTTTGTACATGAAACATAGCAATGGGAATCAAAAAAAAAAAGAAACATAGGAATAGAGTTTGACTGCAGACTCGCATCTTCACTCAGGAGTCGGGATAACAATATGCCGATCCCATTCATATCTATATTCCCTTACTGTGTTAACCGCCACCACTCAGTCAGGACATACAGCTACATGCCATGGATTTGATGTTTTTATATCCGGAGCCATCTTGGTCAGTGGCGTAAGTACAGGGGCCGACCCTGCGACTGCTTGTCTTCTCGTGCCTTTTTTACACCATTTTGAACCCTTAATCACGTCGCTTCTTTAAATGTCACTTTATTACTCTGTTAGATTATCTTGATTAGAGTCCCCAAGGGTTTTGTTTATACTTGGCGTTCTCTTGGCAATATATATATATATATATATATATAATTATAATTATATATATATATACTCTACCATTCAAAAGTACGAGGTCACATAGATCTGTCTCTCTTTTTGTAAGAAAACGAATGTTGTCTATTAAAATGACATGAAATGCATCAGAAATACAGCACAGGCATCATTAATGTTATAAATGACTGAATGATTGTAGCTGCGTTCCAACGGCACGTTGTGTTTAATCCAAGTTTAAATTTAAAAGGCTAATCAATCATTAGAAAACCCCTTTTGCAATTGTTACAGCTAGACATTTATTTTCCAAGTGACCCCACATTTTAGAATGGTAGTCTGTGTGTGATATATATATATGTGTGTGTGTGTATATACCGTGTATATATATATATATATATAATCACACACTACTGTTTCAGAATTATATATTGACATCATAACTGTAAGCGTTGTCTAGCCGGCTTGTCGCTGAGAGTTCCGAGCCCCGCCCTGCTATTGTGATGTAACAGATGTGCCACGCCCTTCTACTGTGACATAGTGTAGGTTATAAAAGCACTGGCCGTTAGGCCAACAGATGCTTTTGTAAGCTGACAGTACAAGATGAGGAGCATAGCTCTGGTTTTCGTTGTTACTGTTCTGATCCATGTGATCTTTACTTTGGAGATTTACACAAATAGCTGGGCTGTGCACATACCTGATGGCTCTGTAGAGGCAGAACGTATTGCACAGAAATTCGGTTTCATCAACCTTGGCCAGGTGGTGCTTGGCAGTGATTTCTACCATTTATCTCATCGTGGCATTCAAAGGAAATCCTTCAGCCCTCACTGGGGTAGAAATATTCAACTGAAAAAAGAACCCAAGGTTAGCTGGTTTGAGCAGCAGACGCTGAGGAGAAGGGAGAAAAGACAGCCTAGTATGGTTCCCACAGACCCCCTCTTCAGCTTGCAGTGGTACCTGGGTAAAAATCTTGACTTAGGCATCCAGACTGCTTGGAACCGTGGATATACCGGACGAGGCGTGGTGGTGACCGTTCTGGATGATGGGCTTGAAAAGGACCACCCCGATCTCGCATTAAACTATGATCCGGAAGCGAGTTATGATTTTAATGACGACGATCCTGACCCTCAGCCCCGATATAACTCATCTAATGAGACCAACCACGGGACCCGCTGTGCAGGCGAGGTGGCTGCGGTTGCCAATAATGATATCTGCGGCGCTGGAGTAGCATACAACGCTAGAATAGGAGGTGTGCGAATGCTGGATGGGATAGTCACAGACTTTGTTGAAGCTCAGTCGTTGAGTTTGAACCCACAGCATATTGACATTTATAGCGCCAGCTGGGGTCCCACTGATGATGGAAAGGTACTGGATGGACCAGGAGTGTTGTCTTCTGAGGCTTTTTACAAAGGAATACTAAATGGCCGCCGTGGCCTTGGATCTATCTTTGTTTGGGCATCTGGAAACGGTGGCAGGAATGACAACTGCAACAGTGACGGCTACTCCAACAGTATCTACACTGTTGCTGTTGGGGGTGTCACAAATCATGGAACAGTCCCTTGGTACAGTGAGGCGTGTGCATGCAAACTTACAAGCACTTACAGCAGCGGTGGTGGTGAGGAAGAGACTTTTATCACCACTGATATACGCCACACGTGTACAGATAAACACACCGGGACTTCAGCCGCCACTCCACTTGCTGCCGGGATCCTTGCTTTGGCATTGGAGGCAAACCCAGCTCTTACATGGAGGGATATACAACATATCGTGGTAAGAGCGTCCAGTCCTGCCCACCTAATGGCTGACGATTGGGTCATAAATGGAGTGGGAAGAAAAGTGAGCCACTTTTTCGGCTACGGACTCTTGCATGCTGGACGAGTAGTGGAGCTGGCCGAAACATGGGAGACAACGCAGCCTCAAAGAAAGTGCCTCATAACAATTGTGAGCACCCCTAAAAGAGTGCATTCAGATCTGATTTTGACTTACAATGTCACTGCCTGTTCTGGGTCCCCCAATCACATAACATCCCTTGAGCATGTCCAAGCCCAAATGACCCTCAGCTACAGTCGCAGAGGTGACCTGGAAATCTATCTTACCAGTCCTATGGGCACCCGTTCTGTGCTGATGGGCAAGAGACCACATGATACCAGCACTGATGGGTACAGAGATTGGTCCTTCATGACCACACAATCTTGGGATGAAAATCCATTGGGCCTTTGGACCTTAGAATTTAGGAACAGAGGAAGCTACACCAACCACGGATTTCTACATCACGTCACGTTGATTTTGTACGGGACAGATGAACACATGATGTCCAGGAAAATCAAGAAGTCTGTCATGAGAAAGTGTCTGAGGCGGGATAGAAATGGGTCGTGCATAGAATGTTTGGCACCATATTATACCTTTGGAAAGCTCTGTCTATCTTACTGCCCTGCCAAATACTTTAAGTCTACGCAGAGAGCGGAGGTGTCAGAGCCCAGCAGCTTTCACCTTGTTCGTTCTTGTGCCGCTTGCCACCCATCCTGCTTTACGTGTAAAGGGTCGTCTGCCAATAATTGCACTTCCTGTTCCCCTTTATACGAATATAATGGAAAAGACAACTCATGCGTAAGATCTGACTCCCCAAGTGTAGACTTACAGAACGCCTCATTCATCCGGATCCCTCAAACAACATTAGTGGCAGTGATAATGAGTGCGGCCATTGTAATGGTTATGGGACCGCTGGTGGTTTTCATTCACTGGTATCTACGAAAAAGATCACGAGTAGACCCCAGTCCCGTCTGATGGGCAACCACCGTGCTCTAAATCAGATCTGGAATCTGCGCAGGGAGGAGATTTCCTTTGCTTTTGAACACTGATGAGGACAAATTCAACAAGGGAGAGTAGAGACCCAACCTGACGCGGATAGCACTGTTACACCAATAAAATTCCTTTTACTATTTGGCAAAAATACCTTTTCCTTGCTATATTTTACAAATTTAGATTTTAAGTACCTGGAAATTTTATGTTGAATAATAAAACAATTAAACCGTGCTCGCATGCTTGAAGGAAAAGCTTAGACCGATCTCAGATTTCATATCTTGTGTGGATTCCAAAACAAGAATCAAGCATTCTATAGCAATGCACATTGATTAAAGATTGGAAATACATCATTTTTATGTGACTTAATGTCACCACTGACATGGTTTTTTTTTTTGCATTTAAGTGACTTAAACCCAGAGGCTATTCCACTTTACATCACACGTAATCATACAGAAAAATATTTTGTTATATCTTACAGAAAATATATTTTGAGCATGAATGTCTATGTGGAAGGGTGAGTGAGCATGAATGTCTCTGTAACAGTGTATGTGAGCATGAATGTCTATGTGTAAGGGTGAGGGAGCATGAATGTCTCTGTAACAGTGTATGTGAGCATGAATGTCTATGTGTAAGGGTGAGGGAGCATGAATGTCTCTGTAACAGTGTATGTGAGCATGATCCGAGCACTTGACAGCTTGTGGGTCATGCTAACGGGTTTAAAACATAATGTATTGTACCATAAAATAAATGAGACGGACAACCAAATGGATTTTGAAAAAAGGCCACAGCTTTATTTATTGTAAAATCACTGTGACACATAAAACTTTGTTTGAATTTTAAAACGTACACAACTTTGTAACATTGTAACCTCCATGACTTAGGGTCCCTCCACCCCTACTACCACACTTCACCCCATGGAGGTTACTACCACACCCCTTAAGGATAAACCGACATCCTTTCCAGACAGCTCCACCTCCGCCGGGAGCTGCCACCAACTTTTGCCGTGCACCCCAACCACGAGCCGTAAACCGCACCAGCACGTGGCATAAGCACAACGGCCCCCTCATTCCCTTGGGACCGTGCCCGTGGGAAACGCCCACAAAACGTGACAAATAAACACGGTTCCCATACCTCGGATGAGAAACCACCCAATTATAACCAGGTACCACGAATAAGTATCCTTAAAACAGCCAACCGGAACCTCAGTTCCCCGCCAATGAAGTCAAGCTGCCCCACGTGCCCCCCACCACAAGGACACAAACCGGAAACAACACACCAACAGTAGGGCGGGCGGGAGGGAAAAACTTCTTCACTGCTTCCAAAATTTTAAAAGTGGAAGGCCACGACCCCTGGCCTTCCTTAAATAGCCAAATGGCCACACGCCCACTTGATCTGCCTAGGGCCAATCTGAGGTCAAGCCTGACCCTTACAATAATCAAGGCCGGATCATGGGGCCCCTCCTGCTATTTCGTGGTGTCTCCGGGGCCTACTTGATCCGAGCACTTGACAGCTTGTGGGTCATGCTAACGGGTTTAAAACATAATGTATTGTACCATAAAATAAATGAGACGGACAACCAAATGGATTTTGAAAAAAGGCCACAGCTTTATTTATTGTAAAATCACTGTAACACATAAAACTTTATTTTAATTTTAAAACGTACACAACTTTGTAACATTGTAACCTCCATGACTTAGGGTCCCTCCACCCCTACTACCACACTTCACCCCATGGAGGTTACTACCACACCCCTTAAGGATAAACCGACATCCTTTCCAGACAGCTCCACCTCCGCCGGGAGCTGCCACCAACTTTTGCCGTGCACCCCAACCACGAGCCGTAAACCGCACCAGCACGTGGCATAAGCACAACGGCCCCCTCATTCCCTTGGGACCGTGCCCGTGGGAAACGCCCACAAAACGTGACAAATAAACACGGTTCCCATACCTCGGATGAGAAACCACCCAATTATAACCAGGTACCACTAATAAGTATCCTTAAAACAGCCAACCGGAACCTCAGTTCCCCGCCACGGCCAATGCATTCGAACCTACTTGAATGCAGTGGCTCCTCCACACAGCAACCGCCTTCTCCAAACCGAAACGAACATCCAGCAACCAAATATCAGAACCTATATCCGTCAGATGAACACCATCCGCCCGAAACAAAGACGAATTATCACCCTCAAGATCCGGGTGGGGCACAACTATCCCCCCAAACCTGGACACAAAACGGGAAATAGATTTATTAACCTTCACCCGCGCCCTGTTGACGCCCTGAAGAGATTTTGCCCCCCTCCAAAACAGCCGAGGGGCGATATGGGACCAAACCACAACTAGCCCAGGGAAACGGGTCCACAACCGCAGCAAGTCGCACTTAATATTCCGAACTAACACCCGCAAAGGAACCACGCAAAGATCGTTACCCCCCCCATGCAACACCAAAACATGAGGGGGCGAACCAACGGCAGCCCGAGCATAAAACTCCGACAGAACAAAATCCCAAGACTTGCCCCGAAACCCAAACCAGCGAACCTGAGCATCACTGAGCGGGAGACCCAGCTGAGTACCCTGAACGCGCACCGCAGCCCTCTTTTCAGCCCAGTAGACGAAGGAGTGCCCGAAAATCCAGACACGGCAACGCTCACGATCTGAAAAAGAGCGAGAAAGTAACACCAAACATCAGAGCAAGAAAACAATTAAACCAACGAAGGCCGAACATAAGAGCGATAGCGAGCAGAACCCCAACGCCCCAATCTCATAATCGTCGCCTCTGGAAGACCCCACCTAGCCGCCTCCGTAGCGGCCCCAATACGGAAGGAATGAGAGGCAAATTCCCCAGGAGACAGGCCCATACCCAATAAACCCTTACGGAAAACGGCCACAAATTGAAACCGGGACAAAAAGGAGCCGTCAGCGTGAACAAAAAGGGGGCCCGGGACCTGCGGACGTAACCGCAAAAAACGAACCAAGCAATCCACAGGACAGAGGTCAGAACCGACCAACTTGCGCAGCACGACAGCAAAACCCCTGCCCGACTGATCGGTTTTAGATCGCCTGATAACCAGACGAACGTCGTCACGACCCACACACACATCCTCAAGACGAAGTCCACCGCTCAGGACTCGCGACGGGCTGACCAACTCACTAATGCGGGTCGCCCCAAAAAAGGCCACCACAAAAGCCGCGCGAAACAACACCTGTTCATAGAGATCCGTACAAACCAAAACCAAACGGCCACAGAGCCGACCCAGAATAGAAAAAGTCACCGGCCTACGCGTATCCCGCGTCCGAAAACCCTTCCGAAAACCACGAAGCGCCTGCTGAACAAGAAATTCTTTACAAAAATCAGCATCACCAACCAACTTGCACCTGAAGGACACCGCGGCTATCAGCTGATTGACCCTGGACACCGACACACCTTGTTCAAAGGCCTCACCCAGATACCTCAACATAGCCAACACTCGCCCTTCAGTTGAAGACGAGTCGTCAGCCGAAGCCAGGAACGCATCCCACACCGACCAAGCCCTCTGGTAGGCCGTCCAAGTAGAGGGAGCCAGGGACCGCTGCAGCAACATCAACGTGCGACGTCCCCCATGGTCCAAAGCCAAGGTGGGCAAGCCAGACCCTCCTGCGATGCTCCCGGTGCCAGCTCCCGGAAACGCGACCACAGCTGTCGAGACAAAGCATCCGCTATAGAATTGTCCACGCCAGGGATATGGGCAGCCGTCAAAAACATGTTCAACTGCAGGCAGCGCAACACGAGATGCCGCAGCAACCGCAACACAGGGGGGGAGGAAGCAGAAACATTGTTAATGGCCAACACCACGCCCATGTTATCACAATGAAGCCGAACCCTCTTATTCCGCAGCAAATCCCCCCAGAGTTCCACAGCCACCACAACTGGAAAGAGTTCCAGGAACACCAGATTCCTGCAAAGCCCAGAGGCTGTCCAAGCCGCGGGCCAAGAGGCCGCGCTCCACCGACCCTGGAAGAAAGCCCCGTAACCCACGCCACCAGCAGCATCAGTATAAAACTCCATATCGATGCTAGCCACCGCCTCGTCCATCCAAATAGCCTTCCCATTAAACTCACTCAAGAAGACGTCCCAAACAGCGAGATCTTCCCTCAACTCCGAGGTAATCCGAATGAAATGATGAGCCGAACGGACGCCCGCTGAGGCCAGAGCCAACCGCCTGCAAAAAACCCGCCCCATCGGGATAATGCGACACGCAAAATTGAACTTCCCCAACAAGGACTGCAACTGCCGCAACGTAACCTTTCGAGCCGCACGGAAACGACCGACCCACGAACGCAAATCAGTAACTTTATCCTCGGGCAGCTGGAAAATCATAGACACCGTATCGATTTCGATGCCCAAGAACTTCAGCCGGGTAACAGGGCCCTCCGTCTTATCCAGGGCCAACGGAACCCCGAAACGACTCATGACCCCCTGCAATGTCGCTAAAATCATGGCACAGACCGGAGAACCACTCGGACCGACACACAGAAAATCATCCAGATAATGGATGACGGACGGAACCCCAGACTCCTCCCTGACCACCCATTCCAAAAAACAACTAACCGTTTCGAAATAAAAACAGGAGATCGAGCACCCCATAGGCAAACACTTGTCAACAAAAAACTGCCCATCCCACATACAGCCCAGGAGGTGAAAACAATCCGGATGAACCGGCAATAGCCGGAAGGCCGCCTCTATATCGGACTTAGCCAACAAGGCACCACGGCCATAGCGCCGAACCCAATGCAAGGCAGAATCAAAGGAAGCGTATGAGACCCTACACAGCTCCTTATCAATACCATCGTTAACAGATCCCCCCTTAGGAAAGGAGAGGTGATGTATCAAATGGTACTTGCCCAGTTCCTTCTTGGGCACCACACCCAAAGGGGAAACCCGCAAATTAGGAAGAGGAGAACTATCAAACGGTCCCGCCATGCGCCCCAACTCAACCTCTTTGGCCAATTTCTCTCCCACCACCCCAGGAAACGACAAAGCGGATTTCAAGTTCCGAGGGGCATGAAAAACATCCCCCTCCCGAAACGGAATGTAGAAACCCTCCGAAAAACCCGAAAAAATCAACTCCGCCGCCTGCCTATCAGCATACCTATCCAACCAGGGGACCATCTCATTTACCCTCACCGGAGTCGCCCCCTTTTCCTCCAGCACCAGAGGCCTTTCCCTCTTTTGCCTTTTTAAAGCACTTGGACAGGGGGTGGGAACCGGCACACCCTGAACACTCATGTTTGAACCTACAAGTGGAGCCCCACTTACACTGGCCTTCATTGAATTGCCAGCAATAGCCCTTTCTGGGACCCGCCGACGGCGAGCTATGGGCTCCGCCGGCAGACCCTGAAAAGGGCTGACGTACCGGAGCCGTAACCTTAAGCCAAAAAGCAATGTCCTTGTGATCCCAACGAATGGAGGGACGCACCGCCTTGCGCTGACGGAATTGCTCATCATAACGGAGCCAAGCCAAACCGCCATAAACCCTATGCGCTTCGCCAATACTATCCATATAACAGAACAGCTGCGAGCAGTGATCAGACGCCCTTTCACCGATAACACTGGCTAATATGGCAAACGCCTGGAGCCAATTTTGAAAGGTCCTAGGAATCAGCCGAAACCTACGCCGTTCCTCATCCTCCTTCTTTTTCTCCTCCGTTTTGGATGACCTATCCAAATTAAATCGCTCCAAAGGCAGCAGGGTGAAAATGTCGACATATTCACCCTTCCATATCTTTTCCTTAACCTCCTGCTTGAGATGGGCCCCCAAAGGGCCCTCGAAGCAAACATAAACTTCCCCTTTCGCCGTGTCAGAAGGGCGAGCCAAATCCCCTGCCTCCTTTGCACCAGCCGCAGCCGTAGGGGACACAACTGCAGAAGAGCCCGCGCCGGCACCCCCTTCCCCCACAGCAGCCGATCCTAACGAAGAGCCAGGGACAGACGGCACTTCACCGGCGCGAGCCGCACCACTCACCCAGACAGAAGCCGGGGACGCGCTCCCAAGCGCAGCAGACGGAACAGCAGCAGAAGCAGCCGGAAACTTGTCTAAAACCGCTTTAAAGGCTGCAACCAGAGATCCCCAATCCCCAGGAGGAACCACCGGACCCTGTGCAGCCGCCCCAGCCACATGCGCAATGGACTGCTGAGAAGCCTGAGATAACCCTGCGGGACCAGTATCCCCTGTAGACTCACCGAGCTGGCCTTGAGATCCGTGCACAGCCGTTCCAGACGCGCTCTCATCGCCAGCAGCAGGTGTAGAGAAGATAGCAGGAGTAGCCGACAACCGCTGAGACGACCGCGCCCTACTACGCCGTCTGGAACCGCTGCCCGCATCGCCGTGATCCCGGGAATAACGGTCGCCCGTCCGAGAACGGGGGGTGGAACCCCGCCGAGAGCGAGACCGCCGTGAAGGGGGGGGGGAGGGGGTCCGACCACGCGCCTGGCCCCGGGCCCGACTAGAAGCCGCGGCAGAAGAAAGCGATCCCCGAGACGGGGACCGCCGTCGCGGGACATCCTCCGGCTGTTCACTCCCCCGCCGGCCACCGGTAGACGCCGCATCCAGCCGCCCACGGCACACAGGCGCCGGCGAAGCCGAACGCCGACGACGCCCGCCGTCCCGTCGTCCCTCCGACTCGCTGGCACGACGCCAGCCAGGTGACCCCACCTCAACCGCCGACTCGCGCGCCTCAGATGAGGCCTGCTCACCACTCGCCGCGACGGCCGACGGTCGGGATCGAAGTCGTCTGCTCGGGCCAGTCGACACCTCCGGGCTCAGCCTCACCGGCGGACGAGTCCTCCGAGTCCTCGTAGACCTCTCCTGCGGCACCACCGGATCCTGCGTCGCTCCCGCCGACAGCTGAGCCGTTTCCGCCGCCAGCTGGGCCAAACGCTCCTCGATCCAGGACGTCCCGAACTGCACCGCCGAATCCCGGACCCGAGACAGCAGCCCATCCAGGTCAGCCATGGCACTGAAAAAGAGAGCAGGTAAGACAAAATAGGACTGCTATTTTTTTTTATTTTTTTTTGTAATAGGAAACAGAAAAACTTCTTCACTGCTTCCAAAATTTTAAAAGTGGAAGGCCACGACCCCTGGCCTTCCTTAAATAGCCAAGTGGCCACACGCCCACTTGATCTGCCTAGGGCCAATCTGAGGTCAAGCCTGACCCTTACAATAATCAAGGCCGGATCATGGGGCCCCTCCTGCTATTTCGTGGTGTCTCCGGGGCCTACTTGAATGTCTATGTGTAAGGGTGAGTGAGCATGGATAAAGTATTATATATTGGAAACAATATTTATTTTATTCAACAATCGTTTTGCTTCAGATAATAAACATATAGACAGTGTTATGAGAATCCACACGAATTCCGTTCCGTACGCAAAACAGATAAATGAAAAAGCGACAGATCACGAAACAGTAGCGTAATCGCTGCCAGGAGTAAAGATGGCGGATGCGCCTTGCAATTGGGAGGACGTGTCATCAGTTCTGACCAATACTGAGCGAGCATTCAGCCGCTAGAATTCGTGGACCAATCACAATGCTCTTTTCTCGCCAGCTGAGCAGGAAGCAGGAAGCGACGTTGTGTCAGAATGCTGTGAGGGAATCCGGTACGAGTGACAGGACATGAACCCGCTCCTGCTCCCTGTGTGTTTGGGGTTCGTGGTCGCCCTGCCGCCGGTACAGAATGCCAAGGAGAGCCGGTTTAGTGAGCAGGACGCGGCGCATTACAGGTAGAGATGGCGCTGCCGGTGACCGCGTTCCTTTATGTTTAAATGGGCCGGTGTTGGGGCTCCTACCGGAGTCGTCATTGTGGGTGTCTGTAGTACCGCCAGAGGCGTATATAGGGTATGGCAGCCATGGCACGTGCCATGGGCGCCATCCCAAGGGGGGCGCCGGTGAGCGGCTTTTAAATGCCGCTCACCGGCATTTTTTTATTTTTTTTTTGATGCGGAGGAGAGAGAGGGGCGCCTAGCAACCGCTCGGCGCCCCTCATTCTCCTCCACGAGCCCTCTACCCCCATCCCGGTGCCGGCATTTCATGCAGAGCGCCGCAATATGCCGGCATATTGCGGCGCTCTGCATGAAATGCCGGCACCAGCGAGCGGCTTTTAAACACTGATGCGGAGGAGATAGAGGGGCGCCGAGTGGTTGCTAGGCGCCCCTCTATCTCCTCCGCATCAGTGTTTAAAAGCCGCTCGCTGGTGCCTGCTGCTTCACTGCTGGGCGCCAAAATATGACGTCATATTACGGGTTAAAAAGTGGTAAGGGAGGGAGGGGGGTTAAAAAGTGGTAAGGGAGGGGGGTTAAAAAGTGGTAAGGGAGGGAGGGGGGTTAAAAAGTGGTAAGGGAGGGAGGGGGGTAAAAAGTGGTAAGGGAGGGAGGGAGGGGGGTAAAAAGTGGTAAGGGAGGGAGGGAGGGGGGTAAAAAGTGGTAAGGGAGGGAGGGGGGTAAAAAGTGGTAAGGGAGGGAGGGAGGGAGGGGGTTAAAAAGTGGTAAGGGAGGGAGGGAGGGGGTTAAAAAGTGGTGAGGGAGGGGGTGGGTTAAAAAGTGATGAGGGAGGGAGGGGGTTAAAAAGTGATGAGGGAGGGGGGTAGATATAAGTAAAGAGTGTGCATTAATGTGTGGATGCATTGAGTGAATGAGAGAGAGCATGAGTTAATGTGTGGATGAGTTGTCTGAATGAGGGCGAGCATGAGTTAATATGTGAATGTATTGTCTGAATGAGGGAGAGCATGAGTTAATGTGTGGATGAATTGTCTGAATGAGGGAGAGCATGAGTTAATGTGTGGATGAGTTGTCTGAATTAAAGTGTGAAATAGTGAGTGACTGTAAAAGTGTTTGTGTATCATAGATGTATAATTGTGGAAGGGCAAAGATGGCACTAGCAGGAGGTTTGAGCCTTGGGGACCGAGATGGCACAGGCAGGGTGTATATGGGACAAAGATGGCACTGGCCGGACTGTTTGGGGACAAAGTTGACTTGTGGTGGGCTATTTGGGGACAAAGATGGCAAATCTTATGTGTGTAATCTGGGTGCTGGCCAGGTTCTATGTCGGCAGTGTGGACGCCAGGGCTGGCTTTGCGGTGTGCAACCTGTGATCTATGCCTGTAATTTAGGGGGTTTTAAATATACCTTTAATGCTGTGTTTTTATGTGAATTCCAATTGATCTTTACCTGCAAAGCTGGGTTTTTGTGTTATGCTGTAGATCCATATCTGCTATGCTATGTTTCCATACATTATTTATGTGTACCTGCAAATACAGGGTTAATATGTCTTATTCAGTTGATCTATACCTGCGATGCTACGTTTCATATATTATTATTGTATACCTGCAAATACAGGACTTGTATGTCTGATTCTGTTTATTTGATATATACCTTCAGTGCTGAGATCACAAGTGAATTTCAATTGATCTGGGTTTGCGTGTTGATCTATACCCGCTATCGGCAGCAGGGACTAATATATATATATATATATATATATATATATATATATATATATAGGCAGCAGGGGCTAGTAAATGGGTTTTTATTTGGACAGGGGCGCAATTTCAGTGCTTGCCATAGGCGCTATTTTCAGTAGATACGCCTCTGAGTACCGCCAAATACCTTTATTCTGCCCGAGTCTAGTTAAACATTCGGCGATTAATGTTTCTTTTTTCCTTTGTCATCCTCAGGGATCGAGTGAAGTCCATGTTTTATCACGCTTACAACAATTACCTGGAGAATGCCTTCCCGTATGATGAGTTGCGACCTCTTACCTGTGATGGACAAGATACGTGGGGCAGGTGATGAGACTGCATCGAGAAAAACATGATTAAGTAGTAAATTGCCGAATATTGTAGGAGAGTACCAGACAATAGAGAAAGATTAAATAGGAATGAAGAAGGAATGTTAGTTACCCAGAATAAATTTAGTTGATTGTGGGGAATATGAAGATGGGTATTGCAGGCTATGAGAACTGTAATAGAGAGAGTTACATACTGGACAGGGGCAGATATAGGAGATAAGGTGTTATTGGAGCAGAAAGATAGAAAGTAAAATATAAGTCACTTAAGTAGTGACCGGCATGACATAAATTTTACCAAATAAAAATCAGTGAAAAAAGCTTTCTCTCTCTCTCTACCGTTCTGTTTTTGTCTTTCAGTTTTTCTTTGACATTAATTGATGCTCTGGATACGTTACTAGTGAGTGTACATTTCATCTTGGGTGTTTGGGAGTCACAATGTATTTTCTGTATGGAGGTGGCATTATGCATTGAAAAGATATTTACATTAAAAGTGTATCCTACCTAACTTTAATCTCAACCTAATATGTAAAGGATACATGAAGTTACTCCTGTGACCTAGTGAATGTTTCCATCGCAACTTTAGAAGTAGCTTCTTTTTATCTTTCTGCATTTCAGTGGATATATATATAAAAAAATATATATATTAGCTTTATTTTGCTAACAATCCCATTAATATATATATATCCGCTTCTTGCACCCACAGTGCTATATTTTCCTTTTTAATGTCCCGAATAATCTCTGATCTCACGCATGTAAATTGAGAGTCTGGCGGGGGAACCGTCCCATAAACTAAAACGGTACCGTAAAACTGGGTGCCTCCAGCAGAGGGAGCTCTGGGAATTGGTTGATGGTGCATTCCTGCCTGGCTCCACCAGAGGGAGCTCTGTGCCCATTGTGTAGCGCTGCGGAATACGATGGCGCTACATCAAACAGTGATAGTGTTTTGCTAACAGCAAGACCCTTGTGTTGCAGGACCCGGCGGGCTGCGCAGCGTACATCGACAGACGTTCCGTCCACGAGGCATGGAACGAGGCCACAAACGTCTATTTGATTGTGACTCGTCAGCTTTGGACTCTTCATGTATGCAAGGAAGTGAGTTACGTTTGTCTTAGTGGGAGATTCTTCACGACATTCTAGAGTAATTAAGAAAATATGATATCTAATAATATGTATTAATCCCTGTGACAGAATTACCTGTCATACAGGGGCCCAAGGTACTCAGAGATGGCTCCAGCCTGGCTGCCAAACAGGCAGGAACTCCATTGTGTAAACTAATCCCATTAACAGGATGGCTACCAGGGGGATATTCGGTAGCTAAAGGGGATTAAAGGTTGGGTTGTCTACCTGTTTATCAATGTTAATTTATGTTAATGAAGTTCTGTGGCTATATCAGTCTATGTTTTACAACAATAAACTGTTCATTCCTGCTGTACTCAGTTCAAGGTAGTTGTGTCTACTTATTGGGTACACATAGCAGGGTTCCAAGGTGCGCATGCTGACTGGTGCTGGAAGTGATTCCGGGGACAACAGGAGGATACATGTGGGTGATCTCTGGGAGTTACTACAGCTCTCTTGGTGAACCTGTTACATTGGCGGCAGCGGCGGGAACCTCCTTGCAAAGGTCCCAGCGGAGTACCAGCGGGTATACCAGCAGCAAGCCAAAGATGGTTCCAGCACTACAGGACGTGTTGGTGCACAGCAGAGTCGCAAGTTACATAAATGCCTGGATGGAGGCTCTCAGAGTGGACCAGGGTGTCCGGGGAATAGTCCTCCCATCCTCCAAGGAATGGTACGTGCTACAACTAGATTGGCGAATGCAGTACCTGGGAGAGCAGCCTCAAGAGAACTTGGTGGCTGAGTTGGAGAAGTTGCTTCCACTTGAAATGACTGTGGATTGTGGATACCGGGCCCTGTATTGGCAGGCCGTGCAGTGGTGTCCAGAGCTGAAGGATGACTACGTGCCAGAGGGCGATGACTTTGGCGGCCCGGGATTGATAATGGAAAGCCTACAAGAGGACCGAGATTTTGGGAGCCCATCGAAATATCGGTGCGAGGAGATCTGGGAGTTCAGGGAAGGGATTCTCGCAGATGTGCCCTGTTACCTGCCCGACTTGTGGGCTGATTTTGATTATTTGGTTTACCAAGAATGGTTCCTGGAGCAGGCCTACCGAGAACTCTTTGACCGTGCTCAGCAGTGTGCCCCAATGGATCCTGTGAGTATTGTGCCCCCACCAGAAGCACAAACATCCGAGCAGAGCGCAACTGGCCTCTGCCCACTCCCTTCCCTCACCCCAGACACTTTGCCCTATTCCCCGCAATATGGCCCAGAAACTGACCAAGACCCCCCCTGCATGTCCCAGCCAGATCCCCCAGCTGAACTGCTGGCTTCGAGGCAGAGCACTGCTGGCCTCTGCCCACCCGTTCTACTTGTTCCCAAGCCTGACCGCAGTAACCAAGGAGGGTCCAGTCAGGCAGCCACAGAGTTGGTGGTGCCCCTGGATTTTACAAATGCAGCTGAAGCGCTGCCCTCGGGGCAGAGTGCCGCTGGCCTCTGCCCGCTCCCCTCTGTGACCCCAGCTCCATTGGCTTTACCCCCCCAATGTTGCCCAGAGGCAGTGATTTTTATGGATCCTGTATCCCCAGCAGAAGTGTTGGCAATGGGAGAGAGGCAGATCGACATCTCTCCCTCCCCAGCAAATGGAGTATACAGGAGGGGATGCATGTGGCTTTCCTCCCCTCGCCGAGGATCATACAAACATTTGTACCATGCAGGTGGATTGGACTACGGTCACCACCTGCAGTCCCGAGAGGTGCCGAGCAGTCAGCCCAGAACCCCATATGGAAGGGACCCCAGCCTCTCTGTTTTCTCCCCAGCGGCTGAGAGGACTCCAGGGAGAAGGCACATTTGGCCCTTCTCCCCAGCGGCAGTTACACTATTTGGGAGAAGCAGAGTGCGGCTGGGTGAGTACTGGTCCTTTGTTAAATTGTTTTGGGGAGTACCAATTTGTGGCTGGCAGTGGTGGTTCGGATATACAGACTGACTTTGGAGTTAAGCCGTGTGGGGTCTTATCAGACGTCAGTCTCCCCCAGAAAAAGGAGATATGTGATGGAGTGTGTGACGGAACTGTCCATCACTGGGGCCCCTGGAGAGGACTGAAAGCATGCCTGCTACCCGCAGATTATGGACCCTGTCTCCCTGCCCTGGCGAGTGGGACTGTTGTCCTCGTCTGGGACCCGAACTCCCCAGTCTCTAAGTGCACCCCAGGACTGGTTAGTGGGAAAGGTGCCCTTTGCCAGCCCCCTGCATCCACAACTCCAGGAGCGACGGAGCTGTGCTGTCCGACTGAACTGGATGCAGACCCGGTTGGGGTCTGGCTCCAGTTCAGTCTTCTTTTTAAAAGGGGAGATATGTGACAGAATTACCTGTCATACAGGGGCCCAAGGTACTCAGAGATGGCTCCAGCCTGGCTGCCAAACAGGCAGGAACTCCATTGTGTAAAGTAATCCCATTAACAGGATGGCTACCAGGGGGATATTCGGTAGCTAAAGGGGATTAAAGGTTGGGTTGTCTACCTGTTTATCAATGTTAATTTATGTTAATGAAGTTCTGTGGCTATATCAGTCTATGTTTTACAACAATAAACTGTTCATTCCTGCTGTACTCAGTTCAAGGTAGTTGTGTCTACTTATTGGGTACACATAGCAGGGTTCCAATTATGGAATTATTTAAACATAATATGTAACCTTTCATCAAGTCGGTGGGCAACCGGAGCAAAAGTGGTGGATGTGTTAACTTTTGCATTTTGATCTAGGATGGTGGCCATTGAATCGAAATATCCTCTAGACTGTAAGTTTACGGACCGGTCTCTATTTACTTAACGTAAATGATCATTTTTAATCTGTCGGTTTTAGTTTTGTCAGACTCTTTGAATGTATGGACTATATGAAGGGCTATATGCACAAATTGTTAGCGCTGTATGAATAAAAGGTAATATTCTTGATGTTTTTCAGCACGGAAACACGATCATCACGGTCAAAGTGACAGCGTCCAGCTTACCGTGGAATGAGGAGAGCTCTGGTCTCGTGTGTTTGTGTGTGTGTGTATATATATATATATATATATATACACATTACAAAGCTTCCGCATGAAGAGGACGTGTTGGCGGGTCACCGCCTGTTACCAGCCACACTAAACATGTTGGTGTCTGTGCAGCGATCAGATGAGGGACCGGATTATATACAAAACCGAACAACAAATACTTTTTTTACATATTTATTTCATGCTTCTAGTGCCGTTCTGTACACCCAGTGCCCTCCCGCGGTCTGCCATCTGTACCTCATCTCAAGGAGCTGCCATGTTTGTGAGGGCGAAATGTAGTTAACCCATTAAAACTGATAGTCGGCATAAAAAGTATAAATCAGGCTATTAATATGTGGCTTGTGTTTATATTGTGACTAAAGATCATCTGAGCAGTTGTCAGTTATTACAGATTAAATGGACTACATGTCTGTGCATAGATGTATGCGCCCTCTGCTGAAGTCTGTGAGCAGCGTCCAGGAGCTGCAGTGCAGGTAAAGGGTGGGGAGGGAGTTTGAATGAGAATGTGTGATTGAGGGAATGAATCTGTGAATGAATGAGTATATGAATGAATGAGTGTGTGTGTGATAGCATGGATGTGTAAGTGCTGGAACCTAGGCATGATGGGACTGTGATTGCTGTTAGCAATCACACTCCTATCATGCCAAGTCAGCCAGTACATGCTGAAACCTAGCTAGCTGCCCCCCTTGTCTATGGATGCTGCCAGCAGTATGGGGTCTCCACATCACTTACAGCCATCCTGTACCAGCATGTACTGGCTGACTTGGCATGATAGGAGTGTGATTGCTAACAGCAATCACAGTCCCATCATGCCTAGGTTTCAGCATTTACTGGTTGGATGTGTAAGTGCTGGAACCTAGGCATGATGGGACTTTGATTGCTGTTAGCAATCAAACTCCTACCATGCCAAGTCAGCCAGTACATGCTGAAACCTAGCTAGCTGCCCCCCTTGTCTATTGATGCTGCCAGCAGTATGGGGTCTGCCCATCACTTACAGCCACCCTGTACCAGCATACACTGGCTGACTTGGCATGATAGGAGTGTGATTGCTAACAGTGGCAGAGCCTGTCCTGGTGTGTGTGTGTGTGTTTGGATGTGGGTGTGGCAGAGCCGGTCCTGATGTGTGTGGGTGTCTGTGTGGCAGAGCCTGTCCTGGTGTGTGTGTATGTTTGGTTGTCGGTGTCACAGAGCCTGTCCTGGTGTGTGTATCTGAGTGTTGGTGTGACAGAGTCTGTGTTGGTGTATGTGTCTGGGTGTCTGTGTGGCAGAGCCTGTCCTGGTGTGTGTGTATGTTTGGTTGTCGGTGTCGCAGAGCCTGTCCTGGTGTGTGTGTCTGAGTGTTGGTGTGACAGAGCCTGTGTTGGTGTGTGTGTCTGGGTGTTGGTGTGACAGAGCCTGTGTTGGTGTGTGTGTTTGGTCATCTGTTCCTGGCACTTAACTTACAGTAGGAATTATTTAATTTATATTTATCCAGAGATAAAATGCCCTCCTGAAGTTGTAGTGACCTCAGGGGACAAAATGTTCAAGGCCCTGAAATCATTTAGTGGAAAAGTTATTTATTGTGTTATAATATTTATTTCAAGGATTAGTCGCACTCAATTGTGGCTTCAGGCTTCCCATGTTGAATGATCAAGTATTATTTTAGCCCAATAACAAAAGTATAATTCCATAGCACATTACTTTTGGAAATTATGAATGCCCCCACAGTTTGACTGTGGTATCTTGTGTTCCCCCCCTATATATTGTTTCTACAGTCGCCACTGGAGTGAAGTATTCACCGTAAGCAGACATGGAAGTTGTTAACCCATTAAAACTGCTAGTTTACCCCTTTGTTTTTATAGTGACTTCGCTATCAATACGTGGCTTGTGACTAAAAGTCCGATGAACAGTTTTCAATGATTATATTAATTCCACCTGTCTTGTGTTATTATAGATGTATTATAAATGTATGAAACGGATCAGGATTTTGTGTCGTTTTTCTCCTTAATAAAATTCCATGAACCCTGGTTGTACCTTTTGCTTCCCAAAGCTTCTGATTATGTCTCTTAATTAATGATGTCGCTGGTTGAAGAGTTGGGGCTTGCCTGATGCGCAGTGTATGATGTATGTTGTATGCATCTCTTCATTGCATAGTGTGATAGTTATGTACGGTGGTTTTATTGCCCATTGGGATAACACAAAATGTGTCCCCTACATTGCAATCATCCACAAGGAGTTCACGGTATGTCTGGAGCCGCTGCTGTTACAATGTTATGTCACAAAATGACTGAGCTGAAACCGGATGGTAACAAGAAAGTAGGTTTTTGAACCCTTGCAAGAAAAAAACACGTATTTGTTACAAGCAGAAAAAGAATAACTCGTAGCCTGATGGTCTACTCATTAAGTAGGTGTTTAGGGTACCAGAACCTGCATAAGTACACACTCCTGTGAAAAGCGCTTTGGGCATGCGCACGTTGACGATTGAAACACATAACATAGGCATTTAGATTAATGTTACTGTATATTCTCATTAAAATAAGGTCATCATGGAGGACCTTGTGGATCCCACAGGTGACCGTCCCCAGGGTTATATATGTGTGTATGCATTAGCTAACACTGTATCACACTGGGGAAAAAAAAGATCATTAAATCATATTTAATTTTGTACAGGAAACACAGGAATAGAGTTTGACTGCAGACTCCGACCTTAATCAGTCCTTGGTCGCATCTTCACTCAGTCGTCGGGATAACAATATGCCGATCCCGTTCTTATCCCAAGACCTTGCTAGGACATACAGCTACATGCCATGGATTTGATGTTTTTATATCCGGAGCCATCTTGTTCAGTGTTCAAAGGTTGACCCTGCGACTGCTTGTCTTCTCGTGCCCTTTCTACACAATTTTTAACCCTTAATCAGGTCGCTTCTTTAAATGTCACTTTATTACTCTGTTACTTTATTACTCTTAGATTCTCTTGATAAGAGTCCCCAAGAGTTTTGTTTATATTACTACTAATATATTGGCATTATATCTATCTATCTATCTATCTATCTATCTATCTATATATATATATATACATATCTAACTCCACCATCCAAAAGTATGAGGTCACATAGAACTGTCTCTGAAAACAAATGTTGTCTATTAAAATGACATGAAATGCATCAGAAATACAGCACAGGCATCATTAATGTTATAAATGACTGAATGATTGTAGCTGAAAACAGCTGATTTTTCAGAGGCTCTTTATCACTCCCATCATTCCTGCGTTCCAACGGCACGTTGTGATTGCTAATCCAAGTTTAACTTTAAAAGGCTAATCAATCGTTAGAAAACCCCTTTGCAATTGTTATTTTCCAAGTGACCCCATATTTTAGAATGGTAGTCTGAGTGTGATATATATATATATGTGTGTATATATACCGTGTTTATAATATATATATATATCACACGCTACTGGTTCAGAATTATATATTGACATCATAACTGTAAGCATTTTCTAGCCGGCTTGTCGCTGAGAGTTCCGAGCCCCGCCCTGCTATTGTGATGTAACAGATGTGCCATGCCCTTCTACTGTGACATAGTGTAGGTTATAAAAGCACTGGCCGTTAGGCCAACAGATGCTTTTGTAAGCTGACAGTACAAGATGAGGAGCATAGCTCTGGTTTTCGTTGTTACTGTTCTGATCCATGTGATCTTTACTTTGGAGATTTACACAAATAGCTGGGCTGTGCACATACCTGATGGCTCTGTAGAGGCAGAACGTATTGCACAGAAATTCGGTTTCATCAACCTTGGCCAGGTGGTGCTTGGCAGTGATTTCTACCATTTATCTCATCGTGGCATTCAAAGGAAATCCTTCAGCCCTCACTGGGGTAGAAATATTCAACTGAAAAAAGAACCCAAGGTTAGCTGGTTTGAGCAGCAGACGCTGAGGAGAAGGGAGAAAAGACAGCCTAGTATGGTTCCCACAGACCCCCTCTTCAGCTTGCAGTGGTACCTGGGTAAAAATCTTGACTTAGGCATCCAGACTGCTTGGAACCGTGGATATACCGGACGAAGCGTGGTGGTGACCGTTCTGGATGAAGGGCTTGAAAAGGACCACCCCGATCTCGCATTAAACTATGATCCGGAAGCGAGTTATGATTTTAATGACGACGATCCTGACCCTCAGCCCCGATATAACTCATCTAATGAGACCAACCACGGGACCCGCTGTGCAGGCGAGGTGGCTGCGGTTGCCAATAATGATATCTGCGGCGCTGGAGTAGCATACAACGCTAGAATAGGAGGTGTGCGAATGCTGGATGGGATAGTCACAGACTTTGTTGAAGCTCAGTCGTTGAGTTTGAACCCACAGCATATTGACATTTATAGCGCCAGCTGGGGTCCCACTGATGATGGAAAGATACTGGATGGCCCAGGAGTGTTGTCTTCTGAAGCTTTTTACAAAGGAATACTAAATGGCCGCCGTGGCCTTGGATCTATCTTTGTTTGGGCATCTGGAAACGGTGGCAGGAATGACAACTGCAACAGTGACGGCTACTCCAACAGTATCTACACTGTTGCTGTTGGGGGTGTCACAAATCATGGAACAGTCCCTTGGTACAGTGAGGCGTGTGCATGCAAACTTACAAGCACTTACAGCAGCGGTGGTGGTGAGGAAGAGACTTTTATCACCACTGATATACGCCACACGTGTACAGATAAACACACCGGGACTTCAGCCGCCACTCCACTTGCTGCCGGGATCCTTGCTTTGGCATTGGAGGCAAACCCAGCTCTTACATGGAGGGATATACAACATATCGTGGTAAGAGCGTCCAGTCCTGCCCACCTAATGGCTGACGATTGGGTCATAAATGGAGTGGGAAGAAAAGTGAGCCACTTTTTCGGCTACGGACTCTTGCATGCTGGACGAGTAGTGGAGCTGGCCGAAACATGGGAGACAACGCAGCCTCAAAGAAAGTGCCTCATAACAATTGTGAGCACCCCTAAAAGAGTGCATTCAGATCTGATTTTGACTTACAATGTCACTGCCTGTTCTGGGTCCCCCAATCACATAACATCCCTTGAGCATGTCCAAGCCCAAATGACCCTCAGCTACAGTCGCAGAGGTGACCTGGAAATCTATCTTACCAGTCCTATGGGCACCCGTTCTGTGCTGATGGGCAAGAGACCACATGATACCAGCACTGATGGGTACAGAGATTGGTCCTTCATGACCACACAATCTTGGGATGAAAATCCATTGGGCCTTTGGACCTTAGAATTTAGGAACAGAGGAAGCTACACCAACCACAGATTTCTACATCACGTCACGTTGATTTTGTACGGGACAGATGAACACATGATGTCCAGGAAAATCAAGAAGTCTGTCATGAGAAAGTGTCTGAGGCGGGATAGAAATGGGTCGTGCATAGAATGTTTGGCACCATATTATACCTTTGGAAAGCTCTGTCTATCTTACTGCCCTGCCAAATACTTTAAGTCTACGCAGAGAGCGGAGGTGTCAGAGCCCAGCAGCTTTCACCTTGTTCGTTCTTGTGCCGCTTGCCACCCATCCTGCTTTACGTGTAAAGGGTCGTCTGCCAATAATTGCACTTCCTGTTCCCCTTTATACGAATATAATGGAAAAGACAACTCATGCGTAAGATCTGACTCCCCAAGTGTAGACTTACAGAACGCCTCATTCATCCGGATCCCTCAAACAACATTAGTGGCAGTGATAATGAGTGCGGCCATTGTAATGGTTATGGGACCGCTGGTGGTTTTCATTCACTGGTATCTACGAAAAAGATCACGAGTAGACCCCAGTCCCGTCTGATGGGCAACCACCGTGCTCTAAATCAGATCTGGAATCTGCGCAGGGAGGAGATTTCCTTTGCTTTTGAACACTGATGAGGACAAATTCAACAAGGGAGAGTAGAGACCCAACCTGACGCGGATAGCACTGTTACACCAATAAAATTCCTTTTACTATTTGGCAAAAATACCTTTTCCTTGCTATATTTTACAAATTTAGATTTTAAGTACCTGGAAATTTTATGTTGAATAATAAAACAATTAAACCGTGCTCGCATGCTTGAAGGAAAAGCTTAGACCGATCTCAGATTTCATATCTTGTGTGGATTCCAAAACAAGAATCAAGCATTCTATAGCAATGCACATTGATTAAAGATTGGAAATACATCATTTTTATGTGACTTAATGTCACCACTGACATGTTTGGTTTTATTTTGCATTTAAGTGACTTAAAAGTTATGTAATACCCCAGATCCTTACATCACAATATAGAACGGAAAAGAAACACCTTCACGAGTGGGTAGGTCTTAAAAAATGAATATGAAATAAATTACAGTACCCTACAAATCTTGCTGCTCCCGCAGATCAACACTCCTCATAAGTGTTATAACAAATGATGTATAGGCAAAGGTCGGGGCGCATAGATATGTGGGAAAAAATAAAACAAATATAGTGTAATAAGTTAATACGAAAAAAATAAAAATAGAGATGTTTGTTGCACTCACAAGTGTATTAGAAATAGAAAGCTCGTCAAAAATCCATACTTTCTTTCGTCTTAGGAGCTTCTGTGTAGAAGATAAGAAACGAAATAGTGCAATAAAAAAGATATTGTTTAATGAATATAGATTAAAAACTTACAAACAAGTAGGCATAACAACTGGGTTATGCGTAAGAGCAGTGTCCTTTATAAAGATAAGTGGATGATCATCAAGTCCATGTAAAGTCCAGGTTTTCAATAGTTGTAAAGTTTTCCAAAATATCTCAACGCGTTTCACCAATTCTGGCTTCCTCAGGAGAAAATTTAAGAAATCAATCTGTATCCTGTCTGTGTTTTCGCGGTTCTTTTAAAGGTCCCGGCTCGCCGTCTTGTTCTATTTGCGTCATTTCGACGTCATCACGTTTAGTCTTTTTTCTTTTTTCTTTTCTTTTTTAATTCCTCAGGATGAAATAACGGCAGATGTTGTGGAACCCTCTGTTTCATTCTGTCAACGGGACTCGTAGTCGGCAGTATTCGTAAATCGGTAAGTGTGTAAAATAGATTTATACAGTTAAAAACATGACATATAGAATGTTTTTCATTTAACTATCTTTTCTAGTTACAGGGATATATCGGCAGAGCATCAAGGGACCAACAGAAGGAAAGACAGACAGGCTGATTCAAGATAGAAGACATCTGTGTATGTGGTTTGGCATCCGTCCAAACCTCAATAGGCAAGTGAAACAATGTAGCAACTTAGTAACAATATTAATTGGTACCAATTTAAAGATCCAATGTATTCAGTGAATGTATTTTTATTTTCTTAGGAATCTATCCTGTTGGACAGAACTCCCACACGAAAGAAGACATAAGAGAGAGATGTAGAAGAAAGTATTCTGATTGTACTCTCGCTAATTGATTAATTGAATGCTGTCACGATTATGTTACTGATATCCATCTGTTCTGTGGTTGAACAATTAACCTTCAGATGGAACAAACATGGTGTAAAAATGATGTTATTAAAAGAGAGAAATCTTGTAAAAATATTGTTTAAAAATCATGTGTATAAAATCGTGTATATAAAAAGTATATGAATAAAAACGCTTATATGCAATTTTAATTAGTATGTGTGATAAAATATGTTGTAAATAAAAACTTAATAAAATAAATATAATTTAAAAAAGAAAAAATAAATTTTGATTGTTTGAAAAGGGAATTAATACACAAAAAATGAATGGATTCACAAAAAAATGGATATATCGAATTCTACATTCAATCCGTCTTTCTTGTAGGTTTGAAATTTATATATCCATTCAGTTTCTTTTCTTGATAGCATATCTTTTACATCTCCTCCCCGCCAGTGGGGGGATACTAAATCTATCCCTATTACTTTAAAATCGGAAAACGAGAATTTATTACATTTTATACAGTGTCTTGGGACATCTATATTCATTAAACAATATCGTTTTTATTGCACTATTTCGTTTCTTATCTTCTACACAGAAGCTCCTAAGACGAAAGAAAGTATGGATTTTTGACGAGCTTTCTATTTCTAATACACTTGTGAGTGCAACAAACATCTCTATTTTTATTTTTATCCTTACATCACATACAGAAAAATATTTTGTTATATCTTACAGAAAATATATTTTGAGCATGAATGTCTATGTGTAAGGGTGAGTGAGCATTGATAAAGTATTATATATTGGAAACAATATTTATTTTATTCAACAATCGTTTTGCTTCAGATAATAAACATATAGACAGTGTTATGAGAATCCACACGAATTCCGTACACAAAACAGATAAATGAAAAAGCGACAGATCACGAACAGTAGCGTAATCGCTGCCAGGAATAAAGATGGCGGGTGCGCATTGCTATTGGGAGGACGTGTCATCAGTTCTGACCAATAATGAGCGAGCATTCAGCCGCTAGAATGCGTGGACCAATCCCAGCGCTCTTTTCTCGCCAGTTGAGCAGGAAGCAGGAAGCGACGTTGTGTCAGAATGCTGTGAGGGACTCCGGTACGAGTGACAGGACATGAACCCGCTCCTGCTCCCTGTGTGTTTGGGGTTCGTGGTCGCCCCGCCGGTACAGAATGCCAAGGAGAGCCGGTTTAGTGAGCAGGTGACCGCATGCCTTTATGTTTAAATGGGCCGGTGTTGGGGCTCTTGGAAGTCTGTAGTACCGCCAAATACCTTTATTCTGCATCCGCGCTACCGGCTGTCACAGGTTTCACCTGCACATTCACACTCATTTGTAATGTTCGTGTTTGCGTGAATTAGTAATTATATGGCGTCATTAGAGCTCATTTATGTCATAAGAGAACTGAAACATGGTACATGCTAACAGGGAGGATAAAAAGGAAGGCCGTAGGCCGTAGACTATAATAAAAGGGGCATAAAAAGTGATTTTTTTTTTGAATTTTTATAAACCCTACATCTTAAAGTTTTAAGACTATTACATTCCTCTTAGGATGTCCTCCTTCTCATAGGAATGTTTTGCTATAATTCTTGTGTCCCGGAGTAACACGAGCACTTTGTATGGTCAGGAGATTGTTGTGTACACCCGTGTAGTTTACGGTGTTGCCGTGTTGTTACTGTTATGTCGGCCGTGTGGAGATGTATGCGGGTCCGCGCCTGTGTGCGCCGCTGGAGATAGCGGTTTGTGTGATCATTAGAGGAGGTTCTGGGTCCCTGACCGTTATTCACAGTTAGCAGTGGCGGATCTACAGGGGTCGCAGGGGTCGCGACTGCGACCGGGCCCCGGCGGCAGGGGGGCCCAAGCCAAGGGGCCGCCCGAAATCTTTTTTTTTACGTTTTTTTTTTTTAAATAAGGCAGGGGCGTCCAACATGCGGCCCGTGGGCCAAATGCGGCCCGCGAGACCTCGAGGTGCGGCCCGCGTAAGATCGGCAGCCAGGGCAACCGATTTTACACGAGCCGCACCTCAAGCCCTGCTACTTACTTGTGGGAGGGTCTTCTGGACAGCACGGAGGAAGCGGAGTTCACGTGACTTCCTACTTCCTCTGTGCTTTAGCAGAGAAGGCAGAGGGAGGCCGCGCCCCCTGCTGAAGTCTGTGAGCGGCATCGAGGGAGCTGCAGTACAGGTAAGGGGGTGGGGAGGGTGTTTGAATGAGTGTGTGTGATTGAGGGAATGAATCTGTGAATTAATGATTATATGAATAAATGTGTGTGTGTGTGTGTGTGTGTGTGTGTTAGCATGGATGTGTAAGTGCTGGAACCTAGGCATGATGGGACTGTGATTGCTGTTAGCAATCACACTCCTATCATGCCAAGTCAGCCAGTACATGCTGAAACCTGGCCAGCTGCCCCCCTTGTGTAGTGATAATGCCAGCAGTATGGGGTCTGCACTTACAGCCACCCTGTACCAGCATGTACTGGCTGACTTGGCATGATAGGAGTGTGATTGCTAACAGCAATCACAGTCCCATAATGCCTAGGTTCCAGCATTTACTGGATGGATGTGTAAGTGCTGGAACCTAGGCATGATGGGACTTTGATTGCTGTTAGCAATCACACTCCTATCATGCCAAGTCAGCCAGTACATGCTGAAACCTGGCTAGCTGCCCCCCTTGTGTATTGATGCTGCCAGCAGTATGGGGTCTCCACATCACTTACAGCCACCCTGTACCAGCGTGTACTGGCTGACTTGGCATGATAGGAGTGTGATTGCTAACAGCAATCAGAGTCCCATCATGCCTAGGTTCCAGCATTTACTGGATGGATGTGTAAGTGCTGGAACCTAGGCATGATGGGACTGTGACTACTGTTAGCAATCACACTCCTATCATGCCAAGTCAGCCAGTACATGCTGAAACCTAGCTAGCTGCCCCCCTTGTGTAGTGATGCTGTCAGCAGTATGGGGTCTGGACATCACTTACAGCCACCCTGTACCAGCATGTACTGGCTGACTTGGCATCATAGGAGTGTGATTGCTAACAGCAATCACAGCGAGCACAGTCCCATCATGCCTAGGTACCAGCATTTACTGGTTGCCTAGGCTAACAGCAATCACACTCCTATCATGCCAAGTCATATTGCTAATTTTGTCCTATTGTGTGTTACCTACTTTTATTAAATATGTGAGTTTTTATTATTATTTTTAAAGGTGGGGGTCATTTTCGGTTTTGGCTAAGTGAACCCTGAATGTTTTGGTCCAGAATTTTCATTTTAGTTCATCTTTAGAATAAATCTAGGGAATCCTGAATTTGTAGTCGCAAAACTTTCAAGGCCCAGAAATCAGTGAGAGGAAGAGTAAAGGTTTTGTGTCATTTTACTTTATTTTAATCTGCATATTTTATTAAAGGCCATATTTTTTGTCACAGTGAAAAATGAGTGCGGCCCTCGCATGTATACAATTCTGATGAAGTGGCCCACTGCAGAAAAAACTTGGACACCCCTGGATTATGCCCTTTGTACATGCGCCCCTTTTTCTTTGATTATGATTCAATATGTAAATTGAATTTGTTGAATTAGTTGAAAAAAAATTGTTGGGTAAAAATCATGTTTTTTTGGGGGGGGTGAGGGGGTGGGGGGGGTGAGGGGGTGGGGGGGCCCTTAACAGATTCTCGCACCCGGGCCCTGAGGCGTCTAGTTACGCCCCTGACAGTTAGTGTGCTAGAAGGGGTCCGCGATGTGTCTGTTCCAGATATTCTATTATAGTGCTTGTTTTTTTTCCCTTCTTTTAAGGATCGACATTATTATGTATCTCCAGTGCTGAGTGTACTTTTGTTTTGTTTTATTATGTTCTGTGGTCAGTATGGCTAGCAGGTAATCTCTTTAGTGCCGACAGATTATACTTCCAGGAGGTCTGCCCTTTCCCATCTTTCTCTGGGTTTAGATGAAGAGCTGGTATTCTTTTTTGGTGATTTTTAATGGAATAACTCTTGAGGCTCTTTATCTCACCCATCTTTCCTGCGTTCCACGGCACGTTGTGTTTGCTAATCCAAGTTTAAAAGGCTAATCAATCGTTAAAAAAACCTTTTGCAATTGATACATGAAAGTGACCCCACATTTTGGGTCTTCTAATCGGGGTCGTCTTCTAATCAGACCTCAAATAGAGGTCTGATTATGAGACTAAGATCCAGATCCCCCGCACCGCTGCAGGGGACCTGGATCCTCCTGTCTCCCCCCCCATACACACACTTACCGGTGCTTCCTGCTGTGTTGCCGGGGCAGCGATCCGCATACACAACGTCCGCTGCAGCCGGAAGGAGGTGTGGCTAGCAGCGGGGGTTGTCTGCGTCCGTCGCGTATACCTTCCCCGGCTGTCAGAGATCAGAGTTCCTCGCACCGGTGCGGGGAACTCTGATCTCTGACAGCCAGGGAAGCTATATGAGACGGACGCAGACAAACCCCGCTGCCAACAAACCCCGCTGCAGCGGAAGGAGATGTTAACCCGCTGCCCCGGCAAAACAGCAGGAAATTGGAAGCACCGGTAAGTAAGTAAGTGTGTGTGTGTGTGTGTGTGTGTGTGTGTGTGTTAAATGGGGGCATAGGGCATTTCTGGAATGCCTTATACCCCTATATGCCACTCTGGCACTTAGGGGGTTAAAAAGCATATTATGGGGCAGAGTGGCATATAGGGAGGTATAAGGCATTTCACCTCCCTATATGCCACTCTGCCCCATAATATGCCTTTTAACCCCCTAAATGCCAGAGTGGCATATAGGGGTATAAGGCATTTCTGGAGGCAGAGTGCTCTATACAATGCCTTTTAACTCCCTTAATTCCACTCTGCCTCCTGGAATGCCTTATACCTCCCTATATGCCACTCTGCCCCATAATATGAATTTTAACCCCCTAAATGCCAGAGTGGCATTTAGGGGTATAAGGCATTTCTGGAGGCAGAGTGGCACATAGGGGGTCAAAAGGCATACCATGGGGCACAGTGGCATATAGAGGGTTAAAAGGCATATCATGGGCCACAGTGCCATATTGGAGTGGCAAGCCTGGGGGCAGATGTGCGTAACTGGGGGACAGGTTGGAAAATACAAGGAAATAAAAACAAAAAAAATATTTTTCTCAATCATAGCTTTATAAAAAAAATAGTTTACATGAATTAACATTTTCTGGTAAAACTTTTTTCCTTTAGGGTCGTCTTATATTCAGGCTTTTTCTTTTTTTCCTAAATTAATATTCAGATTTGGGGGGTCGTCTTATAATCAGGGTCGTCTTATAATCGAGCAAATGCGGTAGTTAGATTAGATGGAATTATTATTACCCTTTATCTGTTCAGAGAAAGAAATTAAGATGCGCTGTACAATTAAATTGGAGCAGTTAACACATTAGTAGTTGAGAACCCTGCATGTGAGCCATTATCACCCTTTATAGCATTTTAAACAATTGCTGTGTTTTAGGGAGTGACAGATGAATGATTAAATGTTAAATGGTTAAATGTCCAATGTAATAAGATGTTTTGTGTTTTTTTCTGGAGTCAAACTAAGTGAAATTATATCTTTTTTTTTTTTCCCCTACGGAATGACAGCACTGGGTCAGTGTTCATAGGAATAAAACGTAGATTTTGGTACACACATACTTAGTACAGTCACAGGTTCTAAGAGTCAGATTAAGTGAAAATATAGCTGTGTGCTAGAGAATGACAGATGAATCCCTATAGGGTATAATAAGAGAAAATAAGTTGTTTCACTGCCGAAACGCTGTGGCATATCCTATAGGTCGTCAGCACACATTTTCCCATTAATCTCTTCCGTGTCCCCATCTTCTTTCTTGGTCATCTTCTTCCTGATTTCTGCTCAGCTATGCTGGCTGGCGAAAAAGGTATGAGGACATTGAGAGTGTGATAGTGAATGGAGCACTAATAATAATAATAATAATAATAATAATAATAATAATAATAATAAAAAACAAAAAACAAAAAAAAAACCCTGAATCTCATCCAAACCGAAAGGTGCAGGAAAGGAAAAATTGAAATTGTGTCCAAATCATTTTTGGTCCATGTACTCAAGTCTAGTTAAACATTCAGTGATTAATATGCCCCCTTTAACTGCCTTGTATTGTATTATAAAAAATACAGCATGCTTTTTTTGGATGAGGCTGGCAGAGATAGTTTGAGTTTGGTAGAATTATGAATATTATGTGTTTTATTAATTTCATTATAAAATAAAAAATTAAAACCCCCTATATTATAACAGAAAAGTGTTAATTGGTTCTCTGCCTTAATAATCTTATTATTATTATTATTATTATCTTTTATTTATATAGCGCCAACAGTTTACGCAGCGCTTAATACAATACATAAATTCAAGGGGTCTGACGAGACAAACCGATACATTTGGTGGAGAGGACCCTGCAAGCTTACAATCTTGAGGGAATGGGGTGACAAACATAAGGCACAGAGGAAGGGTGAGAGGTGGTGTGGGGGTATCAGTGATGGGGTGAGAGGTAGTATGGTGGTCATGTCAATGACAAGGAAGTTCTAGAAGCTAAGATGGTAGATGGTAGTAGAAGTGTGGATCAGGGGGTCGCGGTGGATGGAATCTACTTGGTTTTTGCCAAGGCGTTTGACTCGGTTCCACACAATAGGTTAGTATTCAAACTGAAGGAAATTGGCCTAGATGCAAATTCTTGTTCTTGGGTAGAACATCGGCTTAGAGGTAGAGAACAGAGAGTTGTTATAAATGGTAAATTTTCAAGCTGGTCAAAAGTGGTAAGTGGTGTCCCTCAGGGTTCTGTTCTGGGACCAATTTTATTCAACATATTTATAAATGACCTGGCAGGAGGCATTGAAAGTCATGTTTCTGTGTTTGCAGATGACACAAAACTAGGTAAAGTTATACAGGGCGAGCAGGATATTAATGTGCTGCAGAGGGATCTAGATAGACTGGGGGACTGGGCACTCAAATGGCAGATGAAATTCAATGTAGATAAATGTAAAGTTATGCACTTCGGGGTAGCGAATGCACAAGCAACCTACACCCTAAACGGTAGTGAATTAGGGGTAATGACAAATGAGAAGGATTTGGGAATTGTTATAGACAACAAACTAGGCAACAATGTGCAGTGTCAGTCTGCGGTTGCTAAGGCCAGTAAGGTATTGTCGTGTATAAAAAGGGGCATCAAGTCGCGGAATAAAGATATAATTTTGCCTCTGTATAAATCAATGGTAAGGCCGCACCTTGAATATGCTGTGCAATTTTGGGCGCCTTTTCTAAAGAAGGATATCATAGCACTAGAAAGGGTGCAGAGGCGGGCTACAAAATTAATAAAAGGAATGGAGCAATATAGTTATGAAGAAAGGTTAACTAATTTAAATCTGTTTAGTTTAGAAAAACGTCGCCTCAGAGGGGATATGATAGCATTATATAAATATATTCGGGGCCAATACAAACCATTGTGTGGAAATCTGTTCATAAACAGGACTATGCATAGGACACGTGGTCATGCATTTAGACTGGAAGAAAGGAGATTTAGACTAAAGCAGAGGAAAGGGTTTTTTACAGTAAGGGCAGTAAGGATGTGGAATTCTCTGCCTGCAGAGGTAGTTTTATCAGAGTCTGTACAGACGTTTAAACTGCAACTGGATGGATACCTGGAAAAACATAATATTCAGGGATATAATCTTTAATTATGGGGAAACAGCTTATTGATCCAAGGAGAAATCTGACTGCCATTTTGGGGTCAAGAAGGAATTTTTTTCCCTGGTTAGTGCAAAATTGGAAAGAGCGAAGCCAGGGTTTTTTGCCTTCTTTTGGATCAAACAGCAACAAATTAACAGATATAGGAAAGGCTGAACTTGATGGACGCATGTCTTTTTTCAGCCTATGTAACTATGTAACTATGTAACCGGAGCAAAAGTGGTAGATGTGTTAATTTTTGCGTTTTAATCTAGGATGGTGGCCATTGAATCGAAATATCCTCTAGACTGTAAGTTTACGGACCGGTCTCTATTTACTTAACGTAAATGATCGTTTTTAATCTGTCAGTTCTAGTTTTGTCAGACTCTGAATGTATGGACTATAGGAATATATTCTAAATATATATTATATTATAAATAAAAGATAATATTCTTGATGTTTTTCAGCACGGAAACACGATCAGCACGGTCAAAGTGACAGTGTCCAGCTTACCGTGGAATGAGGAGAACTCTGGTCTCGTATATATATAAAGCTTCCGCATGAAGAGGACGTGTTGGCGGGTCACCGCCTGTTACCAGCCGCACTAAACATGTCGGTGTTTTAGCAGCAATCAAACGAGGGACTGGATTATAAACAAAACCGAACAACAAATACAGTGGGTTTTTTTTAACGTATTTATTTCATGCTTCTAGTGCCGTTCTGTACACCCAGTGCCCTCCGTGCGGTCTGCCATCTGTACCTCATCTCAAGGAGCTGCCGTGTTTGTGAGGGCGAAATGTTCACCATAAGCAGACATGGAAGTAGTTAACCCATTAAAACGGATAGTCGGCATAGAAAGTATAAATCAAGCTATTATGTGGCTTTTGTTTATATTATGACTAAAGATCTGAACAGTTTTCAATTATTACAGATTAAATGGAATATATGTATGTACTACATGTCTGTGCATAGATGTATAATAAATGTATGAAACGGATCAGGATTTTGTGTAGTTTTTCTCCTTAATAAAATTCCATGAACCCTGGTTGTGCCTCTCTCATCATGGAGGACATCCTTATTGATCCCACAGGTCCCCCCAGGGTTATATACGTGTGTATGCATTTGCTAACACTGTGGGTATCACACTGGGAAAAAAAGGGATCATTAAAACATATTTCACTTTGTACATGAAACATAGCAATGGGAATCAAAAAAAAAAAGAAACATAGGAATAGAGTTTGACTGCAGACTCGCATCTTCACTCAGGAGTCGGGATAACAATATGCCGATCCCATTCATATCTATATTCCCTTACTGTGTTAACCGCCACCACTCAGTCAGGACATACAGCTACATGCCATGGATTTGATGTTTTTATATCCGGAGCCATCTTGGTCAGTGGCGTAAGTACAGGGGCCGACCCTGCGACTGCTTGTCTTCTCGTGCCTTTTTTACACCATTTTGAACCCTTAATCACGTCGCTTCTTTAAATGTCACTTTATTACTCTGTTAGATTATCTTGATTAGAGTCCCCAAGGGTTTTGTTTATACTTGGCGTTCTCTTGGCAATATATATATATATATATATATATAATTATATATATATATACTCTACCATTCAAAAGTACGAGGTCACATAGATCTGTCTCTCTTTTTGTAAGAAAACGAATGTTGTCTATTAAAATGACATGAAATGCATCAGAAATACAGCACAGGCATCATTAATGTTATAAATGACTGAATGATTGTAGCTGCGTTCCAACGGCACGTTGTGTTTAATCCAAGTTTAAATTTAAAAGGCTAATCAATAATTAGAAAACCCCTTTTGCAATTGTTACAGCTAGACATTTATTTTCCAAGTGACCCCACATTTTAGAATGGTAGTCTGTGTGTGATATATATATATGTGTGTGTGTGTGTGTATATACCGTGTATATATATATATATATATATATATATATAATCACACACTACTGTTTCAGAATTATATATTGACATCATAACTGTAAGCGTTGTCTAGCCGGCTTGTCGCTGAGAGTTCCGAGCCCCGCCCTGCTATTGTGATGTAACAGATGTGCCACGCCCTTCTACTGTGACATAGTGTAGGTTATAAAAGCACTGGCCGTTAGGCCAACAGATGCTTTTGTAAGCTGACAGTACAAGATGAGGAGCATAGCTCTGGTTTTCGTTGTTACTGTTCTGATCCATGTGATCTTTACTTTGGAGATTTACACAAATAGCTGGGCTGTGCACATACCTGATGGCTCTGTAGAGGCAGAACGTATTGCACAGAAATTCGGTTTCATCAACCTTGGCCAGGTGGTGCTTGGCAGTGATTTCTACCATTTATCTCATCGTGGCATTCAAAGGAAATCCTTCAGCCCTCACTGGGGTAGAAATATTCAACTGAAAAAAGAACCCAAGGTTAGCTGGTTTGAGCAGCAGACGCTGAGGAGAAGGGAGAAAAGACAGCCTAGTATGGTTCCCACAGACCCCCTCTTCAGCTTGCAGTGGTACCTGGGTAAAAATCTTGACTTAGGCGTCCAGACTGCTTGGAACCGTGGATATACCGGACGAGGCGTGGTGGTGACCGTTCTGGATGAAGGGCTTGAAAAGGACCACCCCGATCTCGCATTAAACTATGATCCGGAAGCGAGTTATGATTTTAATGACGACGATCCTGACCCTCAGCCCCGATATAACTCATCTAATGAGACCAACCACGGGACCCGCTGTGCAGGCGAGGTGGCTGCGGTTGCCAATAATGATATCTGCGGCGCTGGAGTAGCATACAACGCTAGAATAGGAGGTGTGCGAATGCTGGATGGGATAGTCACAGACTTTGTTGAAGCTCAGTCGTTGAGTTTGAACCCACAGCATATTGACATTTATAGCGCCAGCTGGGGTCCCACTGATGATGGAAAGATACTGGATGGACCAGGAGTGTTGTCTTCTGAGGCTTTTTACAAAGGAATACTAAATGGCCGCCGTGGCCTTGGATCTATCTTTGTTTGGGCATCTGGAAACGGTGGCAGGAATGACAACTGCAACAGTGACGGCTACTCCAACAGTATCTACACTGTTGCTGTTGGGGGTGTCACAAATCATGGAACAGTCCCTTGGTACAGTGAGGCGTGTGCATGCAAACTTACAAGCACTTACAGCAGCGGTGGTGGTGAGGAAGAGACTTTTATCACCACTGATATACGCCACACGTGTACAGATAAACACACCGGGACTTCAGCCGCCACTCCACTTGCTGCCGGGATCCTTGCTTTGGCATTGGAGGCAAACCCAGCTCTTACATGGAGGGATATACAACATATCGTGGTAAGAGCGTCCAGTCCTGCCCACCTAATGGCTGACGATTGGGTCATAAATGGAGTGGGAAGAAAAGTGAGCCACTTTTTCGGCTACGGACTCTTGCATGCTGGACGAGTAGTGGAGCTGGCCGAAACATGGGAGACAACGCAGCCTCAAAGAAAGTGCCTCATAACAATTGTGAGCACCCCTAAAAGAGTGCATTCAGATCTGATTTTGACTTACAATGTCACTGCCTGTTCTGGGTCCCCCAATCACATAACATCCCTTGAGCATGTCCAAGCCCAAATGACCCTCAGCTACAGTCGCAGAGGTGACCTGGAAATCTATCTTACCAGTCCTATGGGCACCCGTTCTGTGCTGATGGGCAAGAGACCACATGATACCAGCACTGATGGGTACAGAGATTGGTCCTTCATGACCACACAATCTTGGGATGAAAATCCATTGGGCCTTTGGACCTTAGAATTTAGGAACAGAGGAAGCTACACCAACCACGGATTTCTACATCACGTCACGTTGATTTTGTACGGGACAGATGAACACATGATGTCCAGGAAAATCAAGAAGTCTGTCATGAGAAAGTGTCTGAGGCGGGATAGAAATGGGTCGTGCATAGAATGTTTGGCACCATATTATACCTTTGGAAAGCTCTGTCTATCTTACTGCCCTGCCAAATACTTTAAGTCTACGCAGAGAGCGGAGGTGTCAGAGCCCAGCAGCTTTCACCTTGTTCGTTCTTGTGCCGCTTGCCACCCATCCTGCTTTACGTGTAAAGGGTCGTCTGCCAATAATTGCACTTCCTGTTCCCCTTTATACGAATATAATGGAAAAGACAACTCATGCGTAAGATCTGACTCCCCAAGTGTAGACTTACAGAACGCCTCATTCATCCGGATCCCTCAAACAACATTAGTGGCAGTGATAATGAGTGCGGCCATTGTAATGGTTATGGGACCGCTGGTGGTTTTCATTCACTGGTATCTACGAAAAAGATCACGAGTAGACCCCAGTCCCGTCTGATGGGCAACCACCGTGCTCTAAATCAGATCTGGAATCTGCGCAGGGAGGAGATTTCCTTTGCTTTTGAACACTGATGAGGACAAATTCAACAAGGGAGAGTAGAGACCCAACCTGACGCGGATAGCACTGTTACACCAATAAAATTCCTTTTACTATTTGGCAAAAATACCTTTTCCTTGCTATATTTTACAAATTTAGATTTTAAGTACCTGGAAATTTTATGTTGAATAATAAAACAATTAAACCGTGCTCGCATGCTTGAAGGAAAAGCTTAGACCGATCTCAGATTTCATATCTTGTGTGGATTCCAAAACAAGAATCAAGCATTCTATAGCAATGCACATTGATTAAAGATTGGAAATACATCATTTTTATGTGACTTAATGTCACCACTGACATGTTTGGTTTTATTTTGCATTTAAGTGACTTAAAAGTTATGTAATACCCCAGATCCTTACATCACAATATAGAACGGAAAAGAAACACCTTCACGAGTGGGTAGGTCTTAAAAAATGAATATGAAATAAATTACAGTACCCTACAAATCTTGCTGCTCCCGCAGATCAACACTCCTCATAAGTGTTATAACAAATGATGTATAGGCAAAGGTCGGGGCGCATAGATATGTGGGAAAAAATAAAACAAATATAGTGTAATAAGTTAATACGAAAAAAATAAAAATAGAGATGTTTGTTGCACTCACAAGTGTATTAGAAATAGAAAGCTCGTCAAAAATCCATACTTTCTTTCGTCTTAGGAGCTTCTGTGTAGAAGATAAGAAACGAAATAGTGCAATAAAAAAGATATTGTTTAATGAATATAGATTAAAAACTTACAAACAAGTAGGCATAACAACTGGGTTATGCGTAAGAGCAGTGTCCTTTATAAAGATAAGTGGATGATCATCAAGTCCATGTAAAGTCCAGGTTTTCAATAGTTGTAAAGTTTTCCAAAATATCTCAACGCGTTTCACCAATTCTGGCTTCCTCAGGAGAAAATTTAAGAAATCAATCTGTATCCTGTCTGTGTTTTCGCGGTTCTTTTAAAGGTCCCGGCTCGCCGTCTTGTTCTATTTGCGTCATTTCGACGTCATCACGTTTAGTCTTTTTTCTTTTTTCTTTTCTTTTTTAATTCCTCAGGATGAAATAACGGCAGATGTTGTGGAACCCTCTGTTTCATTCTGTCAACGGGACTCGTAGTCGGCAGTATTCGTAAATCGGTAAGTGTGTAAAATAGATTTATACAGTTAAAAACATGACATATAGAATGTTTTTCATTTAACTATCTTTTCTAGTTACAGGGATATATCGGCAGAGCATCAAGGGACCAACAGAAGGAAAGACAGACAGGCTGATTCAAGATAGAAGACATCTGTGTATGTGGTTTGGCATCCGTCCAAACCTCAATAGGCAAGTGAAACAATGTAGCAACTTAGTAACAATATTAATTGGTACCAATTTACAGTGAATGTATTTTTATTTTCTTAGGAATCTATCCTGTTGGACAGAACTCCCACACGAAAGAAGACATAAGAGAGAGATGTAGAAGAAAGTATTCTGATTGTACTCTCGCTAATTGATTAATTGAATGCTGTCACGATTATGTTACTGATATCCATCTGTTCTGTGGTTGAACAATTAACCTTCAGATGGAACAAACATGGTGTAAAAATGATGTTATTAAAAGAGAGAAATCTTGTAAAAATATTGTTTAAAAATCATGTGTATAAAATCGTGTATATAAAAAGTATATGAATAAAAACGCTTATATGCAATTTTAATTAGTATGTGTGATAAAATATGTTGTAAATAAAAACTTAATAAAATAAATATAATTTAAAAAAGAAAAAATAAATTTTGATTGTTTGAAAAGGGAATTAATACACAAAAAATGAATGGATTCACAAAAAAATGGATATATCGAATTCTACATTCAATCCGTCTTTCTTGTAGGTTTGAAATTTATATATCCATTCAGTTTCTTTTCTTGATAGCATATCTTTTACATCTCCTCCCCGCCAGTGGGGGGATACTAAATCTATCCCTATTACTTTAAAATCGGAAAACGAGAATTTATTACATTTTATACAGTGTCTTGGGACATCTATATTCATTAAACAATATCGTTTTTATTGCACTATTTCGTTTCTTATCTTCTACACAGAAGCTCCTAAGACGAAAGAAAGTATGGATTTTTGACGAGCTTTCTATTTCTAATACACTTGTGAGTGCAACAAACATCTCTATTTTTATTTTTATCCTTACATCACATACAGAAAAATATTTTGTTATATCTTACAGAAAATATATTTTGAGCATGAATGTCTATGTGTAAGGGTGAGTGAGCATTGATAAAGTATTATATATTGGAAACAATATTTATTTTATTCAACAATCGTTTTGCTTCAGATAATAAACATATAGACAGTGTTATGAGAATCCACACGAATTCCGTACACAAAACAGATAAATGAAAAAGCGACAGATCACGAACAGTAGCGTAATCGCTGCCAGGAATAAAGATGGCGGGTGCGCATTGCTATTGGGAGGACGTGTCATCAGTTCTGACCAATAATGAGCGAGCATTCAGCCGCTAGAATGCGTGGACCAATCCCAGCGCTCTTTTCTCGCCAGTTGAGCAGGAAGCAGGAAGCGACGTTGTGTCAGAATGCTGTGAGGGACTCCGGTACGAGTGACAGGACATGAACCCGCTCCTGCTCCCTGTGTGTTTGGGGTTCGTGGTCGCCCCGCCGGTACAGAATGCCAAGGAGAGCCGGTTTAGTGAGCAGGTGACCGCATGCCTTTATGTTTAAATGGGCCGGTGTTGGGGCTCTTGGAAGTCTGTAGTACCGCCAAATACCTTTATTCTGCATCCGCGCTACCGGCTGTCACAGGTTTCACCTGCACATTCACACTCATTTGTAATGTTCGTGTTTGCGTGAATTAGTAATTATATGGCGTCATTAGAGCTCATTTATGTCATAAGAGAACTGAAACATGGTACATGCTAACAGGGAGGATAAAAAGGAAGGCCGTAGGCCGTAGACTATAATAAAAGGGGCATAAAAAGTGATTTTTTTTTGAATTTTTATAAACCCTACATCTTAAAGTTTTAAGACTATTACATTCCTCTTAGGATGTCCTCCTTCTAATAGGAATGTTTTGCTATAATTCTTGTGTCCCGGAGTAACACGAGCACTTTGTATGGTCAGGAGATTGTTGTGTACACCCGTGTAGTTTACGGTGTTGCCGTGTTGTTACTGTTATGTCGGCCGTGTGGAGATGTATGCGGGTCCGCGCCTGTGTGCGCCGCTGGAGATAGCGGTTTGTGTGATCATTAGAGGAGGTTCTGGGTCCCTGACCGTTATTCACAGTTAGTGTGCCAGAAGGGGTCCGCGATGTGTCTGTTCCAGATATTCTATGATTGCTTGTTTTTTTTTCCTTCTTTTAAGGATCGACATTATTATGTATCTCCAGTGCTGAGTGTACTTTTGTTTTGTTTTACTATGTTCTGTGGTCAGTATGGCTAGCAGGTAATCTCTTTAGTGCCGACAGATTATACTTCCAGGAGGTCTGCCCTTTCCCATCTTTCTCTGGGTTTAGATGAAGAGCTGGTATTCTTTTTTGGTGATTTTTAATGGAATAACTCTTGAGGCTCTTTATCTCACCCATCTTTCCTGCGTTCCAACGGCACGTTGTGTTTGCTAATCCAAGTTTAAAAGGCTAATCAATCGTTAAAAAAACCTTTTGCAATTGATACATGAAAGTGACCCCACATTTTGGGTCTTCTAATCGGGGTCGTCTTCTAATCAGACCTCAAATAGAGGTCTGATTATGAGACTAAGATCCAGATCCCCCGCACCGCTGCAGGGGACCTGGATCCTCCTGTCTCCCCCCCCATACACACACTTACCGGTGCTTCCTGCTGTGTTGCCGGGGCAGCGATCCGCGTACACAACGTCCGCTGCAGCCGGAAGGAGGTGTGGCTAGCAGCGGGGGTTGTCTGCGTCCGTCGCGTATACCTTCCCCGGCTGTCAGAGATCAGAGTTCCTCGCACCGGTGCGGGGAACTCTGATCTCTGACAGCCAGGGAAGCTATATGAGACGGACGCAGACAAACCCCGCTGCCAACAAACCCCGCTGCAGCGGAAGGAGATGTTAACCCGCTGCCCCGGCAAAACAGCAGGAAATTGGAAGCACCGGTAAGTAAGTAAGTGTGTGTGTGTGTGTGTGTGTGTGTGTTAAATGGGGGCATAGGGCATTTCTGGAATGCCTTATACCCCTATATGCCACTCTGGCACTTAGGGGGTTAAAAAGCATATTATGGGGCAGAGTGGCATATAGGGAGGTATAAGGCATTTCACCTCCCTATATGCCACTCTGCCCCATAATATGCCTTTTAACCCCCTAAATGCCAGAGTGGCATATAGGGGTATAAGGCATTTCTGGAGGCAGAGTGCTCTATACAATGCCTTTTAACTCCCTTAATTCCACTCTGCCTCCTGGAATGCCTTATACCTCCCTATATGCCACTCTGCCCCATAATATGCATTTTAACCCCCTAAATGCCAGAGTGGCATTTAGGGGTATAAGGCATTTCTGGAGGCAGAGTGGCACATAGGGGGTCAAAAGGCATACCATGGGGCACAGTGGCATATAGAGGGTTAAAAGGCATATCATGGGCCACAGTGCCATATTGGAGTGGCAAGCCTGGGGGCAGATGTGCGTAACTGGGGGACAGGTTGGAAAATACAAGGAAATAAAAACAAAAAAAATATTTTTCTCAATCATAGCTTTATAAAAAAAATAGTTTACATGAATTAACATTTTCTGGTAAAACTTTTTTCCTTTAGGGTCGTCTTATATTCAGGCTTTTTCTTTTTTTCCTAAATTAATATTCAGATTTGGGGGGTCGTCTTATAATCAGGGTCGTCTTATAATCGAGCAAATGCGGTAGTTAGATTAGATGGAATTATTATTACCCTTTATCTGTTCAGAGAAAGAAATTAAGATGCGCTGTACAATTAAATTGGAGCAGTTAACACATTAGTAGTTGAGAACCCTGCATGTGAGCCATTATCACCCTTTATAGCATTTTAAACAATTGCTGTGTTTTAGGGAGTGACAGATGAATGATTAAATGTTAAATGGTTAAATGTCCAATGTAATAAGATGTTTTGTGTTTTTTTCTGGAGTCAAACTAAGTGAAATTATATCTTTTTTTTTTTCCCCTACGGAATGACAGCACTGGGTCAGTGTTCATAGGAATAAAACGTAGATTTTGGTACACACATACTTAGTACAGTCACAGGTTCTAAGAGTCAGATTAAGTGAAAATATAGCTGTGTGCTAGAGAATGACAGATGAATCCCTATAGGGTATAATAAGAGAAAATAAGTTGTTTCACTGCCGAAACGCTGTGGCATATCCTATAGGTCGTCAGCACACATTTTCCCATTAATCTCTTCCGTGTCCCCATCTTCTTTCTTGGTCATCTTCTTCCTGATTTCTGCTCAGCTATGCTGGCTGGCGAAAAAGGTATGAGGACATTGAGAGTGTGATAGTGAATGGAGCACTAATAATAATAATAATAATAATAATAATAATAATAATAATAATAAAAAACAAAAAACAAAAAAAAAACCCTGAATCTCATCCAAACCGAAAGGTGCAGGAAAGGAAAAATTGAAATTGTGTCCAAATCATTTTTGGTCCATGTACTCAAGTCTAGTTAAACATTCAGTGATTAATATGCCCCCTTTAACTGCCTTGTATTGTATTATAAAAAATACAGCATGCTTTTTTTGGATGAGGCTGGCAGAGATAGTTTGAGTTTGGTAGAATTATGAATATTATGTGTTTTATTAATTTCATTATAAAATAAAAAATTATACCCCCTATATTATAACAGAAAAGTGTTAATTGGTTCTCTGCCTTAATAATCTTATTATTATTATTATTATCTTTTATTTATATAGCGCCAACAGTTTACGCAGCGCTTAATACAATACATAAATTCAAGGGGTCTGACGAGATAAACCGATACATTTGGTGGAGAGGACCCTGCAAGCTTACAATCTTGAGGGAATGGGGTGACAAACATAAGGCACAGAGGAAGGGTGAGAGGTGGTGTGGGGGTATCAGTGATGGGGTGAGAGGTAGTATGGTGGTCATGTCAATGACAAGGAAGTTCTAGAAGCTAAGATGGTAGATGGTAGTAGAAGTGTGGATCAGGGGGTCGCGGTGGATGGAATCTACTTGGTTTTTGCCAAGGCGTTTGACTCGGTTCCACACAATAGGTTAGTATTCAAACTGAAGGAAATTGGCCTAGATGCAAATTCTTGTTCTTGGGTAGAACATCGGCTTAGAGGTAGAGAACAGAGAGTTGTTATAAATGGTAAATTTTCAAGCTGGTCAAAAGTGGTAAGTGGTGTCCCTCAGGGTTCTGTTCTGGGACCAATTTTATTCAACATATTTATAAATGACCTGGCAGGAGGCATTGAAAGTCATGTTTCTGTGTTTGCAGATGACACAAAACTAGGTAAAGTTATACAGGGCGAGCAGGATATTAATGTGCTGCAGAGGGATCTAGATAGACTGGGGGACTGGGCACTCAAATGGCAGATGAAATTCAATGTAGATAAATGTAAAGTTATGCACTTCGGGGTAGCGAATGCACAAGCAACCTACACCCTAAACGGTAGTGAATTAGGGGTAATGACAAATGAGAAGGATTTGGGAATTGTTATAGACAACAAACTAGGCAACAATGTGCAGTGTCAGTCTGCGGTTGCTAAGGCCAGTAAGGTATTGTCGTGTATAAAAAGGGGCATCAAGTCGCGGAATAAAGATATAATTTTGCCTCTGTATAAATCAATGGTAAGGCCGCACCTTGAATATGCTGTGCAATTTTGGGCGCCTTTTCTAAAGAAGGATATCATAGCACTAGAAAGGGTGCAGAGGCGGGCTACAAAATTAATAAAAGGAATGGAGCAATATAGTTATGAAGAAAGGTTAACTAATTTAAATCTGTTTAGTTTAGAAAAACGTCGCCTCAGAGGGGATATGATAGCATTATATAAATATATTCGGGGCCAATACAAACCATTGTGTGGAAATCTGTTCATAAACAGGACTATGCATAGGACACGTGGTCATGCATTTAGACTGGAAGAAAGGAGATTTAGACTAAAGCAGAGGAAAGGGTTTTTTACAGTAAGGGCAGTAAGGATGTGGAATTCTCTGCCTGCAGAGGTAGTTTTATCAGAGTCTGTACAGACGTTTAAACTGCAACTGGATGGATACCTGGAAAAACATAATATTCAGGGATATAATCTTTAATTATGGGGAAACAGCTTATTGATCCAAGGAGAAATCTGACTGCCATTTTGGGGTCAAGAAGGAATTTTTTTCCCTGGTTAGTGCAAAATTGGAAAGAGCGAAGCCAGGGTTTTTTGCCTTCTTTTGGATCAAACAGCAACAAATTAACAGATATAGGAAAGGCTGAACTTGATGGACGCATGTCTTTTTTCAGCCTATGTAACTATGTAACTATGTAACCGGAGCAAAAGTGGTAGATGTGTTAATTTTTGCGTTTTAATCTAGGATGGTGGCCATTGAATCGAAATATCCTCTAGACTGTAAGTTTACGGACCGGTCTCTATTTACTTAACGTAAATGATCGTTTTTAATCTGTCAGTTCTAGTTTTGTCAGACTCTGAATGTATGGACTATAGGAATATATTCTAAATATATATTATATTATAAATAAAAGATAATATTCTTGATGTTTTTCAGCACGGAAACACGATCAGCACGGTCAAAGTGACAGTGTCCAGCTTACCGTGGAATGAGGAGAACTCTGGTCTCGTATATATATAAAGCTTCCGCATGAAGAGGACGTGTTGGCGGGTCACCGCCTGTTACCAGCCGCACTAAACATGTCGGTGTTTTAGCAGCAATCAAACGAGGGACTGGATTATAAACAAAACCGAACAACAAATACAGTGGGTTTTTTTTTACGTATTTATTTCATGCTTCTAGTGCCGTTCTGTACACCCAGTGCCCTCCGTGCGGTCTCCCATCTGTACCTCATCTCAAGGAGCTGCCGTGTTTGTGAGGGCGAAATGTTCACCATAAGCAGACATGGAAGTAGTTAACCCATTAAAACGGATAGTCGGCATAGAAAGTATAAATCAAGCTATTATGTGGCTTTTGTTTATATTATGACTAAAGATCTGAACAGTTTTCAATTATTACAGATTAAATGGAATATATGTATGTACTACATGTCTGTGCATAGATGTATAATAAATGTATGAAACGGATCAGGATTTTGTGTAGTTTTTCTCCTTAATAAAATTCCATGAACCCTGGTTGTGCCTCTCTCATCATGGAGGACATCCTTATTGATCCCACAGGTTCCCCCCAGGGTTATATACGTGTGTATGCATTTGCTAACACTGTGGGTATCACACTGGGAAAAAAAGGGATCATTAAAACATATTTCACTTTGTACATGAAACATAGCAATGGGAATCAAAAAAAAAAAGAAACATAGGAATAGAGTTTGACTGCAGACTCGCATCTTCACTCAGGAGTCGGGATAACAATATGCCGATCCCATTCATATCTATATTCCCTTACTGTGTTAACCGCCACCACTCAGTCAGGACATACAGCTACATGCCATGGATTTGATGTTTTTATATCCGGAGCCATCTTGGTCAGTGGCGTAAGTACAGGGGCCGACCCTGCGACTGCTTGTCTTCTCGTGCCTTTTTTACACCATTTTGAACCCTTAATCACGTCGCTTCTTTAAATGTCACTTTATTACTCTGTTAGATTATCTTGATTAGAGTCCCCAAGGGTTTTGTTTATACTTGGCGTTCTCTTGGCAATATATATATATATATATATATATATATATAATTATAATTATATATATATATACTCTACCATTCAAAAGTACGAGGTCACATAGATCTGTCTCTCTTTTTGTAAGAAAACGAATGTTGTCTATTAAAATGACATGAAATGCATCAGAAATACAGCACAGGCATCATTAATGTTATAAATGACTGAATGATTGTAGCTGCGTTCCAACGGCACGTTGTGTTTAATCCAAGTTTAAATTTAAAAGGCTAATCAATAATTAGAAAACCCCTTTTGCAATTGTTACAGCTAGACATTTATTTTTCAAGTGACCCCACATTTTAGAATGGTAGTCTGTGTGTGATATATATATATGTGTGTGTGTGTATATACCGTATATATATATATATATATATATAATCACACACTACTGTTTCAGAATTATATATTGACATCATAACTGTAAGCGTTGTCTAGCCGGCTTGTCGCTGAGAGTTCCGAGCCCCGCCCTGCTATTGTGATGTAACAGATGTGCCACGCCCTTCTACTGTGACATAGTGTAGGTTATAAAAGCACTGGCCGTTAGGCCAACAGATGCTTTTGTAAGCTGACAGTACAAGATGAGGAGCATAGCTCTGGTTTTCGTTGTTACTGTTCTGATCCATGTGATCTTTACTTTGGAGATTTACACAAATAGCTGGGCTGTGCACATACCTGATGGCTCTGTAGAGGCAGAACGTATTGCACAGAAATTCGGTTTCATCAACCTTGGCCAGGTGGTGCTTGGCAGTGATTTCTACCATTTATCTCATCGTGGCATTCAAAGGAAATCCTTCAGCCCTCACTGGGGTAGAAATATTCAACTGAAAAAAGAACCCAAGGTTAGCTGGTTTGAGCAGCAGACGCTGAGGAGAAGGGAGAAAAGACAGCCTAGTATGGTTCCCACAGACCCCCTCTTCAGCTTGCAGTGGTACCTGGGTAAAAATCTTGACTTAGGCATCCAGACTGCTTGGAACCGTGGATATACCGGACGAGGCGTGGTGGTGACCGTTCTGGATGAAGGGCTTGAAAAGGACCACCCCGATCTCGCATTAAACTATGATCCGGAAGCGAGTTATGATTTTAATGACGACGATCCTGACCCTCAGCCCCGATATAACTCATCTAATGAGACCAACCACGGGACCCGCTGTGCAGGCGAGGTGGCTGCGGTTGCCAATAATGATATCTGCGGCGCTGGAGTAGCATACAACGCTAGAATAGGAGGTGTGCGAATGCTGGATGGGATAGTCACAGACTTTGTTGAAGCTCAGTCGTTGAGTTTGAACCCACAGCATATTGACATTTATAGTGCCAGCTGGGGTCCCACTGATGATGGAAAGATACTGGATGGACCAGGAGTGTTGTCTTCTGAGGCTTTTTACAAAGGAATACTAAATGGCCGCCGTGGCCTTGGATCTATCTTTGTTTGGGCATCTGGAAACGGTGGCAGGAATGACAACTGCAACAGTGACGGCTACTCCAACAGTATCTACACTGTTGCTGTTGGGGGTGTCACAAATCATGGAACAGTCCCTTGGTACAGTGAGGCGTGTGCATGCAAACTTACAAGCACTTACAGCAGCGGTGGTGGTGAGGAAGAGACTTTTATCACCACTGATATACGCCACACGTGTACAGATAAACACACCGGGACTTCAGCCGCCACTCCACTTGCTGCCGGGATCCTTGCTTTGGCATTGGAGGCAAACCCAGCTCTTACATGGAGGGATATACAACATATCGTGGTAAGAGCGTCCAGTCCTGCCCACCTAATGGCTGACGATTGGGTCATAAATGGAGTGGGAAGAAAAGTGAGCCACTTTTTCGGCTACGGACTCTTGCATGCTGGACGAGTAGTGGAGCTGGCCGAAACATGGGAGACAACGCAGCCTCAAAGAAAGTGCCTCATAACAATTGTGAGCACCCCTAAAAGAGTGCATTCAGATCTGATTTTGACTTACAATGTCACTGCCTGTTCTGGGTCCCCCAATCACATAACATCCCTTGAGCATGTCCAAGCCCAAATGACCCTCAGCTACAGTCGCAGAGGTGACCTGGAAATCTATCTTACCAGTCCTATGGGCACCCGTTCTGTGCTGATGGGCAAGAGACCACATGATACCAGCACTGATGGGTACAGAGATTGGTCCTTCATGACCACACAATCTTGGGATGAAAATCCATTGGGCCTTTGGACCTTAGAATTTAGGAACAGAGGAAGCTACACCAACCACGGATTTCTACATCACGTCACGTTGATTTTGTACGGGACAGATGAACACATGATGTCCAGGAAAATCAAGAAGTCTGTCATGAGAAAGTGTCTGAGGCGGGATAGAAATGGGTCGTGCATAGAATGTTTGGCACCATATTATACCTTTGGAAAGCTCTGTCTATCTTACTGCCCTGCCAAATACTTTAAGTCTACGCAGAGAGCGGAGGTGTCAGAGCCCAGCAGCTTTCACCTTGTTCGTTCTTGTGCCGCTTGCCACCCATCCTGCTTTACGTGTAAAGGGTCGTCTGCCAATAATTGCACTTCCTGTTCCCCTTTATACGAATATAATGGAAAAGACAACTCATGCGTAAGATCTGACTCCCCAAGTGTAGACTTACAGAACGCCTCATTCATCCGGATCCCTCAAACAACATTAGTGGCAGTGATAATGAGTGCGGCCATTGTAATGGTTATGGGACCGCTGGTGGTTTTCATTCACTGGTATCTACGAAAAAGATCACGAGTAGACCCCAGTCCCGTCTGATGGGCAACCACCGTGCTCTAAATCAGATCTGGAATCTGCGCAGGGAGGAGATTTCCTTTGCTTTTGAACACTGATGAGGACAAATTCAACAAGGGAGAGTAGAGACCCAACCTGACGCGGATAGCACTGTTACACCAATAAAATTCCTTTTACTATTTGGCAAAAATACCTTTTCCTTGCTATATTTTACAAATTTAGATTTTAAGTACCTGGAAATTTTATGTTGAATAATAAAACAATTAAACCGTGCTCGCATGCTTGAAGGAAAAGCTTAGACCGATCTCAGATTTCATATCTTGTGTGGATTCCAAAACAAGAATCAAGCATTCTATAGCAATGCACATTGATTAAAGATTGGAAATACATCATTTTTATGTGACTTAATGTCACCACTGACATGTTTGGTTTTATTTTGCATTTAAGTGACTTAAAAGTTATGTAATACCCCAGATCCTTACATCACAATATACAACGGAAAAGAAACACCTTCACGAGTGGGTAGGTCTTAAAAAATGAATATGAAATAAATTACAGTACCCTACAAATCTTGCTGCTCCCGCAGATCAACACTCCTCATAAGTGTTATAACAAATGATGTATAGGCAAAGGTCGGGGCGCATAGATATGTGGGAAAAAATAAAACAAATATAGTGTAATAAGTTAATACGAAAAAAATAAAAATAGAGATGTTTGTTGCACTCACAAGTGTATTAGAAATAGAAAGCTCGTCAAAAATCCATACTTTCTTTCGTCTTAGGAGCTTCTGTGTAGAAGATAAGAAACGAAATAGTGCAATAAAAAAGATATTGTTTAATGAATATAGATTAAAAACTTACAAACAAGTAGGCATAACAACTGGGTTATGCGTAAGAGCAGTGTCCTTTATAAAGATAAGTGGATGATCATCAAGTCCATGTAAAGTCCAGGTTTTCAATAGTTGTAAAGTTTTCCAAAATATCTCAACGCGTTTCACCAATTCTGGCTTCCTCAGGAGAAAATTTAAGAAATCAATCTGTATCCTGTCTGTGTTTTCGCGGTTCTTTTAAAGGTCCCGGCTCGCCGTCTTGTTCTATTTGCGTCATTTCGACGTCATCACGTTTAGTCTTTTTTCTTTTTTCTTTTCTTTTTTAATTCCTCAGGATGAAATAACGGCAGATGTTGTGGAACCCTCTGTTTCATTCTGTCAACGGGACTCGTAGTCGGCAGTATTCGTAAATCGGTAAGTGTGTAAAATAGATTTATACAGTTAAAAACATGACATATAGAATGTTTTTCATTTAACTATCTTTTCTAGTTACAGGGATATATCGGCAGAGCATCAAGGGACCAACAGAAGGAAAGACAGACAGGCTGATTCAAGATAGAAGACATCTGTGTATGTGGTTTGGCATCCGTCCAAACCTCAATAGGCAAGTGAAACAATGTAGCAACTTAGTAACAATATTAATTGGTACCAATTTAAAGATCCAATGTATTCAGTGAATGTATTTTTATTTTCTTAGGAATCTATCCTGTTGGACAGAACTCCCACACGAAAGAAGACATAAGAGAGAGATGTAGAAGAAAGTATTCTGATTGTACTCTCGCTAATTGATTAATTGAATGCTGTCACGATTATGTTACTGATATCCATCTGTTCTGTGGTTGAACAATTAACCTTCAGATGGAACAAACATGGTGTAAAAATGATGTTATTAAAAGAGAGAAATCTTGTAAAAATATTGTTTAAAAATCATGTGTATAAAATCGTGTATATAAAAAGTATATGAATAAAAACGCTTATATGCAATTTTAATTAGTATGTGTGATAAAATATGTTGTAAATAAAAACTTAATAAAATAAATATAATTTAAAAAAGAAAAAATAAATTTTGATTGTTTGAAAAGGGAATTAATACACAAAAAATGAATGGATTCACAAAAAAATGGATATATCGAATTCTACATTCAATCCGTCTTTCTTGTAGGTTTGAAATTTATATATCCATTCAGTTTCTTTTCTTGATAGCATATCTTTTACATCTCCTCCCCGCCAGTGGGGGGATACTAAATCTATCCCTATTACTTTAAAATCGGAAAACGAGAATTTATTACATTTTATACAGTGTCTTGGGACATCTATATTCATTAAACAATATCGTTTTTATTGCACTATTTCGTTTCTTATCTTCTACACAGAAGCTCCTAAGACGAAAGAAAGTATGGATTTTTGACGAGCTTTCTATTTCTAATACACTTGTGAGTGCAACAAACATCTCTATTTTTATTTTTATCCTTACATCACATACAGAAAAATATTTTGTTATATCTTACAGAAAATATATTTTGAGCATGAATGTCTATGTGTAAGGGTGAGTGAGCATTGATAAAGTATTATATATTGGAAACAATATTTATTTTATTCAACAATCGTTTTGCTTCAGATAATAAACATATAGACAGTGTTATGAGAATCCACACGAATTCCGTACACAAAACAGATAAATGAAAAAGCGACAGATCACGAACAGTAGCGTAATCGCTGCCAGGAATAAAGATGGCGGGTGCGCATTGCTATTGGGAGGACGTGTCATCAGTTCTGACCAATAATGAGCGAGCATTCAGCCGCTAGAATGCGTGGACCAATCCCAGCGCTCTTTTCTCGCCAGTTGAGCAGGAAGCAGGAAGCGACGTTGTGTCAGAATGCTGTGAGGGACTCCGGTACGAGTGACAGGACATGAACCCGCTCCTGCTCCCTGTGTGTTTGGGGTTCGTGGTCGCCCCGCCGGTACAGAATGCCAAGGAGAGCCGGTTTAGTGAGCAGGTGACCGCATGCCTTTATGTTTAAATGGGCCGGTGTTGGGGCTCTTGGAAGTCTGTAGTACCGCCAAATACCTTTATTCTGCATCCGCGCTACCGGCTGTCACAGGTTTCACCTGCACATTCACACTCATTTGTAATGTTCGTGTTTGCGTGAATTAGTAATTATATGGCGTCATTAGAGCTCATTTATGTCATAAGAGAACTGAAACATGGTACATGCTAACAGGGAGGATAAAAAGGAAGGCCGTAGGCCGTAGACTATAATAAAAGGGGCATAAAAAGTGATTTTTTTTTGAATTTTTATAAACCCTACATCTTAAAGTTTTAAGACTATTACATTCCTCTTAGGATGTCCTCCTTCTAATAGGAATGTTTTGCTATAATTCTTGTGTCCCGGAGTAACACGAGCACTTTGTATGGTCAGGAGATTGTTGTGTACACCCGTGTAGTTTACGGTGTTGCCGTGTTGTTACTGTTATGTCGGCCGTGTGGAGATGTATGCGGGTCCGCGCCTGTGTGCGCCGCTGGAGATAGCGGTTTGTGTGATCATTAGAGGAGGTTCTGGGTTCCTGACCGTTATTCACAGTTAGTGTGCCAGAAGGGGTCCGCGATGTGTCTGTTCCAGATATTCTATGATAGTGCTTGTTTTTTTTTCCTTCTTTTAAGGATCGACATTATTATGTATCTCCAGTGCTGAGTGTACTTTTGTTTTGTTTTACTATGTTCTGTGGTCAGTATGGCTAGCAGGTAATCTCTTTAGTGCCGACAGATTATACTTCCAGGAGGTCTGCCCTTTCCCATCTTTCTCTGGGTTTAGATGAAGAGCTGGTATTCTTTTTTGGTGATTTTTAATGGAATAACTCTTGAGGCTCTTTATCTCACCCATCTTTCCTGCGTTCCAACGGCACGTTGTGTTTGCTAATCCAAGTTTAAAAGGCTAATCAATCGTTAAAAAAACCTTTTGCAATTGATACATGAAAGTGACCCCACATTTTGGGTCTTCTAATCGGGGTCGTCTTCTAATCAGACCTCAAATAGAGGTCTGATTATGAGACTAAGATCCAGATCCCCCGCACCGCTGCAGGGGACCTGGATCCTCCTGTCTCCCCCCCCATACACACACTTACCGGTGCTTCCTGCTGTGTTGCCGGGGCAGCGATCCGCGTACACAACGTCCGCTGCAGCCGGAAGGAGGTGTGGCTAGCAGCGGGGGTTGTCTGCGTCCGTCGCGTATACCTTCCCCGGCTGTCAGAGATCAGAGTTCCTCGCACCGGTGCGGGGAACTCTGATCTCTGACAGCCAGGGAAGCTATATGAGACGGACGCAGACAAACCCCGCTGCCAACAAACCCCGCTGCAGCGGAAGGAGATGTTAACCCGCTGCCCCGGCAAAACAGCAGGAAATTGGAAGCACCGGTAAGTAAGTAAGTGTGTGTGTGTGTGTGTGTGTGTGTGTGTGTTAAATGGGGGCATAGGGCATTTCTGGAATGCCTTATACCCCTATATGCCACTCTGGCACTTAGGGGGTTAAAAAGCATATTATGGGGCAGAGTGGCATATAGGGAGGTATAAGGCATTTCACCTCCCTATATGCCACTCTGCCCCATAATATGCCTTTTAACCCCCTAAATGCCAGAGTGGCATATAGGGGTATAAGGCATTTCTGGAGGCAGAGTGCTCTATACAATGCCTTTTAACTCCCTTAATTCCACTCTGCCTCCTGGAATGCCTTATACCTCCCTATATGCCACTCTGCCCCATAATATGCATTTTAACCCCCTAAATGCCAGAGTGGCATTTAGGGGTATAAGGCATTTCTGGAGGCAGAGTGGCACATAGGGGGTCAAAAGGCATACCATGGGGCACAGTGGCATATAGAGGGTTAAAAGGCATATCATGGGCCACAGTGCCATATTGGAGTGGCAAGCCTGGGGGCAGATGTGCGTAACTGGGGGACAGGTTGGAAAATACAAGGAAATAAAAACAAAAAAAATATTTTTCTCAATCATAGCTTTATAAAAAAAATAGTTTACATGAATTAACATTTTCTGGTAAAACTTTTTTCCTTTAGGGTCGTCTTATATTCAGGCTTTTTCTTTTTTTCCTAAATTAATATTCAGATTTGGGGGGTCGTCTTATAATCAGGGTCGTCTTATAATCGAGCAAATGCGGTAGTTAGATTAGATGGAATTATTATTACCCTTTATCTGTTCAGAGAAAGAAATTAAGATGCGCTGTACAATTAAATTGGAGCAGTTAACACATTAGTAGTTGAGAACCCTGCATGTGAGCCATTATCACCCTTTATAGCATTTTAAACAATTGCTGTGTTTTAGGGAGTGACAGATGAATGATTAAATGTTAAATGGTTAAATGTCCAATGTAATAAGATGTTTTGTGTTTTTTTCTGGAGTCAAACTAAGTGAAATTATATCTTTTTTTTTTTTCCCCTACGGAATGACAGCACTGGGTCAGTGTTCATAGGAATAAAACTTAGATTTTGGTACACACATACTTAGTACAGTCACAGGTTCTAAGAGTCAGATTAAGTGAAAATATAGCTGTGTGCTAGAGAATGACAGATGAATCCCTATAGGGTATAATAAGAGAAAATAAGTTGTTTCACTGCCGAAACGCTGTGGCATATCCTATAGGTCGTCAGCACACATTTTCCCATTAATCTCTTCCGTGTCCCCATCTTCTTTCTTGGTCATCTTCTTCCTGATTTCTGCTCGGCTATGCTGGCTGGCGAAAAAGGTATGAGGACATTGAGAGTGTGATAGTGAATGGAGCACTAATAATAATAATAATAATAATAATAAAAAAAAAAAAAAAAAAAAACCCTGAATCTCATCCAAACCGAAAGGTGCAGGAAAGGAAAAATTGAAATTGTGTCCAAATCATTTTTGGTCCATGTACTCAAGTCTAGTTAAACATTCAGTGATTAATATGCCCCCTTTAACTGCCTTGTATTGTATTATAAAAAATACAGCATGCTTTTTTTGGATGAGGCTGGCAGAGATAGTTTGAGTTTGGTAGAATTATGAATATTATGTGTTTTATTAATTTCATTATAAAATAAAAAATTAAAACCCCCTATATTATAACAGAAAAGTGTTAATTGGTTCTCTGCCTTAATAATCTTATTATTATTATTATTATCTTTTATTTATATAGCGCCAACAGTTTACGCAGCGCTTAATACAATACATAAATTCAAGGGGTCTGACGAGACAAACCGATACATTTGGTGGAGAGGACCCTGCAAGCTTACAATCTTGAGGGAATGGGGTGACAAACATAAGGCACAGAGGAAGGGTGAGAGGTGGTGTGGGGGTATCAGTGATGGGGTGAGAGGTAGTATGGTGGTCATGTCAATGACAAGGAAGTTCTAGAAGCTAAGATGGTAGATGGTAGTAGAAGTGTGGATCAGGGGGTCGCGGTGGATGGAATCTACTTGGTTTTTGCCAAGGCGTTTGACTCGGTTCCACACAATAGGTTAGTATTCAAACTGAAGGAAATTGGCCTAGATGCAAATTCTTGTTCTTGGGTAGAACATCGGCTTAGAGGTAGAGAACAGAGAGTTGTTATAAATGGTAAATTTTCAAGCTGGTCAAAAGTGGTAAGTGGTGTCCCTCAGGGTTCTGTTCTGGGACCAATTTTATTCAACATATTTATAAATGACCTGGCAGGAGGCATTGAAAGTCATGTTTCTGTGTTTGCAGATGACACAAAACTAGGTAAAGTTATACAGGGCGAGCAGGATATTAATGTGCTGCAGAGGGATCTAGATAGACTGGGGGACTGGGCACTCAAATGGCAGATGAAATTCAATGTAGATAAATGTAAAGTTATGCACTTCGGGGTAGCGAATGCACAAGCAACCTACACCCTAAACGGTAGTGAATTAGGGGTAATGACAAATGAGAAGGATTTGGGAATTGTTATAGACAACAAACTAGGCAACAATGTGCAGTGTCAGTCTGCGGTTGCTAAGGCCAGTAAGGTATTGTCGTGTATAAAAAGGGGCATCAAGTCGCGGAATAAAGATATAATTTTGCCTCTGTATAAATCAATGGTAAGGCCGCACCTTGAATATGCTGTGCAATTTTGGGCGCCTTTTCTAAAGAAGGATATCATAGCACTAGAAAGGGTGCAGAGGCGGGCTACAAAATTAATAAAAGGAATGGAGCAATATAGTTATGAAGAAAGGTTAACTAATTTTAATCTGTTTAGTTTAGAAAAACGTCGCCTCAGAGGGGATATGATAGCATTATATAAATATATTCGGGGCCAATACAAACCATTGTGTGGAAATCTGTTCATAAACAGGACTATGCATAGGACACGTGGTCATGCATTTAGACTGGAAGAAAGGAGATTTAGACTAAAGCAGAGGAAAGGGTTTTTTACAGTAAGGGCAGTAAGGATGTGGAATTCTCTGCCTGCAGAGGTAGTTTTATCAGAGTCTGTACAGACGTTTAAACTGCAACTGGATGGATACCTGGAAAAACATAATATTCAGGGATATAATCTTTAATTATGGGGAAACAGCTTATTGATCCAAGGAGAAATCTGACTGCCATTTTGGGGTCAAGAAGGAATTTTTTTCCCTGGTAAGTGCAAAATTGGAAAGAGCGAAGCCAGGGTTTTTTGCCTTCTTTTGGATCAAACAGCAACAAATTAACAGATATAGGAAAGGCTGAACTTGATGGACGCATGTCTTTTTTCAGCCTATGTAACTATGTAACTATGTAACCGGAGCAAAAGTGGTAGATGTGTTAATTTTTGCGTTTTAATCTAGGATGGTGGCCATTGAATCGAAATATCCTCTAGACTGTAAGTTTACGGACCGGTCTCTATTTACTTAACGTAAATGATCGTTTTTAATCTGTCAGTTCTAGTTTTGTCAGACTCTGAATGTATGGACTATAGGAATATATTCTAAATATATATTATATTATAAATAAAAGATAATATTCTTGATGTTTTTCAGCACGGAAACACGATCAGCACGGTCAAAGTGACAGTGTCCAGTTTACCGTGGAATGAGGAGAACTCTGGTCTCGTATATATATAAAGCTTTCGCATGAAGAGGACGTGTTGGCGGGTCACCGCCTGTTACCAGCCGCACTAAACATGTCGGTGTTTTAGCAGCAATCAAACGAGGGACTGGATTATAAACAAAACCGAACAACAAATACAGTGTTTTGTTTTTAACGTATTTATTTCATGCTTCTAGTGCCGTTCTGTACACCCAGTGCCCTCCGCGCGGTCTGCCATCTGTACCTCATCTCAAGGAGCTGCCGTGTTTGTGAGGGCGAAATGTTCACCATAAGCATACATGGAAGTAGTTAACCCATTAAAACGGATAGTCGGCATAGAAAGTATAAATCAAGCTATTATGTGGCTTTTGTTTATATTATGACTAAAGATCTGAACAGTTTTCAATTATTACAGATTAAATGGAATATATGTATGTGCATAGATGTATAATAAATGTATGAAACGGATCAGGATTTTGTGTAGTTTTTCTCCTTAATAAAATTCCATGAACCCTGGTTGTGCCTCTCTCATCATGGAGGACATCCTTATTGAACCCACAGGTCCCCCCAGGGTTATATACGTGTGTATGCATTTGCTAACACTGTGGGTATCACACTGGGAAAAAAAGGGATCATTAAAACATATTTCACTTTGTACATGAAACATAGCAATGGGAATCAAAAAAAAAAAGAAACATAGGAATAGAGTTTGACTGCAGACTCGCATCTTCACTCAGGAGTCGGGATAACAATATGCCGATCCCATTCATATCTATATTCCCTTACTGTGTTAACCGCCACCACTCAGTCAGGACATACAGCTACATGCCATGGATTTGATGTTTTTATATCCGGAGCCATCTTGGTCAGTGGCGTAAGTACAGGGGCCGACCCTGCGACTGCTTGTCTTCTCGTGCCTTTTTTACACCATTTTGAACCCTTAATCACGTCGCTTCTTTAAATGTCACTTTATTACTCTGTTAGATTATCTTGATTAGAGTCCCCAAGGGTTTTGTTTATACTTGGCGTTCTCTTGGCAATATATATATATATATATATATAATTATAATTATATATATATATACTCTACCATTCAAAAGTACGAGGTCACATAGATCTGTCTCTCTTTTTGTAAGAAAACGAATGTTGTCTATTAAAATGACATGAAATGCATCAGAAATACAGCACAGGCATCATTAATGTTATAAATGACTGAATGATTGTAGCTGCGTTCCAACGGCACGTTGTGTTTAATCCAAGTTTAAATTTAAAAGGCTAATCAATAATTAGAAAACCCCTTTTGCAATTGTTACAGCTAGACATTTATTTTCCAAGTGACCCCACATTTTAGAATGGTAGTCTGTGTGTGATATATATATATGTGTGTGTGTGTATATACCGTGTATATATATATATATATATATATATATATATATATATATATAATCACACACTACTGTTTCAGAATTATATATTGACATCATAACTGTAAGCGTTGTCTAGCCGGCTTGTCGCTGAGAGTTCCGAGCCCCGCCCTGCTATTGTGATGTAACAGATGTGCCACGCCCTTCTACTGTGACATAGTGTAGGTTATAAAAGCACTGGCCGTTAGGCCAACAGATGCTTTTGTAAGCTGACAGTACAAGATGAGGAGCATAGCTCTGGTTTTCGTTGTTACTGTTCTGATCCATGTGATCTTTACTTTGGAGATTTACACAAATAGCTGGGCTGTGCACATACCTGATGGCTCTGTAGAGGCAGAACGTATTGCACAGAAATTCGGTTTCATCAACCTTGGCCAGGTGGTGCTTGGCAGTGATTTCTACCATTTATCTCATCGTGGCATTCAAAGGAAATCCTTCAGCCCTCACTGGGGTAGAAATATTCAACTGAAAAAAGAACCCAAGGTTAGCTGGTTTGAGCAGCAGACGCTGAGGAGAAGGGAGAAAAGACAGCCTAGTATGGTTCCCACAGACCCCCTCTTCAGCTTGCAGTGGTACCTGGGTAAAAATCTTGACTTAGGCATCCAGACTGCTTGGAACCGTGGATATACCGGACGAGGCGTGGTGGTGACCGTTCTGGATGATGGGCTTGAAAAGGACCACCCCGATCTCGCATTAAACTATGATCCGGAAGCGAGTTATGATTTTAATGACGACGATCCTGACCCTCAGCCCCGATATAACTCATCTAATGAGACCAACCACGGGACCCGCTGTGCAGGCGAGGTGGCTGCGGTTGCCAATAATGATATCTGCGGCGCTGGAGTAGCATACAACGCTAGAATAGGAGGTGTGCGAATGCTGGATGGGATAGTCACAGACTTTGTTGAAGCTCAGTCGTTGAGTTTGAACCCACAGCATATTGACATTTATAGCGCCAGCTGGGGTCCCACTGATGATGGAAAGATACTGGATGGACCAGGAGTGTTGTCTTCTGAGGCTTTTTACAAAGGAATACTAAATGGCCGCCGTGGCCTTGGATCTATCTTTGTTTGGGCATCTGGAAACGGTGGCAGGAATGACAACTGCAACAGTGACGGCTACTCCAACAGTATCTACACTGTTGCTGTTGGGGGTGTCACAAATCATGGAACAGTCCCTTGGTACAGTGAGGCGTGTGCATGCAAACTTACAAGCACTTACAGCAGCGGTGGTGGTGAGGAAGAGACTTTTATCACCACTGATATACGCCACACGTGTACAGATAAACACACCGGGACTTCAGCCGCCACTCCACTTGCTGCCGGGATCCTTGCTTTGGCATTGGAGGCAAACCCAGCTCTTACATGGAGGGATATACAACATATCGTGGTAAGAGCGTCCAGTCCTGCCCACCTAATGGCTGACGATTGGGTCATAAATGGAGTGGGAAGAAAAGTGAGCCACTTTTTCGGCTACGGACTCTTGCATGCTGGACGAGTAGTGGAGCTGGCCGAAACATGGGAGACAACGCAGCCTCAAAGAAAGTGCCTCATAACAATTGTGAGCACCCCTAAAAGAGTGCATTCAGATCTGATTTTGACTTACAATGTCACTGCCTGTTCTGGGTCCCCCAATCACATAACATCCCTTGAGCATGTCCAAGCCCAAATGACCCTCAGCTACAGTCGCAGAGGTGACCTGGAAATCTATCTTACCAGTCCTATGGGCACCCGTTCTGTGCTGATGGGCAAGAGACCACATGATACCAGCACTGATGGGTACAGAGATTGGTCCTTCATGACCACACAATCTTGGGATGAAAATCCATTGGGCCTTTGGACCTTAGAATTTAGGAACAGAGGAAGCTACACCAACCACGGATTTCTACATCACGTCACGTTGATTTTGTACGGGACAGATGAACACATGATGTCCAGGAAAATCAAGAAGTCTGTCATGAGAAAGTGTCTGAGGCGGGATAGAAATGGGTCGTGCATAGAATGTTTGGCACCATATTATACCTTTGGAAAGCTCTGTCTATCTTACTGCCCTGCCAAATACTTTAAGTCTACGCAGAGAGCGGAGGTGTCAGAGCCCAGCAGCTTTCACCTTGTTCGTTCTTGTGCCGCTTGCCACCCATCCTGCTTTACGTGTAAAGGGTCGTCTGCCAATAATTGCACTTCCTGTTCCCCTTTATACGAATATAATGGAAAAGACAACTCATGCGTAAGATCTGACTCCCCAAGTGTAGACTTACAGAACGCCTCATTCATCCGGATCCCTCAAACAACATTAGTGGCAGTGATAATGAGTGCGGCCATTGTAATGGTTATGGGACCGCTGGTGGTTTTCATTCACTGGTATCTACGAAAAAGATCACGAGTAGACCCCAGTCCCGTCTGATGGGCAACCACCGTGCTCTAAATCAGATCTGGAATCTGCGCAGGGAGGAGATTTCCTTTGCTTTTGAACACTGATGAGGACAAATTCAACAAGGGAGAGTAGAGACCCAACCTGACGCGGATAGCACTGTTACACCAATAAAATTCCTTTTACTATTTGGCAAAAATACCTTTTCCTTGCTATATTTTACAAATTTAGATTTTAAGTACCTGGAAATTTTATGTTGAATAATAAAACAATTAAACCGTGCTCGCATGCTTGAAGGAAAAGCTTAGACCGATCTCAGATTTCATATCTTGTGTGGATTCCAAAACAAGAATCAAGCATTCTATAGCAATGCACATTGATTAAAGATTGGAAATACATCATTTTTATGTGACTTAATGTCACCACTGACATGTTTGGTTTTATTTTGCATTTAAGTGACTTAAAAGTTATGTAATACCCCAGATCCTTACATCACAATATAGAACGGAAAAGAAACACCTTCACGAGTGGGTAGGTCTTAAAAAATGAATATGAAATAAATTACAGTACCCTACAAATCTTGCTGCTCCCGCAGATCAACACTCCTCATAAGTGTTATAACAAATGATGTATAGGCAAAGGTCGGGGCGCATAGATATGTGGGAAAAAATAAAACAAATATAGTGTAATAAGTTAATACGAAAAAAATAAAAATAGAGATGTTTGTTGCACTCACAAGTGTATTAGAAATAGAAAGCTCGTCAAAAATCCATACTTTCTTTCGTCTTAGGAGCTTCTGTGTAGAAGATAAGAAACGAAATAGTGCAATAAAAAAGATATTGTTTAATGAATATAGATTAAAAACTTACAAACAAGTAGGCATAACAACTGGGTTATGCGTAAGAGCAGTGTCCTTTATAAAGATAAGTGGATGATCATCAAGTCCATGTAAAGTCCAGGTTTTCAATAGTTGTAAAGTTTTCCAAAATATCTCAACGCGTTTCACCAATTCTGGCTTCCTCAGGAGAAAATTTAAGAAATCAATCTGTATCCTGTCTGTGTTTTCGCGGTTCTTTTAAAGGTCCCGGCTCGCCGTCTTGTTCTATTTGCGTCATTTCGACGTCATCACGTTTAGTCTTTTTTCTTTTTTCTTTTCTTTTTTAATTCCTCAGGATGAAATAACGGCAGATGTTGTGGAACCCTCTGTTTCATTCTGTCAACGGGACTCGTAGTCGGCAGTATTCGTAAATCGGTAAGTGTGTAAAATAGATTTATACAGTTAAAAACATGACATATAGAATGTTTTTCATTTAACTATCTTTTCTAGTTACAGGGATATATCGGCAGAGCATCAAGGGACCAACAGAAGGAAAGACAGACAGGCTGATTCAAGATAGAAGACATCTGTGTATGTGGTTTGGCATCCGTCCAAACCTCAATAGGCAAGTGAAACAATGTAGCAACTTAGTAACAATATTAATTGGTACCAATTTAAAGATCCAATGTATTCAGTGAATGTATTTTTATTTTCTTAGGAATCTATCCTGTTGGACAGAACTCCCACACGAAAGAAGACATAAGAGAGAGATGTAGAAGAAAGTATTCTGATTGTACTCTCGCTAATTGATTAATTGAATGCTGTCACGATTATGTTACTGATATCCATCTGTTCTGTGGTTGAACAATTAACCTTCAGATGGAACAAACATGGTGTAAAAATGATGTTATTAAAAGAGAGAAATCTTGTAAAAATATTGTTTAAAAATCATGTGTATAAAATCGTGTATATAAAAAGTATATGAATAAAAACGCTTATATGCAATTTTAATTAGTATGTGTGATAAAATATGTTGTAAATAAAAACTTAATAAAATAAATATAATTTAAAAAAGAAAAAATAAATTTTGATTGTTTGAAAAGGGAATTAATACACAAAAAATGAATGGATTCACAAAAAAATGGATATATCGAATTCTACATTCAATCCGTCTTTCTTGTAGGTTTGAAATTTATATATCCATTCAGTTTCTTTTCTTGATAGCATATCTTTTACATCTTTTACAGTGTCTTGGGACATCTATATTCATTAAACAATATCGTTTTTATTGCACTATTTCGTTTCTTATCTTCTACACAGAAGCTCCTAAGACGAAAGAAAGTATGGATTTTTGACGAGCTTTCTATTTCTAATACACTTGTGAGTGCAACAAACATCTCTATTTTTATTTTTATCCTTACATCACATACAGAAAAATATTTTGTTATATCTTACAGAAAATATATTTTGAGCATGAATGTCTATGTGTAAGGGTGAGTGAGCATTGATAAAGTATTATATATTGGAAACAATATTTATTTTATTCAACAATCGTTTTGCTTCAGATAATAAACATATAGACAGTGTTATGAGAATCCACACGAATTCCGTACACAAAACAGATAAATGAAAAAGCGACAGATCACGAACAGTAGCGTAATCGCTGCCAGGAATAAAGATGGCGGGTGCGCATTGCTATTGGGAGGACGTGTCATCAGTTCTGACCAATAATGAGCGAGCATTCAGCCGCTAGAATGCGTGGACCAATCCCAGCGCTCTTTTCTCGCCAGTTGAGCAGGAAGCAGGAAGCGACGTTGTGTCAGAATGCTGTGAGGGACTCCGGTACGAGTGACAGGACATGAACCCGCTCCTGCTCCCTGTGTGTTTGGGGTTCGTGGTCGCCCCGCCGGTACAGAATGCCAAGGAGAGCCGGTTTAGTGAGCAGGTGACCGCATGCCTTTATGTTTAAATGGGCCGGTGTTGGGGCTCTTGGAAGTCTGTAGTACCGCCAAATACCTTTATTCTGCATCCGCGCTACCGGCTGTCACAGGTTTCACCTGCACATTCACACTCATTTGTAATGTTCGTGTTTGCGTGAATTAGTAATTATATGGCGTCATTAGAGCTCATTTATGTCATAAGAGAACTGAAACATGGTACATGCTAACAGGGAGGATAAAAAGGAAGGCCGTAGGCCGTAGACTATAATAAAAGGGGCATAAAAAGTGATTTTTTTTTGAATTTTTATAAACCCTACATCTTAAAGTTTTAAGACTATTACATTCCTCTTAGGATGTCCTCCTTCTAATAGGAATGTTTTGCTATAATTCTTGTGTCCCGGAGTAACACGAGCACTTTGTATGGTCAGGAGATTGTTGTGTACACCCGTGTAGTTTACGGTGTTGCCGTGTTGTTACTGTTATGTCGGCCGTGTGGAGATGTATGCGGGTCCGCGCCTGTGTGCGCCGCTGGAGATAGCGGTTTGTGTGATCATTAGAGGAGGTTCTGGGTCCCTGACCGTTATTCACAGTTAGTGTGCCAGAAGGGGTCCGCGATGTGTCTGTTCCAGATATTCTATTATAGTGCTTGGTTTTTTTTCCTTCTTTTAAGGATCGACATTATTATGTATCTCCAGTGCTGAGTGTACTTTTGTTTTGTTTTATTATGATCTGTGGTCAGTATGGCTAGCAGGTAATCTCTTTAGTGCCGACAGATTATACTTCCAGGAGGTCTGCCCTTTCCCATCTTTCTCTGGGTTTAGATGAAGAGCTGGTATTCTTTTTTGGTGATTTTTAATGGAATAACTCTTGAGGCTCTTTATCTCACCCATCTTTCCTGCGTTCCAACGGCACGTTGTGTTTGCTAATCCAAGTTTAAAAGGCTAATCAATCGTTAAAAAAACCTTTTGCAATTGATACATGAAAGTGACCCCACATTTTGGGTCTTCTAATCGGGGTCGTCTTCTAATCAGACCTCAAATAGAGGTCTGATTATGAGACTAAGATCCAGATCCCCCGCACCGCTGCAGGGGACCTGGATCCTCCTGTCTCCCCCCCCATACACACACTTACCGGTGCTTCCTGCTGTGTTGCCGGGGCAGCGATCCGCGTACACAACGTCCGCTGCAGCCGGAAGGAGGTGTGGCTAGCAGCGGGGGTTGTCTGCGTCCGTCGCGTATACCTTCCCCGGCTGTCAGAGATCAGAGTTCCTCGCACCGGTGCGGGGAACTCTGATCTCTGACAGCCAGGGAAGCTATATGAGACGGACGCAGACAAACCCCGCTGCCAACAAACCCCGCTGCAGCGGAAGGAGATGTTAACCCGCTGCCCCGGCAAAACAGCAGGAAATTGGAAGCACCGGTAAGTAAGTAAGTGTGTGTGTGTGTGTGTGTGTGTGTTAAATGGGGGCATAGGGCATTTCTGGAATGCCTTATACCCCTATATGCCACTCTGGCACTTAGGGGGTGTGACAGGGCCAGGCTAGCTGGCTCATGTGTCATATGAAGTTTAGCCGGGTCACGGAGCACTTTTGTGTCCGGTTCTGTATACCGTGACCCGGTAATATATTATATTGTGTTTAGTGTGTAACCGGCCCAGAGACTGATGTGGATTCAGCCCCAGCCTTCAAAGAGACGATCCTATAATCTGGCTGGGGCTCTTAATCAGCCAGCACAGCCCTGACTGCCCAGACGGCACCCGCACTACAGGGGGGATAACACAGGTGGGGGAACCCATTGTATTCTGTAATCCCCTCACCTGATACATCCCCTGTATACTGATGGGATTTGTGATGGGATGTGGCTGATGGGATTGGGGGCTGGGTTTTGTGTTCATTGAATTAAGGATCTATATAAATTTGGTTTGTTGTGCAATAAAGAGTTCTTCTTCTTGGTTTACTACGAATGGTGGTCTGGATGATCCGTGGATAGCTGAGTGCGATCCGTATGAGGGACTGACTGGTGATTCCTCAGCCCTCAAACAGGGGTACCCAGCCTTGGGTACGGTGACCCTGTAACATTGGTTGGCAGCGGTGGGAAGAATCCCACGACTTGGGTGAAATCCAAACCACCAACTGGGATTGCAGACGAGAGACACCGAGAGAGCTCCTGGAGGTTTGTAGCAAAGGAAAGGCTACTCTGATTGCGGACTGGAGAGAGATGGACCGGCACCAGGATGCCCCAGAGGAGAGCCTCGGACTGAGTGCTCTACAAAAGAACATTCTTTGGCACTTATCCCTGTACCCAGGAGGGGCTACATCGGATCAAGTGACGGCGGTGATTAAAATGTGTCACCAGGAACTAAGCCAGAGTGGGTCTGTATCTCCCAGACTAGGGGAACAGACCGCCAAAATATCATACCAGGATATGCAACCCTTCCGAGACCCAGAGGATGAGACAGACCGGGTTACAGCCGAGGTGTGTGAGCTGGAACACCAGCAATGGCAGTTAGAGTCTGCGCCTGCAGACTGGAGGGATGATTTCTCCCATCCCCACTTTGAAACTTACTGGGCACAATACTGGACAATGTGGGATATACGAGTTCCACTCCTGGGGGAGAACCCGTTGCCGGAGTGGGAAGAAGAATTGAGAGGTCTCATATATGCAGAGCTCGACCTCCAGAGCCGCTACCAGGGATTCTCCCAGCACTTAGCAGGTGAAGACCACAGCGACCCTCTGATGCTGTATAGCCCCGTCGACCCAGGACTGATATATGATGCCTTCCAATTTGACTCGTCCTTCGGAAGCCCCTGCCAGTATCGCAGGGATACAATCTGGGACAACCGTGCAGAAGTCCTGGTTTATACTATTCCCCCCGATCTGGAGGCTGTTATGGATTGCCTGGTCCAAGAGGAATGGCAGCTCGAGAGGGACTATAAAGAATTGCTGCGGAGAGTGGAGCTCCAGGAGTTACAAGGAGACTGGGAGCATGATACTACAACTTGCGGGAGTGGGACCGAGGTCCTCTTCACCTACTCCTCGGCCCCTGCCCTGGCGAGAAGAACCGAGGTCCTCGCCAGCAAAAAGAAGCGGAGGAGGAAGCCAAAAGCTCCGACCCAAGTCCTCACCAAACCCTTATCTATGCCCGTAGAAGCCAGGGCCCCAGATTGTCCCCCTGATTTCCCGAGTGTCCTGGAAGAAGCCCGGGTCACTGCCCCAGAGGTTCCCTATGAAGTCCCCGGTGACCCGGTAGAGGCACCATTCCCCGACCTAGCGAGGGCACCAGAGGGGCTGCCGAGTTCCCTGGGTCCTCTCAGTAGCCTGGCGCAGGCCCTGGTTCCTATCCCTGTGTTTTCCGAAGTGATCCCTGATTCCCCAAGTGTCCTGGTAGGAGCCCAGGTCACTGTCCCAGAGTGTTCCTCTGACTCTCTCCGTGCCCAGGCAGAGGCACCTGTCCCAGAGAGGAAGATCGAGGGTCTGCTTAACCCTCCCGGTGGTCCAGTATTGGCACCTGTCCCTGCCCCGGAGTATTCCCCTGGGTCCCCTGAGTACCCCGCAGAGCTGCTTAGCTCGCCCAATAACCCTGTAAGGGCACCTGTTCCTGTCCCAGAGTGTCCCCTAGGTCACTCCAGTGTCCCGGTAGAGGCCTCGCTTACTACCTCTACGTGTTTCCCTGGTTCCCCGAGTGCCCCCGGCCCGATCAGCAGGGTTTTCCTTCCATGCAACCGCCCTGGCCTGGCAGCTGCCCCAGACTCAGTTCCCAAGACTAGGGAGCAAGAGTCTCCAGGTGCCCCTGTTACCCTGGTGAGGGGGATAGCCATGTGCCCCCGGCTGAGCTGGGACCGTCCTCCAATTCACAGAGGACTACTGACTATCTTTTTGGGCAACCGGGGCCCTGGCCCACCTTCAATGGATGCTTCTGACAAAGGGGGCCATGAACTAAGGCCTGCACCTTTGAACTTTGTCCACTCGGACAGCCTGCAGCAGACCCGTGTGGATCTGCCTGGTCTGCCGGACCGTTGGTCAAGGGGGAGATCTGTGACAGGGCCAGGCTAGCTGGCTCATGTGTCATATGAAGTTTAGCCGGGTCACGGAGCACTTTTGTGTCCGGTTCTGTATACCGTGACCCGGTAATATATTATATTGTGTTTAGTGTGTAACCGGCCCAGAGACTGATGTGGATTCAGCCCCAGCCTTCAAAGAGACGATCCTATAATCTGGCTGGGGCTCTTAATCAGCCAGCACAGCCCTGACTGCCCAGACGGCACCCGCACTACAGGGGGGATAACACAGGTGGGGGAACCCATTGTATTCTGTAATCCCCTCACCTGATACATCCCCTGTATACTGATGGGATTTGTGATGGGATGTGGCTGATGGGATTGGGGGCTGGGTTTTGTGTTCATTGAATTAAGGATCTATATAAATTTGGTTTGTTGTGCAATAAAGAGTTCTTCTTCTTGGTTTACTACGAATGGTGGTCTGGATGATCCGTGGATAGCTGAGTGCGATCCGTATGAGGGACTGACTGGTGATTCCTCAGCCCTCAAACAGGGGTACCCAGCCTTGGGTACGGTGACCCTGTAACAGGGGGTTAAAAAGCATATTATGGGGCAGAGTGGCATATAGGGAGGTATAAGGCATTTCACCTCCCTATATGCCACTCTGCCCCATAATATGCCTTTTAACCCCCTAAATGCCAGAGTGGCATATAGGGGTATAAGGCATTTCTGGTGGCAGAGTGCTCTATACAATGCCTTTTAACTCCCTTAATTCCACTCTGCCTCCTGGAATGCCTTATACCTCCCTATATGCCACTCTGCCCCATAATATGCATTTTAACCCCCTAAATGCCAGAGTGGCATTTAGGGGTATAAGGCATTTCTGGAGGCAGAGTGGCACATAGGGGGTCAAAAGGCATACCATGGGGCACAGTGGCATATAGAGGGTTAAAAGGCATATCATGGGCCACAGTGCCATATTGGAGTGGCAAGCCTGGGGGCAGATGTGCGTAACTGGGGGACAGGTTGGAAAATACAAGGAAATAAAAACAAAAAAAATATTTTTCTCAATCATAGCTTTATAAAAAAAATAGTTTACATGAATTAACATTTTCTGGTAAAACTTTTTTCCTTTAGGGTCGTCTTATATTCAGGCTTTTTCTTTTTTTCCTAAATTAATATTCAGATTTGGGGGGTCGTCTTATAATCAGGGTCGTCTTATAATCGAGCAAATGCGGTAGTTAGATTAGATGGAATTATTATTACCCTTTATCTGTTCAGAGAAAGAAATTAAGATGCGCTGTACAATTAAATTGGAGCAGTTAACACATTAGTAGTTGAGAACCCTGCATGTGAGCCATTATCACCCTTTATAGCATTTTAAACAATTGCTGTGTTTTAGGGAGTGACAGATGAATGATTAAATGTTAAATGGTTAAATGTCCAATGTAATAAGATGTTTTGTGTTTTTTTCTGGAGTCAAACTAAGTGAAATGATATCTTTTTTTTTTTCCCCCTACGGAATGACAGCACTGGGTCAGTGTTCATAGGAATAAAACGTAGATTTTGGTACACACATACTTAGTACAGTCACAGGTTCTAAGAGTCAGATTAAGTGAAAATATAGCTGTGTGCTAGAGAATGACAGATGAATCCCTATAGGGTATAATAAGAGAAAATAAGTTGTTTCACTGCCGAAACGCTGTGGCATATCCTATAGGTCGTCAGCACACATTTTCCCATTAATCTCTTCCGTGTCCCCATCTTCTTTCTTGGTCATCTTCTTCCTGATTTCTGCTCGGCTATGCTGGCTGGCGAAAAAGGTATGAGGACATTGAGAGTGTGATAGTGAATGGAGCACTAATAATAATAATAATAATAATAATAATAAAAAAAAAAACTAAAAAAAAACCCTGAATCTCATCCAAACCGAAAGGTGCAGGAAAGGAAAAATTGAAATTGTGTCCAAATCATTTTTGGTCCATGTACTCAAGTCTAGTTAAACATTCAGTGATTAATATGCCCCCTTTAACTGCCTTGTATTGTATTATAAAAAATACAGCATGCTTTTTTTGGATGAGGCTGGCAGAGATAGTTTGAGTTTGGTAGAATTATGAATATTATGTGTTTTATTAATTTCATTATAAAATAAAAAATTAAAACCCCTATATTATAACAGAAAAGTGTTAATTGGTTCTCTGCCTTAATAATCTTATTATTATTATTATTATCTTTTATTTATATAGCGCCAACAGTTTACGCAGCGCTTAATACAATACATAAATTCAAGGGGTCTGACGAGACAAACCGATACATTTGGTGGAGAGGACCCTGCAAGCTTACAATCTTGAGGGAATGGGGTGACAAACATAAGGCACAGAGGAAGGGTGAGAGGTGGTGTGGGGGTATCAGTGATGGGGTGAGAGGTAGTATGGTGGTCGTGTCAATGACAAGGAAGTTCTAGAAGCTAAGATGGTAGATGGTAGTAGAAGTGTGGATCAGGGGGTCGCGGTGGATGGAATCTACTTGGTTTTTGCCAAGGCGTTTGACTCGGTTCCACACAATAGGTTAATATTCAAACTGAAGGAAATTGGCCTAGATGCAAATTCTTGTTCTTGGGTAGAACATCGGCTTAGAGGTAGAGAACAGAGAGTTGTTATAAATGGTAAATTTTCAAGCTGGTCAAAAGTGGTAAGTGGTGTCCCTCAGGGTTCTGTTCTGGGACCAATTTTATTCAACATATTTATAAATGACCTGGCAGGAGGCATTGAAAGTCATGTTTCTGTGTTTGCAGATGACACAAAACTAGGTAAAGTTATACAGGGCGAGCAGGATATTAATGTGCTGCAGAGGGATCTAGATAGACTGGGGGACTGGGCACTCAAATGGCAGATGAAATTCAATGTAGATAAATGTAAAGTTATGCACTTCGGCAGGCCCGGACTGGGACAAAAAATAGGCCCGGGCATTTAAGCCTGAGCAGCCCATATTAATTTATTTATTTATTGTTAAAGCCCACCCTTCATGTACCATCTTTGCATTTAATCATTCACACAAATCATTAACACATTCATTAATGCAGTCTCACAAATCATTCAAGCAATTCATCCACACATGAATTCATTAATTGTCATACGCATTCACACAATTCATCCACACATTTATTCATTCATTCATTCATATACGCATTCACACTACCCCCTCTCCACATCTTATCTGCCCCTTCTCACTATGTAACCCCCTTCCCCACTTCTCACTGCACCCCCCTCCCTCACCCTACTTACCTTGTTGCCGGAGCAAGCAGCAACTGCGACCGCGCCTGTGGCAGGGCAGGATTGACTTAGGGGCTGATGGAGCTGAAGCTCCAGGCCCCCACCTTAAAATAGGCCCAGTCAGGACCAGACTGGCTGGTCCTATATGGCCACATTAATGCAGAGCCCCTTAAGCCCGCCGCAACTACCCCCTCCTAACTATCTACCCTCTCCCTCTTTAAAGTTCTGCGGCGGGGTCCTGCGGCGGGGGTGCAAGGCCTCTGCCTCCCAGCTCTGCCACTGTATGGAACAGTATAGAATGATGGGAGTTATGATGTACTTTTAGAGCATAATTATATAATGAAAAATTCATTGGAAATGGTACAGCATAACACCCATCACTCTCACGCATTTACCAATCCACACGTACATCAATCCACACGTATACACCAATCCACGCGCATACACCAATCCACACACATATATACCAATCCATACATATATACCAATCCACCCATATATACCAATCCACACATATACCAATCCACACATATATACTAATCCACACATATACCAATCCACACGTACACACCAATCCACACGTACACACCAATCCACACGTACACACCAATCCACACGTATATACACCAACCCACACGTATATACACCAACCCACACGTATATACCAATCCACACACATATACCAATCCACACACATACACCAATCCACACGTATATACACCAACCCACACGTATATACACCAACCCACACACATACCACACAACACGTATATACCACACAACACGTATATACTAATCCACACACATATACCAATCCACACACATATACCAATCCACACGTATATACCACACAACACGTATATACCAATCCACACACACATATACCAATCCACACACACATATACCAATCCACACATATACCAATCCACACATATACACCAATCCACACATATACACCAATCCACACATATACACCAATCCACACATATACACCAATCCACACATATACACCAATCCACACGTATATATATACCAAACCACACATACATACCAATCCACTCTCACTTAATGCTTTCCTACCTTTCCTTTCTTCTTTCCCTCTTCTTCAGTTCTTCTGTCTTCTCTGTCTTCTTCCGGGTCAGAGGGCACGGACAGCGGTGGGCGCGGCTTCAGTGATGTGCGCCGGGATCTGACAACAGACCCCGGCGTACAGCAGCTGTTGCCGCGCGGCTCACAAGGGAGCGGTATCGGAGGTCTTTAACAGACCTCCGGCTCCCTTGAGTGATTACTCAAGGGAGCCGGAGGTCTGTTAAAGACCTCCGATACCGCTCCCTTGCGAGCCTGCTCCTCCAGCGGCGGACATTACTGTCCGTCTCTGGAGGAGTGCCGGGTGCCGCAAGTCGGCACCCCCTGATGAGCGGCACCCGGTGCGGACCGCCCCCCGCCGCGTGGCGCCCTGTGCGGTCGCACACCCCAAACACCTGATTAAAACATCAGGTTTTTTTTTCCAACTTTATTTAACAACCTCCATCCACATGGAGGATGTTAAATAAAGTTGAAAAAAAAACCTGATGTTTTTATTTAAACCCTGTGCGGCCGCAGACCTGTAAGGCCGGCCTTGGTGGGGACTTCCCGGCCCCCTAGAGTGGCGGACCTGCAGTTGCGGCGGGCTTAAGGGGCAGGTGCCCCTTATGCCCTGCGTTAATGCGGCCGTAGGTAGGGGCCTGGAGCTGCAGCTCCATCAGCCCCTAAGTAAATGCGGCCCTGCCGTGGCCCGGCCCACCGGGCAAATGCCCGGTGTGCCCGATGGCCAGTCCGGGCCTGCACTTCGGGGTAGCGAATGCACAAGCAACCTACACCCTAAACGGTAGTGAATTAGGGGTAATGACAAATGAGAAGGATTTGGGAATTGTTATAGACAACAAACTAGGCAACAATGTGCAGTGTCAGTCTGCGGTTGCTAAGGCCAGTAAGGTATTGTCGTGTATAAAAAGGGGCATCAAGTCGCGGAATAAAGATATAATTTTGCCTCTGTATAAATCAATGGTAAGGCCGCACCTTGAATATGCTGTGCAATTTTGGGCGCCTTTTCTAAAGAAGGATATCATAGCACTAGAAAGGGTGCAGAGGCGGGCTACAAAATTAATAAAAGGAATGGAGCAATATAGTTATGAAGAAAGGTTAACTAATTTTAATCTGTTTAGTTTAGAAAAACGTCGCCTCAGAGGGGATATGATAGCATTATATAAATATATTCGGGGCCAATACAAACCATTGTGTGGAAATCTGTTCATAAACAGGACTATGCATAGGACACGTGGTCATGCATTTAGACTGGAAGAAAGGAGATTTAGACTAAAGCAGAGGAAAGGGTTTTTTACAGTAAGGGCAGTAAGGATGTGGAATTCTCTGCCTGCAGAGGTAGTTTTATCAGAGTCTGTACAGACGTTTAAACTGCAACTGGATGGATACCTGGAAAAACATAATATTCAGGGATATAATCTTTAATTATGGGGAAACAGCTTATTGATCCAAGGAGAAATCTGACTGCCATTTTGGGGTCAAGAAGGAATTTTTTTCCCTGGTAAGTGCAAAATTGGAAAGAGCGAAGCCAGGGTTTTTTGCCTTCTTTTGGATCAAACAGCAACAAATTAACAGATATAGGAAAGGCTGAACTTGATGGACGCATGTCTTTTTTCAGCCTATGTAACTATGTAACTATGTAACCGGAGCAAAAGTGGTAGATGTGTTAATTTTTGCGTTTTAATCTAGGATGGTGGCCATTGATTCGAAATATCCTCTAGACTGTAAGTTTACGGACCGGTCTCTATTTACTTAACGTAAATGATCGTTTTTAATCTGTCAGTTCTAGTTTTGTCAGACTCTGAATGTATGGACTATAGGAATATATTCTAAATATATATTATATTATAAATAAAAGATAATATTCTTGATGTTTTTCAGCACGGAAACACGATCAGCACGGTCAAAGTGACAGTGTCCAGTTTACCGTGGAATGAGGAGAACTCTGGTCTCGTATATATATAAAGCTTTCGCATGAAGAGGACGTGTTGGCGGGTCACCGCCTGTTACCAGCCGCACTAAACATGTCGGTGTTTTAGCAGCAATCAAACGAGGGACTGGATTATAAACAAAACCGAACAACAAATACAGTGTTTTGTTTTTAACGTATTTATTTCATGCTTCTAGTGCCGTTCTGTACACCCAGTGCCCTCCGCGCGGTCTGCCATCTGTACCTCATCTCAAGGAGCTGCCGTGTTTGTGAGGGCGAAATGTTCACCATAAGCATACATGGAAGTAGTTAACCCATTAAAACGGATAGTCGGCATAGAAAGTATAAATCAAGCTATTATGTGGCTTTTGTTTATATTATGACTAAAGATCTGAACAGTTTTCAATTATTACAGATTAAATGGAATATATGTATGTGCATAGATGTATAATAAATGTATGAAACGGATCAGGATTTTGTGTAGTTTTTCTCCTTAATAAAATTCCATGAACCCTGGTTGTGCCTCTCTCATCATGGAGGACATCCTTATTGAACCCACAGGTCCCCCCAGGGTTATATACGTGTGTATGCATTTGCTAACACTGTGGGTATCACACTGGGAAAAAAAGGGATCATTAAAACATATTTCACTTTGTACATGAAACATAGCAATGGGAATCAAAAAAAAAAAGAAACATAGGAATAGAGTTTGACTGCAGACTCGCATCTTCACTCAGGAGTCGGGATAACAATATGCCGATCCCATTCATATCTATATTCCCTTACTGTGTTAACCGCCACCACTCAGTCAGGACATACAGCTACATGCCATGGATTTGATGTTTTTATATCCGGAGCCATCTTGGTCAGTGGCGTAAGTACAGGGGCCGACCCTGCGACTGCTTGTCTTCTCGTGCCTTTTTTACACCATTTTGAACCCTTAATCACGTCGCTTCTTTAAATGTCACTTTATTACTCTGTTAGATTATCTTGATTAGAGTCCCCAAGGGTTTTGTTTATACTTGGCGTTCTCTTGGCAATATATATATATATATATATATAATTATAATTATATATATATATACTCTACCATTCAAAAGTACGAGGTCACATAGATCTGTCTCTCTTTTTGTAAGAAAACGAATGTTGTCTATTAAAATGACATGAAATGCATCAGAAATACAGCACAGGCATCATTAATGTTATAAATGACTGAATGATTGTAGCTGCGTTCCAACGGCACGTTGTGTTTAATCCAAGTTTAAATTTAAAAGGCTAATCAATAATTAGAAAACCCCTTTTGCAATTGTTACAGCTAGACATTTATTTTCCAAGTGACCCCACATTTTAGAATGGTAGTCTGTGTGTGATATATATATATGTGTGTGTGTGTATATACCGTGTATATATATATATATATATATATATATATATATATATAATCACACACTACTGTTTCAGAATTATATATTGACATCATAACTGTAAGCGTTGTCTAGCCGGCTTGTCGCTGAGAGTTCCGAGCCCCGCCCTGCTATTGTGATGTAACAGATGTGCCACGCCCTTCTACTGTGACATAGTGTAGGTTATAAAAGCACTGGCCGTTAGGCCAACAGATGCTTTTGTAAGCTGACAGTACAAGATGAGGAGCATAGCTCTGGTTTTCGTTGTTACTGTTCTGATCCATGTGATCTTTACTTTGGAGATTTACACAAATAGCTGGGCTGTGCACATACCTGATGGCTCTGTAGAGGCAGAACGTATTGCACAGAAATTCGGTTTCATCAACCTTGGCCAGGTGGTGCTTGGCAGTGATTTCTACCATTTATCTCATCGTGGCATTCAAAGGAAATCCTTCAGCCCTCACTGGGGTAGAAATATTCAACTGAAAAAAGAACCCAAGGTTAGCTGGTTTGAGCAGCAGACGCTGAGGAGAAGGGAGAAAAGACAGCCTAGTATGGTTCCCACAGACCCCCTCTTCAGCTTGCAGTGGTACCTGGGTAAAAATCTTGACTTAGGCATCCAGACTGCTTGGAACCGTGGATATACCGGACGAGGCGTGGTGGTGACCGTTCTGGATGATGGGCTTGAAAAGGACCACCCCGATCTCGCATTAAACTATGATCCGGAAGCGAGTTATGATTTTAATGACGACGATCCTGACCCTCAGCCCCGATATAACTCATCTAATGAGACCAACCACGGGACCCGCTGTGCAGGCGAGGTGGCTGCGGTTGCCAATAATGATATCTGCGGCGCTGGAGTAGCATACAACGCTAGAATAGGAGGTGTGCGAATGCTGGATGGGATAGTCACAGACTTTGTTGAAGCTCAGTCGTTGAGTTTGAACCCACAGCATATTGACATTTATAGCGCCAGCTGGGGTCCCACTGATGATGGAAAGATACTGGATGGACCAGGAGTGTTGTCTTCTGAGGCTTTTTACAAAGGAATACTAAATGGCCGCCGTGGCCTTGGATCTATCTTTGTTTGGGCATCTGGAAACGGTGGCAGGAATGACAACTGCAACAGTGACGGCTACTCCAACAGTATCTACACTGTTGCTGTTGGGGGTGTCACAAATCATGGAACAGTCCCTTGGTACAGTGAGGCGTGTGCATGCAAACTTACAAGCACTTACAGCAGCGGTGGTGGTGAGGAAGAGACTTTTATCACCACTGATATACGCCACACGTGTACAGATAAACACACCGGGACTTCAGCCGCCACTCCACTTGCTGCCGGGATCCTTGCTTTGGCATTGGAGGCAAACCCAGCTCTTACATGGAGGGATATACAACATATCGTGGTAAGAGCGTCCAGTCCTGCCCACCTAATGGCTGACGATTGGGTCATAAATGGAGTGGGAAGAAAAGTGAGCCACTTTTTCGGCTACGGACTCTTGCATGGTGGACGAGTAGTGGAGCTGGCCGAAACATGGGAGACAACGCAGCCTCAAAGAAAGTGCCTCATAACAATTCTGAGCACCCCTAAAAGAGTGCATTCAGATCTGATTTTGACTTACAATGTCACTGCCTGTTCTGGGTCCCCCAATCACATAACATCCCTTGAGCATGTCCAAGCCCAAATGACCCTCAGCTACAGTCGCAGAGGTGACCTGGAAATCTATCTTACCAGTCCTATGGGCACCCGTTCTGTGCTGATGGGCAAGAGACCACATGATACCAGCACTGATGGGTACAGAGATTGGTCCTTCATGACCACACAATCTTGGGATGAAAATCCATTGGGCCTTTGGACCTTAGAATTTAGGAACAGAGGAAGCTACACCAACCACGGATTTCTACATCACGTCACGTTGATTTTGTACGGGACAGATGAACACATGATGTCCAGGAAAATCAAGAAGTCTGTCATGAGAAAGTGTCTGAGGCGGGATAGAAATGGGTCGTGCATAGAATGTTTGGCACCATATTATACCTTTGGAAAGCTCTGTCTATCTTACTGCCCTGCCAAATACTTTAAGTCTACGCAGAGAGCGGAGGTGTCAGAGCCCAGCAGCTTTCACCTTGTTCGTTCTTGTGCCGCTTGCCACCCATCCTGCTTTACGTGTAAAGGGTCGTCTGCCAATAATTGCACTTCCTGTTCCCCTTTATACGAATATAATGGAAAAGACAACTCATGCGTAAGATCTGACTCCCCAAGTGTAGACTTACAGAACGCCTCATTCATCCGGATCCCTCAAACAACATTAGTGGCAGTGATAATGAGTGCGGCCATTGTAATGGTTATGGGAACGCTGGTGGTTTTCATTCACTGGTATCTGCGAAAAAGATCACGAGTAGACCCCAGTCCCGTCTGATGGGCAACCACCGTGCTCTAAATCAGATCTGGAATCTGCGCAGGGAGGAGATTTCCTCTGCTTTTGAACACTGATGAGGACAAATTCAACAAGGGAGAGTAGAGACCCAACCTGACGCGGATAGCACTGTTACACCAATAAAATTCCTTTTACTATTTGGCAAAAATACCTTTTCCTTGCTATATTTTACAAATTTAGATTTTAAGTACCTGGAAATTTTATGTTGAATAATAAAACAATTAAACCGTGCTCGCATGCTTGAAGGAAAAGCTTAGACCGATCTCAGATTTCATATCTTGTGTGGATTCCAAAACAAGAATCAAGCATTCTATAGCAATGCACATTGATTAAAGATTGGAAATACATCATTTTTATGTGACTTAATGTCACCACTGACATGTTTGGTTTTATTTTGCATTTAAGTGACTTAAAAGTTATGTAATACCCCAGATCCTTACATCACAATATAGAACGGAAAAGAAACACCTTCACGAGTGGGTAGGTCTTAAAAAATGAATATGAAATAAATTACAGTACCCTACAAATCTTGCTGCTCCCGCAGATCAACACTCCTCATAAGTGTTATAACAAATGATGTATAGGCAAAGGTCGGGGCGCATAGATATGTGGGAAAAAATAAAACAAATATAGTGTAATAAGTTAATACGAAAAAAATAAAAATAGAGATGTTTGTTGCACTCACAAGTGTATTAGAAATAGAAAGCTCGTCAAAAATCCATACTTTCTTTCGTCTTAGGAGCTTCTGTGTAGAAGATAAGAAACGAAATAGTGCAATAAAAAAGATATTGTTTAATGAATATAGATTAAAAACTTACAAACAAGTAGGCATAACAACTGGGTTATGCGTAAGAGCAGTGTCCTTTATAAAGATAAGTGGATGATCATCAAGTCCATGTAAAGTCCAGGTTTTCAATAGTTGTAAAGTTTTCCAAAATATCTCAACGCGTTTCACCAATTCTGGCTTCCTCAGGAGAAAATTTAAGAAATCAATCTGTATCCTGTCTGTGTTTTCGCGGTTCTTTTAAAGGTCCCGGCTCGCCGTCTTGTTCTATTTGCGTCATTTCAGGATGAAATAACGGCAGATGTTGTGGAACCCTCTGTTTCATTCTGTCAACGGGACTCGTAGTCGGCAGTATTCGTAAATCGGTAAGTGTGTAAAATAGATTTATACAGTTAAAAACATGACATATAGAATGTTTTTCATTTAACTATCTTTTCTAGTTACAGGGATATATCGGCAGAGCATCAAGGGACCAACAGAAGGAAAGACAGACAGGCTGATTCAAGATAGAAGACATCTGTGTATGTGGTTTGGCATCCGTCCAAACCTCAATAGGCAAGTGAAACAATGTAGCAACTTAGTAACAATATTAATTGGTACCAATTTAAAGATCCAATGTATTCAGTGAATGTATTTTTATTTTCTTAGGAATCTATCCTGTTGGACAGAACTCCCACACGAAAGAAGACATAAGAGAGAGATGTAGAAGAAAGTATTCTGATTGTACTCTCGCTAATTGATTAATTGAATGCTGTCACGATTATGTTACTGATATCCATCTGTTCTGTGGTTGAACAATTAACCTCAGATGGAACAAACATGGTGTAAAAATGATGTTATTAAAAGAGAGAAATCTTGTAAAAATATTGTTTAAAAATCATGTGTATAAAATCGTGTATATAAAAAGTATATGAATAAAAACGCTTATATGCAATTTTAATTAGTATGTGTGATAAAATATGTTGTAAATAAAAACTTAATAAAATAAATATAATTTAAAAAAGAAAAAATAAATTTTGATTGTTTGAAAAGGGAATTAATACACAAAAAATGAATGGATTCACAAAAAAATGGATATATCGAATTCTACATTCAATCCGTCTTTCTTGTAGGTTTGAAATTTATATATCCATTCAGTTTCTTTTCTTGATAGCATATCTTTTACATCTCCTCCCCGCCAGTGGGGGGATACTAAATCTATCCCTATTACTTTAAAATCGGAAAACGAGAATTTATTACATTTTATACAGTGTCTTGGGACATCTATATTCATTAAACAATATCGTTTTTATTGCACTATTTCGTTTCTTATCTTCTACACAGAAGCTCCTAAGACGAAAGAAAGTATGGATTTTTGACGAGCTTTCTATTTCTAATACACTTGTGAGTGCAACAAACATCTCTATTTTTATTTTTATCCTTACATCACATACAGAAAAATATTTTGTTATATCTTACAGAAAATATATTTTGAGCATGAATGTCTATGTGTAAGGGTGAGTGAGCATTGATAAAGTATTATATATTGGAAACAATATTTATTTTATTCAACAATCGTTTTGCTTCAGATAATAAACATATAGACAGTGTTATGAGAATCCACACGAATTCCGTACACAAAACAGATAAATGAAAAAGCGACAGATCACGAACAGTAGCGTAATCGCTGCCAGGAATAAAGATGGCGGGTGCGCATTGCTATTGGGAGGACGTGTCATCAGTTCTGACCAATAATGAGCGCGCATTCAGCCGCTAGAATGCGTGGACCAATCCCAGCGCTCTTTTCTCGCCAGTTGAGCAGGAAGCAGGAAGCGACGTTGTGTCAGAATGCTGTGAGGGACTCCGGTACGAGTGACAGGACATGAACCCGCTCCTGCTCCCTGTGTGTTTGGGGTTCGTGGTCGCCCCGCCGGTACAGAATGCCAAGGAGAGCCGGTTTAGTGAGCAGGTGACCGCATGCCTTTATGTTTAAATGGGCCGGTGTTGGGGCTCTTGGAAGTCTGTAGTACCGCCAAATACCTTTATTCTGCATCCGCGCTACCGGCTGTCACAGGTTTCACCTGCACATTCACACTCATTTGTAATGTTCGTGTTTGCGTGAATTAGTAATTATATGGCGTCATTAGAGCTCATTTATGTCATAAGAGAACTGAAACATGGTACATGCTAACAGGGAGGATAAAAAGGAAGGCCGTAGGCCGTAGACTATAATAAAAGGGGCATAAAAAGTGATTTTTTTTTTGAATTTTTATAAACCCTACATCTTAAAGTTTTAAGACTATTACATTCCTCTTAGGATGTCCTCCTTCTCATAGGAATGTTTTGCTATAATTCTTGTGTCCCGGAGTAACACGAGCACTTTGTATGGTCAGGAGATTGTTGTGTACACCCGTGTAGTTTACGGTGTTGCCGTGTTGTTACTGTTATGTCGGCCGTGTGGAGATGTATGCGGGTCCGCGCCTGTGTGCGCCGCTGGAGATAGCGGTTTGTGTGATCATTAGAGGAGGTTCTGGGTCCCTGACCGTTATTCACAGTTAGTGTGCCAGAAGGGGTCCGCGATGTGTCTGTTCCAGATATTCTATTATAGTGCTTGTTTTTTTTTCCTTCTTTTAAGGATCGACATTATTATGTATCTCCAGTGCTGAGTGTACTTTTGTTTTGTTTTATTATGTTCTGTGGTCAGTATGGCTAGCAGGTAATCTCTTTAGTGCCGACAGATTATACTTCCAGGAGGTCTGCCCTTTCCCATCTTTCTCTGGGTTTAGATGAAGAGCTGGTATTCTTTTTTGGTGATTTTTAATGGAATAACTCTTGAGGCTCTTTATCTCACCCATCTTTCCTGCGTTCCAACGGCACGTTGTGTTTGCTAATCCAAGTTTAAAAGGCTAATCAATCGTTAAAAAAACCTTTTGCAATTGATACATGAAAGTGACCCCACATTTTGGGTCTTCTAATCGGGGTCGTCTTCTAATCAGACCTCAAATAGAGGTCTGATTATGAGACTAAGATCCAGATCCCCCGCACCGCTGCAGGGGACCTGGATCCTCCTGTCTCCCCCCCCATACACACACTTACCGGTGCTTCCTGCTGTGTTGCCGGGGCAGCGATCCGCGTACACAACGTCCGCTGCAGCCGGAAGGAGGTGTGGCTAGCAGCGGGGGTTGTCTGCGTCCGTCGCGTATACCTTCCCCGGCTGTCAGAGATCAGAGTTCCTCGCACCGGTGCGGGGAACTCTGATCTCTGACAGCCAGGGAAGCTATATGAGACGGACGCAGACAAACCCCGCTGCCAACAAACCCCGCTGCAGCGGAAGGAGATGTTAACCCGCTGCCCCGGCAAAACAGCAGGAAATTGGAAGCACCGGTAAGTAAGTAAGTGTGTGTGTGTGTGTGTTAAATGGGGGCATAGGGCATTTCTGGAATGCCTTATACCCCTATATGCCACTCTGGCACTTAGGGGGTGTGACAGGGCCAGGCTAGCTGGCTCATGTGTCATATGAAGTTTAGCCGGGTCACGGAGCACTTTTGTGTCCGGTTCTGTATACCGTGACCCGGTAATATATTATATTGTGTTTAGTGTGTAACCGGCCCAGAGACTGATGTGGATTCAGCCCCAGCCTTCAAAGAGACGATCCTATAATCTGGCTGGGGCTCTTAATCAGCCAGCACAGCCCTGACTGCCCAGACGGCACCCGCACTACAGGGGGGATAACACAGGTGGGGGAACCCATTGTATTCTGTAATCCCCTCACCTGATACATCCCCTGTATACTGATGGGATTTGTGATGGGATGTGACTGATGGGATTGGGGGCTGGGTTTTGTGTTCATTGAATTAAGGATCTATATAAATTTGGTTTGTTGTGCAATAAAGAGTTGTTCTTCTTGGTTTACGACGAATGGTGGTCTGGATGATCCGTGGATAGCTGAGTGCGATCCGTATGAGGGACTGACTGGTGATTCCTCAGCCCTCAAACAGGGGTACCCAGCCTTGGGTACGGTGACCCTGTAACATTGGTTGGCAGCGGTGGGAAGAATCCCACGACTTGGGTGAAATCCAAACCACCAACTGGGATTGCAGACGAGAGACACCGAGAGAGCTCCTGGAGGTTTGTAGCAAAGGAAAGGCTACTCTGATTGCGGACTGGAGAGAGATGGACCGGCACCAGGATGCCCCAGAGGAGAGCCTCGGACTGAGTGCTCTACAAAAGAACATTCTTTGGCCTTATCCCTGTACCCAGGAGGGGCTACATCGGATCAAGTGACGGCGGTGATTAAAATGTGTCACCAGGAACTAAGCCAGAGTGGGTCTGTATCTCCCAGACTAGGGGAACAGACCGCCAAAATATCATACCAGGATATGCAACCCTTCCGAGACCCAGAGGATGAGACAGACCGGGTTACAGCCGAGGTGTGTGAGCTGGAACACCAGCAATGGCAGTTAGAGTCTGCGCCTGCAGACTGGAGGGATGATTTCTCCCATCCCCACTTTGAAACTTACTGGGCACAATACTGGACAATGTGGGATATACGAGTTCCACTCCTGGGGGAGAACCCGTTGCCGGAGTGGGAAGAAGAATTGAGAGGTCTCATATATGCAGAGCTCGACCTCCAGAGCCGCTACCAGGGATTCTCCCAGCACTTAGCAGGTGAAGACCACAGCGACCCTCTGATGCTGTATAGCCCCGTCGACCCAGGACTGATATATGATGCCTTCCAATTTGACTCGTCCTTCGGAAGCCCCTGCCAGTATCGCAGGGATACAATCTGGGACAACCGTGCAGAAGTCCTGGTTTATACTATTCCCCCCGATCTGGAGGCTGTTATGGATTGCCTGGTCCAAGAGGAATGGCAGCTCGAGAGGGACTATAAAGAATTGCTGCGGAGAGTGGAGCTCCAGGAGTTACAAGGAGACTGGGAGCATGATACTACAACTTGCGGGAGTGGGACCGAGGTCCTCTTCACCTACTCCTCGGCCCCTGCCCTGGCGAGAAGAACCGAGGTCCTCGCCAGCAAAAAGAAGCGGAGGAGGAAGCCAAAAGCTCCGACCCAAGTCCTCACCAAACCCTTATCTATGCCCGTAGAAGCCAGGGCCCCAGATTGTCCCCCTGATTTCCCGAGTGTCCTGGAAGAAGCCCGGGTCACTGCCCCAGAGGTTCCCTATGAAGTCCCCGGTGACCCGGTAGAGGCACCATTCCCCGACCTAGCGAGGGCACCAGAGGGGCTGCCGAGTTCCCTGGGTCCTCTCAGTAGCCTGGCGCAGGCCCTGGTTCCTATCCCTGTGTTTTCCGAAGTGATCCCTGATTCCCCAAGTGTCCTGGTAGGAGCCCAGGTCACTGTCCCAGAGTGTTCCTCTGACTCTCTCCGTGCCCAGGCAGAGGCACCTGTCCCAGAGAGGAAGATCGAGGGTCTGCTTAACCCTCCCGGTGGTCCAGTATTGGCACCTGTCCCTGCCCCGGAGTATTCCCCTGGGTCCCCTGAGTACCCCGCAGAGCTGCTTAGCTCGCCCAATAACCCTGTAAGGGCACCTGTTCCTGTCCCAGAGTGTCCCCTAGGTCACTCCAGTGTCCCGGTAGAGGCCTCGCTTACTACCTCTACGTGTTTCCCTGGTTCCCCGAGTGCCCCCGGCCCGATCAGCAGGGTTTTCCTTCCATGCAACCGCCCTGGCCTGGCAGCTGCCCCAGACTCAGTTCCCAAGACTAGGGAGCAAGAGTCTCCAGGTGCCCCTGTTACCCTGGTGAGGGGAATAGCCATGTGCCCCCGGCTGAGCTGGGACCGTCCTCCAATTCACAGAGGACTACTGACTATCTTTTTGGGCAACCGGGGCCCTGGCCCACCTTCAATGGATGCTTCTGACAAAGGGGGCCATGAACTAAGGCCTGCACCTTTGAACTTTGTCCACTCGGACAGCCTGCAGCAGACCCGTGTGGATCTGCCTGGTCTGCCGGACCATTGGTCAAGGGGGAGATCTGTGACAGGGCCAGGCTAGCTGGCTCATGTGTCATATGAAGTTTAGCCGGGTCACGGAGCACTTTTGTGTCCGGTTCTGTATACCGTGACCCGGTAATATATTATATTGTGTTTAGTGTGTAACCGGCCCAGAGACTGATGTGGATTCAGCCCCAGCCTTCAAAGAGACGATCCTATAATCTGGCTGGGGCTCTTAATCAGCCAGCACAGCCCTGACTGCCCAGACGGCACCCGCACTACAGGGGGGATAACACAGGTGGGGGAACCCATTGTATTCTGTAATCCCCTCACCTGATACATCCCCTGTATACTGATGGGATTTGTGATGGGATGTGGCTGATGGGATTGGGGGCTGGGTTTTGTGTTCATTGAATTAAGGATCTATATAAATTTGGTTTGTTGTGCAATAAAGAGTTCTTCTTCTTGGTTTACTACGAATGGTGGTCTGGATGATCCGTGGATAGCTGAGTGCGATCCGTATGAGGGACTGACTGGTGATTCCTCAGCCCTCAAACAGGGGTACCCAGCCTTGGGTACGGTGACCCTGTAACAGGGGGTTAAAAAGCATATTATGGGGCAGAGTGGCATATAGGGAGGTATAAGGCATTTCACCTCCCTATATGCCACTCTGCCCCATAATATGCCTTTTAACCCCCTAAATGCCAGAGTGGCATATAGGGGTATAAGGCATTTCTGGAGGCAGAGTGCTCTATACAATGCCTTTTAACTCCCTTAATTCCACTCTGCCTCCTGGAATGCCTTATACCTCCCTATATGCCACTCTGCCCCATAATATGCATTTTAACCCCCTAAATGCCAGAGTGGCATTTAGGGGTATAAGGCATTTCTGGAGGCAGAGTGGCACATAGGGGGTCAAAAGGCATACCATGGGGCACAGTGGCATATAGAGGGTTAAAAGGCATATCATGGGCCACAGTGCCATATTGGAGTGGCAAGCCTGGGGGCAGATGTGCGTAACTGGGGGACAGGTTGGAAAATACAAGGAAATAAAAACAAAAAAAATATTTTTCTCAATCATAGCTTTATAAAAAAAATAGTTTACATGAATTAACATTTTCTGGTAAAACTTTTTTCCTTTAGGGTCGTCTTATATTCAGGCTTTTTCTTTTTTTCCTAAATTAATATTCAGATTTGGGGGGTCGTCTTATAATCAGGGTCGTCTTATAATCGAGCAAATGCGGTAGTTAGATTAGATGGAATTATTATTACCCTTTATCTGTTCAGAGAAAGAAATTAAGATGCACTGTACAATTAAATTGGAGCAGTTAACACATTAGTAGTTGAGAACCCTGCATGTGAGCCATTATCACCCTTTATAGCATTTTAAACAATTGCTGTGTTTTAGGGAGTGACAGATGAATGATTAAATGTTAAATGGTTAAATGTCCAATGTAATAAGATGTTTTGTGTTTTTTTCTGGAGTCAAACTAAGTGAAATTATATCTTTTTTTTTTCCCCCTACGGAATGACAGCACTGGGTCAGTGTTCATAGGAATAAAACGTAGATTTTGGTACACACATACTTAGTACAGTCACAGGTTCTAAGAGTCAGATTAAGTGAAAATATAGCTGTGTGCTAGAGAATGACAGATGAATCCCTATAGGGTATAATAAGAGAAAATAAGTTGTTTCACTGCCGAAACGCTGTGGCATATCTTATAGGTCGTCAGCACACATTTTCCCATTAATCTCTTCCGTGTCCCCATCTTCTTTCTTGGTCATCTTCTTCCTGATTTCTGCTCGGCTATGCTGGCTGGCGAAAAAGGTATGAGGACATTGAGAGTGTGATAGTGAATGGAGCACTAATAATAATAATAATAATAATAATAATAATAAAAAAAAAAACTAAAAAAAAACCCTGAATCTCATCCAAACCGAAAGGTGCAGGAAAGGAAAAATTGAAATTGTGTCCAAATCATTTTTGGTCCATGTACTCAAGTCTAGTTAAACATTCAGTGATTAATATGCCCCCTTTAACTGCCTTGTATTGTATTATAAAAAATACAGCATGCTTTTTTTGGATGAGGCTGGCAGAGATAGTTTGAGTTTGGTAGAATTATGAATATTATGTGTTTTATTAATTTCATTATAAAATAAAAAATTAAAACCCCTATATTATAACAGAAAAGTGTTAATTGGTTCTCTGCCTTAATAATCTTATTATTATTATTATTATCTTTTATTTATATAGCGCCAACAGTTTACGCAGCGCTTAATACAATACATAAATTCAAGGGGTCTGACGAGACAAACCGATACATTTGGTGGAGAGGACCCTGCAAGCTTACAATCTTGAGGGAATGGGGTGACAAACATAAGGCACAGAGGAAGGGTGAGAGGTGGTGTGGGGGTATCAGTGATGGGGTGAGAGGTAGTATGGTGGTCGTGTCAATGACAAGGAAGTTCTAGAAGCTAAGATGGTAGATGGTAGTAGAAGTGTGGATCAGGGGGTCGCGGTGGATGGAATCTACTTGGTTTTTGCCAAGGCGTTTGACTCGGTTCCACACAATAGGTTAGTATTCAAACTGAAGGAAATTGGCCTAGATGCAAATTCTTGTTCTTGGGTAGAACATCGGCTTAGAGGTAGAGAACAGAGAGTTGTTATAAATGGTAAATTTTCAAGCTGGTCAAAAGTGGTAAGTGGTGTCCCTCAGGGTTCTGTTCTGGGACCAATTTTATTCAACATATTTATAAATGACCTGGCAGGAGGCATTGAAAGTCATGTTTCTGTTTTTGCAGATGACACAAAACTAGGTAAAGTTATACAGGGCGAGCAGGATATTAATGTGCTGCAGAGGGATCTAGATAGACTGGGGGACTGGGCACTCAAATGGCAGATGAAATTCAATGTAGATAAATGTAAAGTTATGCACTTCGGCAGGCCCGGACTGGGACAAAAAATAGGCCCGGGCATTTAAGCCTGAGCAGCCCATATTAATTTATTTATTTATTGTTAAAGCCCACCCTTCATGTACCATCTTTGCATTTAATCATTCACACAAATCATTAACACATTCATTAATGCAGTCTCACAAATCATTCAAGCAATTCATCCACACATGAATTCATTAATTGTCATACGCATTCACACAATTCATCCACACATTTATTCATTCATTCATTCATATACGCATTCACACTACCCCCTCTCCACATCTTATCTGCCCCTTCTCACTATGTAACCCCCTTCCCCACTTCTCACTGCACCCCCCTCCCTCACCCTACTTACCTTGTTGCCGGAGCAAGCAGCAACTGCGACCGCGCCTGTGGCAGGGCAGGATTGACTTAGGGGCTGATGGAGCTGAAGCTCCAGGCCCCCACCTTAAAATAGGCCCAGTCAGGACCAGACTGGCTGGTCCTATATGGCCACATTAATGCAGAGCCCCTTAAGCCCGCCGCAACTACCCCCTCCTAACTATCTACCCTCTCCCTCTTTAAAGTTCTGCGGCGGGGTCCTGCGGCGGGGGTGCAAGGCCTCTGCCTCCCAGCTCTGCCACTGTATGGAACAGTATAGAATGATGGGAGTTATGATGTACTTTTAGAGCATAATTATATAATGAAAAATTCATTGGAAATGGTACAGCATAACACCCATCACTCTCACGCATTTACCAATCCACACGTACATCAATCCACACGTATACACCAATCCACGCGCATACACCAATCCACACACATATATACCAATCCATACATATATACCAATCCACCCATATATACCAATCCACACATATACCAATCCACACATATATACTAATCCACACATATACCAATCCACACGTACACACCAATCCACACGTACACACCAATCCACACGTACACACCAATCCACACGTATATACACCAACCCACACGTATATACACCAACCCACACGTATATACCAATCCACACACATATACCAATCCACACACATACACCAATCCACACGTATATACACCAACCCACACGTATATACACCAACCCACACACATACCACACAACACGTATATACCACACAACACGTATATACCACACAACACGTATATACTAATCCACACACATATACCAATCCACACACATATACCAATCCACACGTATATACCACACAACACGTATATACCAATCCACACACACATATACCAATCCACACACACATATACCAATCCACACATATACCAATCCACACATATACACCAATCCACACATATACACCAATCCACACATATACACCAATCCACACATATACACCAATCCACACATATACACCAATCCACACGTATATATATACCAAACCACACATACATACCAATCCACTCTCACTTAATGCTTTCCTACCTTTCCTTTCTTCTTTCCCTCTTCTTCAGTTCTTCTGTCTTCTCTGTCTTCTTCCGGGTCAGAGGGCACGGACAGCGGTGGGCGCGGCTTCAGTGATGTGCGCCGGGATCTGACAACAGACCCCGGCGTACAGCAGCTGTTGCCGCGCGGCTCACAAGGGAGCGGTATCGGAGGTCTTTAACAGACCTCCGGCTCCCTTGAGTGATTACTCAAGGGAGCCGGAGGTCTGTTAAAGACCTCCGATACCGCTCCCTTGCGAGCCTGCTCCTCCAGCGGCGGACATTACTGTCCGTCTCTGGAGGAGTGCCGGGTGCCGCAAGTCGGCACCCCCTGATGAGCGGCACCCGGTGCGGACCGCCCCCCGCCGCGTGGCGCCCTGTGCGGTCGCACACCCCAAACACCTGATTAAAACATCAGGTTTTTTTTTCCAACTTTATTTAACAACCTCCATCCACATGGAGGATGTTAAATAAAGTTGAAAAAAAAACCTGATGTTTTTATTTAAACCCTGTGCGGCCGCAGACCTGTAAGGCCGGCCTTGGTGGGGACTTCCCGGCCCCCTAGAGTGGCGGACCTGCAGTTGCGGCGGGCTTAAGGGGCAGGTGCCCCTTATGCCCTGCGTTAATGCGGCCGTAGGTAGGGGCCTGGAGCTGCAGCTCCATCAGCCCCTAAGTAAATGCGGCCCTGCCGTGGCCCGGCCCACCGGGCAAATGCCCGGTGTGCCCGATGGCCAGTCCGGGCCTGCACTTCGGGGTAGCGAATGCACAAGCAACCTACACCCTAAACGGTAGTGAATTAGGGGTAATGACAAATGAGAAGGATTTGGGAATTGTTATAGACAACAAACTAGGCAACAATGTGCAGTGTCAGTCTGCGGTTGCTAAGGCCAGTAAGGTATTGTCGTGTATAAAAAGGGGCATCAAGTCGCGGAATAAAGATATAATTTTGCCTCTGTATAAATCAATGGTAAGGCCGCACCTTGAATATGCTGTGCAATTTTGGGCGCCTTTTCTAAAGAAGGATATCATAGCACTAGAAAGGGTGCAGAGGCGGGCTACAAAATTAATAAAAGGAATGGAGCAATATAGTTATGAAGAAAGGTTAACTAATTTTAATCTGTTTAGTTTAGAAAAACGTCGCCTCAGAGGGGATATGATAGCATTATATAAATATATTCGGGGCCAATACAAACCATTGTGTGGAAATCTGTTCATAAACAGGACTATGCATAGGACACGTGGTCATGCATTTAGACTGGAAGAAAGGAGATTTAGACTAAAGCAGAGGAAAGGGTTTTTTACAGTAAGGGCAGTAAGGATGTGGAATTCTCTGCCTGCAGAGGTAGTTTTATCAGAGTCTGTACAGACGTTTAAACTGCAACTGGATGGATACCTGGAAAAACATAATATTCAGGGATATAATCTTTAATTATGGGGAAACAGCTTATTGATCCAAGGAGAAATCTGACTGCCATTTTGGGGTCAAGAAGGAATTTTTTTCCCTGGTAAGTGCAAAATTGGAAAGAGCGAAGCCAGGGTTTTTTGCCTTCTTTTGGATCAAACAGCAACAAATTAACAGATATAGGAAAGGCTGAACTTGATGGACGCATGTCTTTTTTCAGCCTATGTAACTATGTAACTATGTAACCGGAGCAAAAGTGGTAGATGTGTTAATTTTTGCGTTTTAATCTAGGATGGTGGCCATTGAATCGAAATATCCTCTAGACTGTAAGTTTACGGACCGGTCTCTATTTACTTAACGTAAATGATCGTTTTTAATCTGTCAGTTCTAGTTTTGTCAGACTCTGAATGTATGGACTATAGGAATATATTCTAAATATATATTATATTATAAATAAAAGATAATATTCTTGATGTTTTTCAGCACGGAAACACGATCAGCACGGTCAAAGTGACAGTGTCCAGCTTACCGTGGAATGAGGAGAACTCTGGTCTCGTATATATATAAAGCTTCCGCATGAAGAGGACGTGTTGGCGGGTCACCGCCTGTTACCAGCCGCACTAAACATGTCGGTGTTTTAGCAGCAATCAAACGAGGGACTGGATTATAAACAAAACCGAACAACAAATACAGTGTTTTGTTTTTAACGTATTTATTTCATGCTTCTAGTGCCGTTCTGTACACCCAGTGCCCTCCGCGCGGTCTGCCATCTGTACCTCATCTCAAGGAGCTGCCGTGTTTGTGAGGGCGAAATGTTCACCATAAGCATACATGGAAGTAGTTAACCCATTAAAACGGATAGTCGGCATAGAAAGTATAAATCAAGCTATTATGTGGCTTTTGTTTATATTATGACTAAAGATCTGAACAGTTTTCAATTATTACAGATTAAATGGAATATATGTATGTGCATAGATGTATAATAAATGTATGAAACGGATCAGGATTTTGTGTAGTTTTTCTCCTTAATAAAATTCCATGAACCCTGGTTGTGCCTCTCTCATCATGGAGGACATCCTTATTGATCCCACAGGTCCCCCCAGGGTTATATACGTGTGTATGCATTTGCTAACACTGTGGGTATCACACTGGGAAAAAAAGGGATCATTAAAACATATTTCACTTTGTACATGAAACATAGCAATGGGAATCAAAAAAAAAAAGAAACATAGGAATAGAGTTTGACTGCAGACTCGCATCTTCACTCAGGAGTCGGGATAACAATATGCCGATCCCATTCATATCTATATTCCCTTACTGTGTTAACCGCCACCACTCAGTCAGGACATACAGCTACATGCCATGGATTTGATGTTTTTATATCCGGAGCCATCTTGGTCAGTGGCGTAAGTACAGGGGCCGACCCTGCGACTGCTTGTCTTCTCGTGCCTTTTTTACACCATTTTGAACCCTTAATCACGTCGCTTCTTTAAATGTCACTTTATTACTCTGTTAGATTATCTTGATTAGAGTCCCCAAGGGTTTTGTTTATACTTGGCGTTCTCTTGGCAATATATATATATATATATATATATAATTATATATATATATACTCTACCATTCAAAAGTACGAGGTCACATAGATCTGTCTCTCTTTTTGTAAGAAAACGAATGTTGTCTATTAAAATGACATGAAATGCATCAGAAATACAGCACAGGCATCATTAATGTTATAAATGACTGAATGATTGTAGCTGTGTTCCAACGGCACGTTGTGTTTAATCCAAGTTTAAATTTAAAAGGCTAATCAATAATTAGAAAACCCCTTTTGCAATTGTTACAGCTAGACATTTATTTTCCAAGTGACCCCACATTTTAGAATGGTAGTCTGTGTGTGATATATATATATGTGTGTGTGTGTATATACCGTGTATATATATATATATATATATATATATAATCACACACTACTGTTTCAGAATTATATATTGACATCATAACTGTAAGCGTTGTCTAGCCGGCTTGTCGCTGAGAGTTCCGAGCCCCGCCCTGCTATTGTGATGTAACAGATGTGCCACGCCCTTCTACTGTGACATAGTGTAGGTTATAAAAGCACTGGCCGTTAGGCCAACAGATGCTTTTGTAAGCTGACAGTACAAGATGAGGAGCATAGCTCTGGTTTTCGTTGTTACTGTTCTGATCCATGTGATCTTTACTTTGGAGATTTACACAAATAGCTGGGCTGTGCACATACCTGATGGCTCTGTAGAGGCAGAACGTATTGCACAGAAATTCGGTTTCATCAACCTTGGCCAGGTGGTGCTTGGCAGTGATTTCTACCATTTATCTCATCGTGGCATTCAAAGGAAATCCTTCAGCCCTCACTGGGGTAGAAATATTCAACTGAAAAAAGAACCCAAGGTTAGCTGGTTTGAGCAGCAGACGCTGAGGAGAAGGGAGAAAAGACAGCCTAGTATGGTTCCCACAGACCCCCTCTTCAGCTTGCAGTGGTACCTGGGTAAAAATCTTGACTTAGGCATCCAGACTGCTTGGAACCGTGGATATACCGGACGAGGCGTGGTGGTGACCGTTCTGGATGATGGGCTTGAAAAGGACCACCCCGATCTCGCATTAAACTATGATCCGGAAGCGAGTTAAGATTTTAATGACGACGATCCTGACCCTCAGCCCCGATATAACTCATCTAATGAGACCAACCACGGGACCCGCTGTGCAGGCGAGGTGGCTGCGGTTGCCAATAATGATATCTGCGGCGCTGGAGTAGCATACAACGCTAGAATAGGAGGTGTGCGAATGCTGGATGGGATAGTCACAGACTTTGTTGAAGCTCAGTCGTTGAGTTTGAACCCACAGCATATTGACATTTATAGCGCCAGCTGGGGTCCCACTGATGATGGAAAGGTACTGGATGGACCAGGAGTGTTGTCTTCTGAGGCTTTTTACAAAGGAATACTAAATGGCCGCCGTGGCCTTGGATCTATCTTTGTTTGGGCATCTGGAAACGGTGGCAGGAATGACAACTGCAACAGTGACGGCTACTCCAACAGTATCTACACTGTTGCTGTTGGGGGTGTCACAAATCATGGAACAGTCCCTTGGTACAGTGAGGCGTGTGCATGCAAACTTACAAGCACTTACAGCAGCGGTGGTGGTGAGGAAGAGACTTTTATCACCACTGATATACGCCACACGTGTACAGATAAACACACCGGGACTTCAGCCGCCACTCCACTTGCTGCCGGGATCCTTGCTTTGGCATTGGAGGCAAACCCAGCTCTTACATGGAGGGATATACAACATATCGTGGTAAGAGCGTCCAGTCCTGCCCACCTAATGGCTGACGATTGGGTCATAAATGGAGTGGGAAGAAAAGTGAGCCACTTTTTCGGCTACGGACTCTTGCATGCTGGACGAGTAGTGGAGCTGGCCGAAACATGGGAGACAACGCAGCCTCAAAGAAAGTGCCTCATAACAATTGTGAGCACCCCTAAAAGAGTGCATTCAGATCTGATTTTGACTTACAATGTCACTGCCTGTTCTGGGTCCCCCAATCACATAACATCCCTTGAGCATGTCCAAGCCCAAATGACCCTCAGCTACAGTCGCAGAGGTGACCTGGAAATCTATCTTACCAGTCCTATGGGCACCCGTTCTGTGCTGATGGGCAAGAGACCACATGATACCAGCACTGATGGGTACAGAGATTGGTCCTTCATGACCACACAATCTTGGGATGAAAATCCATTGGGCCTTTGGACCTTAGAATTTAGGAACAGAGGAAGCTACACCAACCACGGATTTCTACATCACGTCACGTTGATTTTGTACGGGACAGATGAACACATGATGTCCAGGAAAATCAAGAAGTCTGTCATGAGAAAGTGTCTGAGGCGGGATAGAAATGGGTCGTGCATAGAATGTTTGGCACCATATTATACCTTTGGAAAGCTCTGTCTATCTTACTGCCCTGCCAAATACTTTAAGTCTACGCAGAGAGCGGAGGTGTCAGAGCCCAGCAGCTTTCACCTTGTTCGTTCTTGTGCCGCTTGCCACCCATCCTGCTTTACGTGTAAAGGGTCGTCTGCCAATAATTGCACTTCCTGTTCCCCTTTATACGAATATAATGGAAAAGACAACTCATGCGTAAGATCTGACTCCCCAAGTGTAGACTTACAGAACGCCTCATTCATCCGGATCCCTCAAACAACATTAGTGGCAGTGATAATGAGTGCGGCCATTGTAATGGTTATGGGAGCGCTGGTGGTTTTCATTCACTGGTATCTACGAAAAAGATCACGAGTAGACCCCAGTCCCGTCTGATGGGCAACCACCGTGCTCTAAATCAGATCTGGAATCTGCGCAGGGAGGAGATTTCCTCTGCTTTTGAACACTGATGAGGACAAATTCAACAAGGGAGAGTAGAGACCCAACCTGACGCGGATAGCACTGTTACACCAATAAAATTCCTTTTACTATTTGGCAAAAATACCTTTTCCTTGCTATATTTTACAAATTTAGATTTTAAGTACCTGGAAATTTTATGTTGAATAATAAAACAATTAAACCGTGCTCGCATGCTTGAAGGAAAAGCTTAGACCGATCTCAGATTTCATATCTTGTGTGGATTCCAAAACAAGAATCAAGCATTCTATAGCAATGCACATTGATTAAAGATTGGAAATACATCATTTTTATGTGACTTAATGTCACAACTGACATGCTTTTTTTTTGCATTTAAGTGACTTAAAAGTTATGTAATAGCCCAGAGGCTATTCCACTTTACATCACACGTAATCATACAGAAAAATATTTTGTTATATCTTACAGAAAATATATTTTGAGCATGAATGTCTATGTGTAAGGGTGAGTGAGCATGGATAAAGTATTATATATTGGAAACAATATTTATTTTATTCAACAATCGTTTTGCTTCAGATAATAAACATATAGACAGTGTTATGAGAATCCACACGAATTCCGTACACAAAACAGATAAATAAAAAAGCAACGGATCACGCAACAGTAGCGTAATCGCTGCCAGGAATAAAGATGGCGGGTGCGCATTGCTATTGGGAGGACGTGTCATCAGTTCTGACCAATAATGAGCGAGCATTAAGCCGCTAGAATGCGTGGACCAATCCCAGCGCTCTTTTCTCGCCAGCTGAGCAGGAAGCAGGAAGCGACGTTGTGTCAGAATGCTGTGAGGGACTCCGGTACGAGTGACAGGACATGAACCCGCTCCTGCTCCCTGTGTGTTTGGGGTTCGTGGTCGCCCTGCCGCCGGTACAGAATGCCAAGGAGAGCCGGTTTAGTGAGCAGGTGACCGCATGCCTTTATGTTTAAATGGGCCGGTGTTGGGGCTCTTGGAAGTCTGCAGTACCGCCAAATACCTTTATTCTGCATCCGCGCTACCGGCGGTCACAGGTTTCACCTGCACATTCACACTCATTTGTAATGTTCGTGTTTGCGTGAATTAGTAATTATATGGCGTCATTAGAGCTCATTTATGTCATAAGAAAACTGAAACATGGTACATGCTAACAGGGAGGATAAAAAGGAAGGCCGTAGGCCGTAGACTATAATAAAAGGGGCATAAAAAGTGATTTTTTTTTGAATTTTTATAAACCCTACATCTTAAAGTTTTAAGACTATTACATTCCTCTTAGGATGCCCCCTCCTTATAGGAATGTTTTGCTATAATTCTTGTGTCCCGGAGTAACACGAGCACTTTGTATGGTCAGGAGATTGTTGTATACCCGTGTAGTTTATGGTGTTGCCGTGTTGTTACTGTTATGTCGGCCGTGTGGAGATGTATGCGGGTCCGCACCTGTGTGCGCCGCTGGAGATAGCGGTTTGTGTGATCATTAGAGGAGGTTCTGGGTCCCTGACCGTTATTCACAGTTAGTGTGCCATAAGGGGTCCGCGATGTGTCTGTTCCAGATATTCTATTATAGTGCTTGTTTTTTTTCCCTTCTTTTAAGGATCGACATTATTATGTATCTCCAGTGCTTAGTGTACTTTTGTTTTGTTTTATTATGTTCTGTGGTCAGTATGGCTAGCAGGTAATCTCTTTAGTGCCGACAGATTATACTTCCAGAAGGTCTGCCCTTTCCCATCTTTCTCTGGGTTTAGATGAAGGGCCGGTATTCTTTTTTGGTGATTTTTAATGGAATAACTCTTGAGGCTCTTTATCTCACCCATCTTTCTTGCGTTCCAACGGCACGTTGTGTTTGCTAATCCAAGTTTAAAAGGCTAATCAATCGTTAAAAAAACCTTTTGCAATTGATACATGAAAGTGACCCCACATTTTGGAAGGGTAGTCTGTGTGGGTTTATATATATAATATATATATATATATATATATATATAGTCGCAGGTTCTAATACCGTATTTGCTCGATTATAAGACGAGGTTTTTTTCAGAGCAAATTCTCTGAAAAATACCCCTCGTCTTCTAATCGGGGTCGTCTTCTAATCAGACCTCAAATAGAGGTCTGATTATGAGACTAAGATCCAGATCCCCCGCACCGCTGCAGGGGACCTGGATCCTCCTGTCTCCCCCCCCTTACACACACTTACCGGTGCTTCCTGCTGTGTTGCCGGGGCAGCGATCCGCGTACACAACGTCCGCTGCAGCCAGAAGGAGGTGTGGCTAGCAGCGGGGGTTGTCTGCGTCCGTCGCGTATACCTTCCCCGGCTGTCAGAGATCAGAGTTCCCTGCACCGGTGCGGGGAACTCTGATCTCTGACAGCCGGGGAAGCTATATGAGACGGATGCAGACAAACCCCGCTGCCAACAAACCCCGCTGCAGCGGAAGGAGATGTTAACCCGCTGCCCCGGCAAAACAGCAGGAAATTGGAAGCACCGGTAAGTAAGTAAGTGTGTGTGTGTGTGTGTGTGTGTGTGTATTAGTGTGTGTGTGTTAGTGTGTTAAATGGGGGCATAGGGCATTTCTGGAATGCCTTATACCCCTATATGCCACTCTGGCACTTAGGGGGGTTAAAAAGCATATTATGGGGCAGAGTGGCATATAGGGAGGTATAAGGCATTTCACCTCCCTATATGCCACTCTGTCCCATAATATGCCTTTTAACCCCCTAAATGCCAGAGTGGCATATAGGGGTATAAGGCATTTCTGGAGGCAGAGTGCTCTATACAATGCCTTTTAACTCCCTTAATGCCACTCTGCCTCCTGGAATGCCTTATACCTCCCTATATGCCACTCTGCCCCATAATATGCATTTTAACCCCCTAAATGCCAGAGTGGCATTTAGGGGTATAAGGCATTTCTGGAGGCAGAGTGGCACATAGGGGGTCAAAAGGCATACCATAGGGCACAGTGGCATATAGAGGGTTAAAAGGCATATCATGGGCCACAGTGCCATATTGGAGTGGCAAGCCTGGGGGCAGATGTGCGTAACTGGGGGACAGGTTGGAAAATACAAGGAAATAAAAACAAAAAAAATATTTTTCTCAATCATAGCTTTTATTAAAAAAAATAGTTTACATGAATTAACATTTTCTGGTAAAACTTTTTTCCTTTAGGGTCGTCTTATATTCAGGCTTTTTCTTTTTTTCCTAAATTAACATTCAGATTTGGGGGGGTCGTCTTATAATCAGGGTCGTCTTATAATCGAGCAAATACGGTAGTTAGATTAGATGGAATTATTATTACCCTTTATCTGTTCAGAGAAAGAAATTAAGATTCGCTGTACAATTAAATTGGAGCAGTTAACACATTAGTAGTTGAGAACCCTGCATGTGAGCCATTATCACCCTTTATAGCATTTTAAACAATTGCTGTGTTTTAGGGAGTGACAGATGAATGATTAAATGTTAAATGGTTAAATGTCCAATGTAATAAGATGTTTTGTGTTTTTTTCTGGAGTCAAACTAAGTGAAATTCTATCTTTTTTTTTTTCCCCTACGGAATGACAGCACTGGGTCAGTGTTCATAGGAATAAAACGTAGATTTTGGTACACACATACTTAGTACAGTCACAGGTTCTAAGAGTCAGATTAAGTGAAAATATAGCTGTGTGCTAGAGAATGACAGATGAATCCCTGTAGGGTATAATAAGAGAAAATAAGTTGTTTCACTGCCGAAACGCCGTGGCATATCATATAGGTCGTCGGCACACATTTTCCCATTAATCTCTTCCGTGTCCCCATCTTCTTTCTTGGTCATCTTCTTCCTGATTTCTGCTCGGCTATGCTGGCTGGCGAAAAAGGTATGAGGACATTGAGAGTGTGATAGTGAATGGAGCACTAATAATAATAATAATAAAAAAAACAAAAAAAAAAAAACCCTGAATCTCATCCAAACCGAAAGGTGCAGGAAACGAAATTTGTTGTCTGAAAACAAGTGGCGCAAAAAGGAAAAATTGAAATTGTGTCCAAATCATTTTTGGTCCATGTACTCAAGTCTAGTTAAACATTCAGTGATTAATATGCCCCCTTTAACTGCCTTGTATTGTATTCTAAAAATACAGCATGCTTTTTTTGGATGAGGCTGGCAGAGATAGTTTGAGTTTGGTAGAATTATGAATATTATGTGTTTTATTAATTTCATTATAAAATTAAAAATTAAAACCCCTATATTATAACAGAAAAGTGTTAATTGGTTCTCTGCCTTAATAATATTATTATTATCTTTTATTTATATGGTGCCAACAGTTTACGCAGTGCTTAATACAATACATAAATTCAAGGGGTCTGACGAGACAAACCGATACATTTGGTGGAGAGGACCCTGCAAGCTTACAATCTTGAGGGAATGGGGTGACAAACATAAGGCACAGAGGAAGGGTGAGAGGTGGTGTGGGGGTATCAGTGATGGGGTGAGAGGTAGTATGGTGGTCGTGTCAATGACAAGGAAGTTCTAGCAGCTAAGATGGTGCGGCTTCTCTGAAGAAGTGGGTTTTTAGATGTTTCTTGAATGTCGGGAGGGGGGGTGAAAGCTGAAGGTTCGGGGGGAGAAGATTCCAGAGATATGGGGGCAGCTCGAGTGAAATCTTGTAGATGGGGAAAAGGAAGAGGTGATGAGTGAGGAGGAGAGCCTTAGCCCATAGGAAGAACGTAGGGATCGAGTAGGAGAGTACCAGACGATAGAGAAAGATTAAATAGGAATGATAAAGGAATGTTAAAGTCACCCAGAATAAATTCAGTTGATTGTGGGGAATATGAAGATGGGTATTGGAGGCTTTGAGGGCTGTAATAGAGAGAGTTACATACTGGACAGGGGCTCAGGGGGTAAGTGAAAAAAGCTTTCTCTCTCTCTCTACCGTTCTGTTTTTGTCTTTCAGTTTTTCTTTGACATTAATTGATGCTCTGGATACGTTACTAGTGAGTGTACATTTCATCTTGGGTGTTTGGGAGTCACAATGTATTTTCTGTATGGAGGTGGCATTATGCATTGAAAAGATATTTAAATTAAAAGTGTATCCTACCTAACTTTAATCTCAACCTAATATGTAAAGGATGCATGAAGTTACTCCTGTGACCTAGTGAATGTTTTCATCGCAACTTTAGAAGTAGCTTCTTTTTACTTTTTATCTTTCTGCATTTCAGTGGATATATATATATATATATATATATATATATATATATTTTGGCAGAGTAAATGGGTGGCAATTAAATGACCCCAAAAATGGTTGCAGGTGGTGGTGGTGGCAGCGTTGGAATTTTGGGGACACTTATGGTGCAATAAAAGAATATTATTAAACTGCGATAATATGGGATTGTTTGGGTTGTTAACACATTGAAGGCTAAATCTGTGCCCGTGGTGAATGTATTAAGAGATTTACTGTACATTTGTTCAATCATATTTGGTTAGAAGCTAAGCATATCCCGGGGGAAGAAGAACGTTTTAGCTAACGCCTTGTCATGCTTTGATTTTCAGCTCTTCGGGAAGCTGGTACCTCAAGCGTAGAAGAAGGGGTTGAACTTTCCAAAGAGTATTTGAGAATTGACTTCACCCAGATAAGTGTTTTAATTGCTAGATCTTTATCTATTATTGGGATATCTATAAAAAGGCATGGAAATTGTGATCGTGTTTTACGAATATTGTGGATGCTAGCATTGAGAAGACATTGGAGTTTGTTTTGGACATAATGAAGAAGGGTTTTATTAATAGGTGTTTATTATGTTTTTTTTTCTTTAAATTGTTAGGTAAGCAATGTTTTTAAAGACTTCTTTTTAAGACTGATTTTAAAGGGTTCTGGTTGTATTAAACACAGGACTCTAGGAGACCTCTATATGAGTTACTGCATGAGTTGATGTTTAGGTAAAATTTGTTAAAACTTCTTTTGTTATTGCCAATTTTTGAGCTTTTCCAACAAGCAGGGCGGCTCAGGTTTACAAGTGGAAGATGTGGTTTGTGGTGATAATTTTAGGCTGTTTTTGACATCACCTAAAAAAAACAAAAACAAATGGCTCTGCGTCGTAAGGTTGCAGGGAATTGGTTGGCACATGGTTCTGGTCAACCTTTAACAAATTTTCAATTTAGACGTAAAATGTTTATCGACTCTCGTTTTGGAGAAAGAAAATTATTCCACGTAAATCGGTCATTAGGAGAGTCTGGAGAGGGGAAACAGACCATTTTAAGATGTATGTTAGACCTAATCTTTTGTAGAATGCTGAGGTTTTTTTTTTTATTTAGATCACCATCTGAAAGTGGTTTGGATTGTAGGACATTTCTTTATTTTCTGAGAGCGGAAATAAGGAGATGTGGTTGAAACCCTGGGTTTGAAAATGACGAAGTTAATATTTTTTGGTTAGGAATTCGGGGCATAAAAATTTGTCAAATGGAGTGTATTGTGTTTGAACATGTGAATATTTTTCCATGGCCAAATGTGATTATTATCCATTGTGGTGGCAATGATTTGGGGAAGGTTAAATCTGTTGAGCTGTTGCTGTTTTTAATTCCTAATATTAGAAGTTATTTTAGTGAGGCTGTAATTATATCGTCTGAAATGGTACACGGGCTTATTTGGCTCAAAAGGCCAGAGTTTAGAACGCTAGGGTTAGGTGTAAGCTAAATAGGTCCATGCATAAAGTTATGGGGCTGGAAGGAGGGGGGATTTAGTTTTAAGCATGTGGACCTAGAAGGGGACTGTGGAGATCTTTCTGGTGGAGCAGGCCGTGGTTTTTATGGGATGGACCACAAATGGTTGTTGTTTATCCATTTGTGGCTGTTTTTTTAGTTGGCTTTCTGGCTTTAGGGCTGATGGCCTGGGATTAGTTAGTTTGCTTTCACTCTGGGATTGGGACAAGAGTTTTAATGTGGTTACAATTTGTGTTCATAAATTGATTTGTAGTATTATGTAAAGCTAAATAAAAAACCACTGCCTACTTTATCCAAATTGAATTTGTTTGTGTTTGTTTATTATTCAAATTATGTATTTGTGTTTGATTATTAACTGTTTTGATCCATGCGATCTTCTCTTTGGAGATTTACACAAATAGCTGGGCTGTGCACATACCCGATGGCTCTGTAGAGGCAGAACGTATTGCACAGAAATTCGTTTCATCAACCTTGGGCAGGTGGTGCTTGGCAGGGATTTCTACCATCTATCTCATCGTGGCATTCAAAGGAAATCCTTCAGCCCTCACTGGGGTAGAAATATTCAACTGAAAAAAGAACCCAAGGTTAGCTGGTTTGAGCAGCAGACGCTGAAGAGAAGGGAGAAAAGACAGCCTGATATGTTTCCCACAGGCCCTGTCTTCAGCTTGCAGCGGTACCTGCATAAGGATATAAATCTTGACTTAGGCATCCAGACTGCTTGGAACCGTGGATATACCGGACGAGGCGTGGTGGTGACCGTTCTGGATGATGGGCTTGAAAAGGACCACCCCGATCTCGCATTAAACTATGATCCGGAGGCGAGTTACGATTTTAATGACGACGATCCTGACCCTCAGCCCCGATATAACCCATCTAATGAGAACTACCACGGGACCCGCTGTGCAGGCGAGGTGGCTGCGGTTGCCAATAATGGCATCTGCGGCGCTGGAGTAGCATACAACGCTAGAATAGGAGCTGTGCGAATGCTGGATGGGATAGTCACAGACATCGTTGAAGCTCAGTCGTTGAGTTTGAACCCACAGCATATTGACATTTATAGCGCCAGCTGGGGTCCCACTGATGATGGAAAGTTACTGGATGGACCAGGAGTGTTGTCTTTTGAGGCTTTTTACAAAGGAATACTAAATGGCCGCCGTGGCCTTGGATCTGTCTTTGTTTGGGCATCTGGAAACGGTGGCAGGAATGACAACTACAACAGTGACGGCTTCTCCAACAGTATCTACACTATTGCTGTTGGGGGTGTCACAAAACGTGGAACGGTCCCTTGGTACAGTGAGGTGTGTGCATGCAAACTTACAAGCACTTACAGCAGTGATGGTGGTGAGGAAGGGACTTTTATCACCACTGATATACGCCACACGTGTACAGATAAACACACCGGGACTTCAGCCGCCGCTCCACTTGCTGCCGGGATCCTTGCTTTGGCATTGGAGGCAAACCCAGCTCTTACATGGAGGGATATACAACATTTCGTGGTAAGAGCGTCCAGTCCTGCTCACCTAATGGCTGACGATTGGGTCATAAATGGAGTGGGAAGAAAAGTGAGCCACTATTTCGGCTACGGACTCTTGCATGCTGGACGAGTAGTGGAGCTGGCCGAAACATGGGAGACAACGCAGCCTCAAAGAAAGTGCCTCATAACAATTGTGTGGCCATTGTAATGGTTATGGGAACGCTGGTGGTTTTCATTCACTGGTATCTACGAAAAAGATCACGAGTAGACCCCAGTCCCGTCTGATGGGCAACCACCGTGCTCTAAATCAGATCTGGAATCTGCGCAGGGAGGAGATTTCCTCTGCTTTTGAACACTGATGAGGACAAATTCAACAAGGGAGAGTAGAGACCCAACCTGACGCGGATAGCACTGTTACACCAATAAAATTCCTTTTACTATTTGGCAAAAAAAGCTTTTCCTCGTCTTATTTTGCAAATTTGGATTTTGACTACCTGGAAATTTTATGTTAAATAATAAAACAATTAAACCGTGCCCGTTTGACAGCATGCTTGAAAGAAAGGAAAAGCATAGACTGATCTCATATGTCATATCTTTCAAAACCAAAAATCAAGCTAACCTGACGTTTGGAAACGCTGGCTGTCATCAACTAAGAATTTGTGCCGTTTCTATAATAATTACATTTTGGCTTTTTGTTTGGGGCTGCTGTCTCGCTTTCTGAATTTTACCCATTACAGAAAAAACTCTTTAATCAGTTTGTCTCATATTTGATCAGAGAATATATAGTTTTTGTGTGATTTAATGTCACCGCTGACAAATGTATTTTTGCATTTAAGTGACTTAATAGTAATGTATTTAATGAGAAGATGTTTTTGCATTTACAGGCGAGAAACTATATAGATGTCATGACCGTACCGGGTAGCTCATCCTTTTCTCTTTTTTTTCTTTTGGTATTTTTTGGGTGGCAATTAAGTGACCCCAAAAATGGTTGCAGGTGGTGGTGGCAGCTTTGGAATTTTGGGGACACTTATGGTGCAATAAAATATTATTATTAAACTGCGATAATATGGGATTGGTTTGGGTTGTTAACACATTGAAGGCTAAATCTGTGCCCGTGGTTAATGTATTAAGAGATTTACTTTACATTTGTTCAATCATATTTGGTTAAAAGCTAAGCATATCCCGGGGAAGAAGAACGTTCTAGCTAATGCCTTGTCATGCTTTGATTTTCAGCTCTTCGGGAAGCTGGTACCTCAAGCGTAGATGAAAGGGTTGAACTTTCCAAAGAGTATTTGAGAATTGACTTCACCCAGATAAGTGTTTTAATTGCTAGATCTTTATCTATTATTGGGATATCTATAAAAAGGCATGGGCGGCTCGGGCTTACAAGTGGAAGATGTGGTTTGCGGTGATAATTTACGACTGTTTTTGAATTAATTTAAAACAGACAGGAAAGCAAAAGGATGCTGGATAGAGTTGCAAAGAGTTGATGGGAATTGCAAGTGTCCAGTGAAGATGTCAGAGGCTTTTATGGCTCTGCGTCCTAAGGTTGCAGGGAATTGGTTGGTACGTGGTCAACCTGGACAACCTTTAACGAATTTTCAATTTGGAGATGGAAAACGGATCATTTTAAGATTTATGTCAGACCTAATCTTTTGTAGAATGCTAATGTTTGGGTTTTTTTAGGTCACCATCCGAAAATGGTTTGGGTTGTGGGACATTCCTTTATTTTCTGGGCTCAGAGGAGAGCGGAAATAAGGAGATGTGGAGGAAACCCCGGGTTGGAAAATGACAAAGTTGATATTTTTTGGTTAGGACTTCGGGGCTTGGAAATTTGTCAAATGGAGAGTATTCTGTTTGAACATGTGAATATTTTTCCATGGCCAAATGTGATCGTTATCCATTGTGGTGACAACTTGGGGTTAAATCTGTTGAGCTGTTGCTGCTCTTATTTCTTAGTCTATTTTAGTGAGGCTGTAATTATATCGTCTGAAATGGTTCACAGGCTTATTTCGCTCAAAAGGCCAGAATTTAGAACGCTAGATAGGGTTAGGTGTAAGCTAAATAGGTCCATGCAGAAAGTTATGGCGCTGGAAGGGGGGGGGTTAAGTTTAAAGCATGTGGACCTAGAAGGTGACTGTGAAGGTCTTTACAAAAGTAATGGAATACATTTGTCAGACATCGGTTATGATATTTTCAATTTGAATCTGCTAAGTATGGTGGAGCAGGCCATGGTTTGTATGGGATGGACCACAAATGGTTGTTGTTTAGTTGGCTTTAGGGCGGATGGCCTGGGACTACTTTAAAGTTTGGTTTGGTACAAGAGTGTTTATGTGGTTACAATTTGTTTATGTTCATAAGTAATAAGTTGATTTGTAATATTTTATAACGCTAAATAAAAGACCACGCCGTGTTTTATACAAATTGAATTTATTATTCAAATGATGTATTTGTTTTATGAGCATTAACTGTTTTGCAGGTGCTCCTTGGCAGTGATTTCTACCATCTATCTCATCGTGGCATTCAAAGGAAATCCTTCAGCCCTCACTGGGGTAGAAACATTCAACTGAAAAAAGAACCCAAGGTTAGCTGGTTTGAGCAGCAGAAGCTGAAGAGAAGGGAGAAAAGACAGCCTGATGTGGTTCCCACAGACCCCCTCTTCAGCTTGCAGCGGTACCTGCATAAGGATATAAATCTTGACTTAGGCATCCAGACTGCTTGGAATCGTGGATATACCGGACGAGGCGTGGTGGTGACCGTTCTGGATGATGGGCTTGAAAAGGACCACCCCGATCTCGCATTAAACTATGATCCGGAGGCGAGTTACGATTTTAATGACGACGATCCTGACCCTCAGCCCCGATATAACCCATCTAATGAGAACCACCACGGCTATGGGCTCTTGCATGCATGGAATTGTGGATGCGCCGGCTGAAACATGGGAGACAACGCAGCCAATAATGATATCTGCGGCGCTGGAGTAGCATACAACGCTAGAATAGGAGGTGTGCGAATGCTGGATGGGATAGTCACAGACATTGTTGAAGCTCAGTCATTGAGTTTGAACCCACAGCATATTGACATTTATAGCACCAGCTGGGGTCCCTCTGATGATGGAAAGGTACTGGATGGACCAGGAGTGTTGTCTTCTGAGGCTTTTTACAAAGGAATACTAAATGGCCGCGGTGGCTTTGGATCTGTCAAAGCATCTGGAAACGGTGGCAGGAATAATGACTACTGCAACAGTGACGGCTACTCCAACAGTATTTACACTGTTGCAGTTGGGGGTGCCACAAAACGTGGAACGGTCCCTTGGTACAGTGAGGCGTGTGCATGCAAACTTACAAGCACTTACAGCAGCAGTGGTGGTGAGGAAGGGACTTTTATCACCACTGATATACGCCACATGTGTACAGATTAACACACTGGGACTTCAGCCGCCGCTCCACTTGCTGCCGGGATCCTTGCTTTGGCATTGGAGGCAAACCCAGATCTTACATGGAGGGATATACAACATATCGTGGTAAGAGCGTCCAGTCCTGCTCACCTAATGGCTGACGATTGGGTCATAAATGGAGTGGGAAGAAAAGTGAGCCACTATTTTGGCTACGGACTCTTGCATGCTGGACGAGTAGTGGAGCTGGCCGAAACATGGGAGACAACGCAGCCTCAAAGAAAGTGCCTCATAACAATTGTGAGCACCCCCAAAAAAGTGTATTCAGATCTGATTTTGACTTACAATGTCACTGCCTGTTCTGGGAAAAAAGCAACTCATGCTTAAGAGCTGCCTTTCCAAGTGTAGACTTTCTGAACACCTCATCCATTCTGGTCCCTCGATCTATGTCAATGGTGGTGATAATGAGTGTGGCTATTGTAGCGGCTATGGGCATGCTGGTTTTAGTTCAGTCATTTCTACTAAAAAGATTCAGTTGACCTGTTTTTGACATGTAAATAAAGTTTCATTAAATGTTTAGCAAAATAACTTTTCTTTTCTGTTTTATTTTACAAAAGTCTCATGGTCTTAAAAGAAATTCAAATACAAATTTGGTATGATAGTTAAGATATTAGGCTTATCTTCTTTTCTCTTTTCTTTCTTCTGTTTTGAAATACCTTGCATGTTGTAACTGTAGAAATTAGGACATAAGGAACTATTCTCAAACATTAAAGAGTCCCAATATTTGCCTAAAGCGCTAAATTAAACCCGAATCAACTGAGGGTCTGTAGTAGCTGTGAAACTATAAGTTCACTATCTGAGATTTGATGAAAGCTGACTCAGTGTTGCACGGAATAACTAGGCCCACAGTGGTTACATTAAAGGTTGATTCACGATATTGTTATATCCGTGTCTGCTCAAATAAATCTGTCTTAAAATGTAATCTAAAAAGTTGCAGCAGAGAAAGGCTTCTCCAAAAGGAAATAAAGATCAAAAGCAAGGATTCTCCAGTCTCTGAAGAAGGGGAAGATGGATCATTAATGGAAATTTCATTAATTCACACATCCATTATTTAGGTTGAAAGCAATAGTCCCTCCAGAGCTGTTAAAAAAGCTGTTTAAATGGTATATTGGTTGAAATGAAAGAATTAATAACTAACTCAAAATAAATTAAGGCAGATATTAATTTATTAGTAAACAGAATACAATTGTTGAAAAACAAATCTGGATGACGATTAACAATTTTTATCTGTTAACTGACAAAAATCAAGCCTTAGAAGTAAAATTAAGCTAATTGGAGACAAAATCTGTGTTTTAGAAATATAGAAGAATTAACGCCGCCGCCACCACCGCATGCCACGGTGCAGTCAAAGTCCTATGAGATTGTGGAAATTACAAATAGCCTTTACCCACTTAATATGTCAAAACATTTTTAAAACGCGTTAGTGTCTTCTATTAATTTGAATTAAATACGTTAAGTGATATGAATCTTTGTATCTTTTAACCAGAAAGTGTAACATAACCAGATCTATATCTACTATTAATTTGAGATACGTTTTTAAGATTATGTTCCTCCAAAACACAACAACAATGTATTGAGGAAACAAAAGATTTACCCAGTTAATATATTATGGTGGTCAAAATAGTTTTTGTTTCAGGAATGACATTCGGGGTGCGTTCCCAAAGAGGGAGGTTCGTGACACCTTCTGGACTCGACTTTCATTATATACATTTTAAAGAAAAAAAGGTTCTCCCCGCCCCAGAGGTAGGACGGTCAAAGTAGTAGCAATAGAAGAGCATTGAGCTGGCAGAGAATGGCAGGTAATAGGCACACGGACCCCCATGGAGAAGGACTGAATTTCCCCAGTATTATAGAATTATTATTTTATTTTTTTTAAAAAGGATCCCCCAAAATAAGGCATGTCAAAGAGGTGCAGCAGCATTAGTAGTAGGGCACTGGGGCTAGACAAGCAGATACTGGCAAATGATAGGCACACGCAGCCCCATGGAGAAGGACTGAATTTCGCCAATATTATAGAAATTTATAAAAATGGTTCCCCCCAAAATAAGGACTGTCAAAGAGGTGCAGCAGCAGCATTAGTAGGGCACTGGACCTGGGCAGACAGGCACTGGCAGATGATACACACATGCAGCCCTGTGGAGGACTGAATTTCCCCCAATATTATAAGAAAAAGATGTTAAAAAGGTTCCCCCAGAATAAGGAGGGTCAAAGAGGTGCTGTAGTAGTGGGGTAGTAGTAGTGGGGCACTAGGTCTGGGCAGGACTCTACTCAGGAGCAGGGGACAAAATGTCTGCTGCAGTCCCTGTAAAACACTACAATAGCCACTACAGCTTCTCCAATCCACCTCATAACGGTACATGTCCTGCGCTAAAATAAACTATTAACTTGCATTATTGTATATGAGCTAACTGCCGATGTGTCACGCTACAGCTCTTATCAGTTTGTAACTGTGGCAACTGACAGTTTAAAGTGGTGTCGGCACTAATGCTTGCCCCTCCCCTGGTAAATGCTGATTGGCCAGAGTGAAAACGGTGAGGGACAAACTCCCACAGGTTGTTGAACCCATCAATCACAGCCATACCTATCAGCCATTGATATGTAATCTTCTACACACAATCCCTCTTACTTTACCTCATTAATCTATATCATTTTTAAACATAAAATCACACCAGAATAAAAAGTGAGTAGTGCGCAATAGAATTATATAAATAATATAAGATACAAATATACAAGCAAAAAATGTAATAAATAAATAAATGTGAATGTGCTGCTGGTACACCTCAGAACAAATCCCCACTTTGTTAAAGAAAAACTACAATAAACATATATAGGTGACCGCGCCCCTCACACCAAGTGAGTATAAATAATGCAAATGATACCAATTCAATGTAGCTTCAAGGAAATCTGAGCAGTATGTAAAATTCAATCATAAAACAAAGAGAAAAGAAAAAAACATCATAGTGTAATTCATCAAAATAGTTGTGTGTATATATCTAACAGGCAAAATGGACCCTTACGTTTGGTGGGGCTTATTCAAGCCCATAAACCGCGTAGGGGGGTGAGCGGGAGGGATTGTTCGTCTCCCGAATAAATTTCAATCTCCACCGTAGAATTATTCAAAACTTCGTGATCTCGGAAGAAGAGCGAGAAATCAAGGTAACTACTCCCAAATTCTTCAAAGCACAGATCCGGAGGCGAGGGTGAGATAAAGATGAATACTTTAATATATAAAATAAATAAATAATCGGACTAGCGGCAGTTTTCAAAATCACGGCGTCCCGCGTTCATCCACTGCTGCACAGCCGAATGTATATCCGCAAATAAAAGTCACGTCCTCCTTCTCCTCTGTCACAACGTGCAACGTACGACGCGTTTCGTGCTATACTTCCTCAGGTACGTTGGTGGATCCCTTTCTGTGCTCCTTTATAGCCGTCTTAGATCAATGGTTAATTGTCCACATAGATTTGTCAATTGTCCATAATTGGGTTCTTTATTATAATTAAAGTATATGCATTTAATAAATTAATTAAACAGGATCACAATATAGAATCATATTAAAATAGTCCTTAGATATATTCAAAACAATCCTTAATTATATTTGAAACAGTTCTTAATTGTATTTTAAAATGTAGGTCTTTATCATTAATACTATAAGGGAATAAATTAGTTAATATACATTATCATAAGTAGTAAATCTATAAGATAACAACTATATAATAGATCATATGTAAATATACAGGATAAGAATATAAATGAATAAATATTTGCGTAATTCGCATGTGTGGTATAAAATTATTATCACCATCCACATTAATTGACCATGTAGTTAGGGGGCTATTTAAACTTCTTGCCTTAAAAATACATTGTCTCCTGAAATGGATTTATAAAAATATAGTAAGAATTCGATAAAGAAAGTACTAATATACCGATAAATAAACAATAAGAAAAAGGCCTCAAAATCATTTATACACTAGATAAAACAATTTTTATAAAATACATCATAAAATATATATAAAACCAAAGTATTGATATATATATCATAATAAATAATTAAAAAATAATAATTTAGAGAAAATGACAAAGTTCAAAGTCATTATTCAATCCATTCGGTATAAGAGTTTTTAAATTATAAATCCATTTCATTTCAGCCTTACCTAACTGGTCTAAAAGGTTGCCCCCTCTCCAAAAGCTATTTATTTTTGCAATCCCTAAAAATTCGAGACATTTTGCATCTTTATTATGATGTGTTAAAAAATGTAAGGGTACACTATGGTTTAACGCTCCTTTTTTAATGTTTCTCATGTGTTCTTCTATTCGGATGTGTAATTGTCTCGTAGTGCGTCCTACATACTGTAGTCCGCAAGGACATGTTAGCATGTAGATCACATTTTTTGAATGGCAAGTTAATTGTTGTTTGATGCAGTACTGCTTCTTTGTTACAAATGAAGAGAAAACCTTAACTTTGTTTCTACTGCTTTCTTTCTTAATGATATAAAAATATATGCAGCCATCCTAGCTCAGAGGAGTAAAAAAAAAACCCCTCAGTTATACCCGCATATCAAATAGGTTATGTTCTAAAAAGATCAAAATACAAGAAGATGAACTGATATTTTAAATTTAACAGAGAAAAATAGATGCTCCCCTCGCTTACCCTGTCATTAGATGCCGAGAAGGCCTTTGACAGGGTGGGTGGGAGATTTCTTAATAAAACAATAATATTAAGCAATAATGGCATTGTATTTTCCCTCATCAGCTAGAACTGTGGCCCCCAACGTATGCTCTAATTGCTTTCATCTAATATGACTATTGAATCATTAGCAATTAATATAAGAAATAATCGAAAAATAAAAGGTAAGAAATAATCGAAATATAAAAGGATTCCCAAACAGTAAAGATAGTGTAAAAAATGATCTTAATGCATCATCATCTTTTGCCTTATTTATTGAAAGAGATTGAAGATTATAGGAAAATCACAAAATATAAATTAAGCACAAATAAATCAGTCGTACAAACTAAAAACGTAGATGATATTTAGGTATAACTTTTACAGAAAATCTGATGGAAATGAATTTCTTGAAAATAATTTAAAGATACAAATTATTAAAGCAATTGAGGCATTTAGATATCCCTTGCTGGGGTATAATAAAAACCTCAAAATCTTATACTGAAAAAACCCTGTGTAAATAGCACAGGGTTACATGTGGTTGTTGGGGAGCTAAGGATGTGAAAGGGTTAACTCTGCAGGGGTCAGGCAAAGGACAGCCTGGTTTGTGTTTGGCATGCGCTCGCGCCGCTTAGTTTTGCCCGCCTTTTTTGAAAAGAATGTTCTGGTAGCGGCTCGCGCCGCTTAGCTTGCCTCGCGCCGCTTAGTTTGCCTCGCGCTGCTGCTTTTTGTTGCGCTCGCGGACAGCTCGCGCTATGGTTTGGGCGGGATTTTGCCCTATATAAGCGCTGTTCCTGAGGCGTGCTTTTCACTACCCCAGGCTGCGTTAACCGACTGCACTGACCTTTATTGCGTCTGGTGAGCGGCGGTTTTCAGCAAGGCTTCGGGGGGCAGCATGGAAGAGCTGCTGAATTGTCGCCCGCCCCCCCTCCCCTTTTTTATTTTATGTATATGTATTTTTCTATTTTATAAAAAAAAAAAAAGTATATATTTTGTCGTGGCTTTTATTGGGGTTAAGTTGCTTTCTGTAAAGAGAGTGAACATAGGGGTTGTTTTCAGTGGTAGGCCGACCGGCTTTGGGGCAGTCGGCCTTGTTTTAATTTATTAACTCTGTGGTTTGGCCCAAGAGTTGTGGTTATTTATGAAGTTGATACTAAGTTATTGGTTGAGTGTTTATATGGTAAATTTGTGATAAGCTAAATAAAAGACCACGGCCTTTGTTCATCCAAAGAAATTGTGTCTGTGTTTTATTTAGTATCTGGTTACATTGTAATACACCATACAACCACATGTTCCTAATGGACGTATTTTATTATTGTTTTTAAGGATGGTAAAAAAAAACTAAAAGATGTTAAGTTCATTAATAGTCATAAAGAACGTGTAATCAATATATCTTTTATAGGTAACTAGATTTGGATCAATATATACATATACAGGACAGTCGCTCGGGGAACATCCCTTTGTCTACACTAAATAAGTTAACTTCCATCTTTTGTGGTGATGAAGTTGGTTTTTTGGACCTAAACATTTATGTTGTAAATTCTAATTTAAAGACCTTGAAATCAGTCGATGTAAATAGTTACATTAATTATAGTAAAAAAAAGAAACTGTACGAATAAAAAAACAATATGTCAAACAAGCCCAAACAATTAAGAATTCTTTTATTGAAAAGAAGTATGATCCAGAAAGATCTTTTATATGTTGAACGCAAGAAAAAAGATGAGCGGAGAATGAGAAGCATTCCCCTTGTTTGAAATTATAACGGAGCAGGTGAGAAAATGAAAAGGATTATTAAGCGTCGTTGGCATCTCCTGAGGAAGGATGATGACTTAAGAGATATTTTGGAAGAACATCCCAATATAGTTTTTAGAGGGGCACCTAAAGGGAAATTAGTGAGGAGCTGCTTAAAAGAGCTATGTGTGTGTGCGAGTGAAGTATTCACCGTAAGCAGACATGGAAGTTGTTAACCCATTAAAACTGCTAGTTTACCCCTTTGTTTTTATAGTGACTTCGCTATCAATACGTGGCTTGTGACTAAAAGTCCGATGAACAGTTTTCAATGATTATATGAATTCCACCTGTCTTGTGTTATTATAGATGTATTATAAATGTATGAAACGGATCAGGATTTTGTGTCGTTTTTCTCCTTAATAAAATTCCATGAACCCTGGTTGTACCTTTTGCTTCCCAAAGCTTCTGATTATGTCTCTTAATTAATGATGTCGCTGGTTGAAGAGTTGGGGCTTGCCTGATGCGCAGTGTATGATGTATGTTGTATGCATCTCTTCATTGCATAGTGTGATAGTTATGTACGGTGGTTTTATTGCCCATTGGGATAACACAAAATGTGTCCCCTACATTGCAATCATCCACAAGGAGTTCACGGTATGTCTGGAGCCGCTGCTGTTACAATGTTATGTCACAAAATGACTGAGCTGAAACCGGATGCTAACAAGAAAGTAGGTTTTTGAACCCTTGCAAGAAAAAAACACGTATTTGTTACAAGCAGAAAAAGAATAACTCGTAGCCTGATGGTCTACTCATTAAGTAGGTGTTTAGGGTACCAGAACCTGCATAAGTACACACTCCTGTGAAAAGCGCTTTGGGCATGCGCACGTTGACGATTGAAACACATAATATAGGCATTTAGATTAATGTTAGTGTATATTCTCATTAAAATTAGGTCATCATGGAGGACCTTGTGGATCCCACAGGTGACCGTCCCCAGGGTTATATATGTGTGTATGCATTAGCTAACACTGTATCACACTGGGAAAAAAAAGAGATCATTAAATCATATTTAATTTTGTACAGGAAACACAGGAATAGAGTTTGACTGCAGACTCCGACCTTAATGAGTCCTTGGTCGCATCTTCACTCAGTCGTCGGGATAACAATATGCCGATCCCGTTCTTATCCCAAGACCTAGCTAGGACATACAGCTACATGCCATGGATTTGATGTTTTTATATCCGGAGCCATCTTGTTCAGTGTTCAAGGGTTGACCCTGCGACTGCTTGTCTTCTCGTGCCCCTTTTACACAATTTTTAACCCTTAATCAGGTCGCTTCTTTAAATGTCACTTTATTACTCTGTTACTTTATTACTCTTAGATTCTCTTGATAAGAGTCCCCAAGAGTTTTGTTTATATTACCACTAATATATTGGCATTATATCTATCTATCTATCTATATATATATATATATATATATATATATATATATATATATATATATATATACATATCTAACTCCACCATCCAAAAGTATGAGGTCACATAGAACTGTCTCTGAAAACAAATGTTGTCTTTTAAAATGACATGAAATGCATCAGAAATACAGCACAGGCATCATTAATGTTATAAATGACTGAATGATTGTAGCTGAAAACGGCTGATTTTTCAGAGGCTCTTTATCACTCCCATCATTCCTGCGTTCCAACGGCACGTTGTGTTTGCTAATCCAAGTTTAACTTTAAAAGGCTAATCAATCATTAGAAAAACCCCTTTGCCATTTCCAAAAATAAAATAACATGGTGCAAGACAATTGGTATTCAATACCTTAGTATATATCTAATTAATAATATAAAAATTAAATAAAGATTAAGTAGATAAAGATTCCCATTATACGTATATAAAAGGAGAATGAAGTAGATAAATAAATAATTAAATAAAAAAGTTAATAGATTAGTGTACAGAGTCACATAGTATATAATGTAAAGTATCTAAACGGAAAAAGAGAAAAAAAAAATAAAAAAATAAAAAATTGCATAATAATAAATGTGTACTAATCGACCAATATTAAAGTACTATTTCCACAGATAAAGTGACATTAGTGTGAAACAATTGGTATTCAATACCTGTAAGTGTAATAATTGCACAATATATATAATTAATAATATATAAATTAAGTCCATTGTACCTAAATTACTGTGCAAAATCGCATAAAGTGTTAAAATAGAGAGAAAAAAAAAAAAAAACTATTTCACAATAAAATGTGCTAATCAACCAATATTAAAGTGCCATTTCCACAAAGGGACTTTAGTACGAGACAAATGATGTTCAGTATGTATAAGTGCAGTAATTGCACTATATATCTAATTATTAATAAGTAAATTGAATAAATAAAGATTCCCATTTTACATAAATTAATGTGCAAAATCGCATAGTATAATGAAAAGGGGGAAAAAAAAAAAAAAAAAAAAAGAAATCTGTTCCATAGTAGTAAATTGTGCTAATCAACCAATATTAAAGTGCCATTTCCACAAATAAAGTGGCTTTAGTGCGAAACAATTGGTATTCTATATATATATAAGTGCAATATTTGGACTATATATCTAATTATTAATAAATAAATTAAGTAAATAAAGATTCCCATTTTACATGAATTAGTATATAAAATCACATAATATAAAATGCAAAAATATAAAAAAATAAAATAAAAAAAAACATAAATAAATAAATAAATGAGAACTCATCAACCAGCACTGAAGTGCAATTTCCACAAATAAAGTGAACTTAGTGCAAAATAATTAATATTCAATACAAAAAAAAAAAAAAGAAAAAAGAAAATCTGTTCCATAGTAGTAAATTGTGCTAATCAACCAATATTAAAGTGCCATTTCCACAAATAAAGTGGCTTTAGTGCAAAACAATTGGTATTCTGTATATAATTATTAATAAATAAAATAAATAAAGATTCCCATTTTACATAAATTAGTGTATAAAATCACATAATATAAAATGCAAAAGTACAGAAAAAATAAATAAATAAATAAGAACTCATCAACCAGCACTGAAGTGCAATTTCCACAAATAAAGTGAATTTAGTGCAAAATAATTAATATTCAATACAAAAAAAAAACAAAAACATACAGTACAGATAAATTATATAATAAATTAGCTACTCAGTCCATTATTGGCTTTCAGTTGAGATTAGATTATTTAGAAGGTCGTCAAGTTCCAAAGGATTGTTAATTATGTGCGGTCCACCCTCCTTAAACACAATCAGTTTAGAGGGGGAACCCCATTTATATCTTATATTCAAATCGCGGAGTGTCTTGACACCTGTAGAAAATTGTTGCCTGAAGTTGATCCTATGATAATTGTCGAACAAATGGTTGGGTGGACAGTCTTGTTTTACAAAGGTGGATACAAGACCATTTAAATATTCGCCTAAATTAATAATATTTTCAGGAATCCCTTATCCTAAGATTTTTACGCCTTGATCTGTCCTCCAAGTATGTAAGTTTCGTTTCCATAGCTTGAATTTTGTCTTTCAAGACCTTAGTCTCGTTCCTAGCAGTTCCCAATTCAAGCTGCAATGTCTGAATGGAATTTGCCTGAGAAGTGAGTGTAGCAAAAATGGAGGCAATATCCCGTTTCAAAGAAACTGTGTTAGATTTCATTTCTGCCGTGAGTTTTAAATATAAATCATTTATATTTTCAATTTTGGTAGGATGAATTAAATCGATTGTATAGTATCTGGACAAATGTCCAAAGAGAGATCTACTGAAACATCCGAAGAGTCCTTTGAAGGGCGTTTAGTTATATGGGAAGCGGTGGAAGTTACAGATTTAGGAGAATAATGTTGTCAAGGCTTTAGATTTGTCCAAGCTTATCCTCCTTTCCTTTTCTCTTTCCTTTTCTCGATCTTTTTCTTTTTTGGGCGGCATTATTTCTGATATGACTTAGGACGCCGTTGCTTGTCCTTTAAATATGAACTTCGCCTCTACTAAGCCTCTTCTAGGGCTCTTTATGTGTATTTCCAATTATATTTCTTCTATGTTCTGTGTATCTTCGTCTACTTCACTCCACTCCTTCTCCTATCCTCCCTCCAATCTCCCTCCAATCTACAATCCGTCCCCTCTTTGAGAGATATTTGTCTTATCTTGTATCTTGTATCTTATTTTCCTTCTCAGCTTTATTGTTTTGTATATTTTGTATAGTTATATAGCCAATAAAGCCAATAGTCATCAGAATATCTCCAATAGATGATATTTAACCATACAATCACGTGTTAGCTATGTGAGCTGATATATTATACCAATCAAATGATAAGGATCCAAATAATAAATAGAGTTATAAATAAAGTCACTGAAATCACTTATCTTGGTAAAAAGCCACGTGTACAGACGGTCCGTATTTCTGAATTCTCTATGGCGTGGAGGCTTCGAAGAATATCTAGGAGTCAAACTCTCTTTGCCCAATATGAGAGCATAGAATCCATCATCATTAGGATGAGTAGCAGGAGAGAGGGAGTCCAGTAAGGAGGGGGGGGGAGTAATCCAATTGCAGTCAGAGACGAAGGGATTCACAGGAGCAAAAAGACGCTGTTATGCGTTTTGGATTCATCAAATTCCATCAAATAAAAATATTGTTTAAAAATCATGTGTATAAAATCGTGTATATAAAAAGTATATGAATAAAAACGCTTATATGCAATTTTAATTAGTATGTGTGATAAAATATGTTGTAAATAAAAACTTAATAAAATAAATATAATTTAAAAAATAAAAAATAAATTTTGATTGTTTGAAAAGGGAATTAATACACAAAAAATGAATGGATTCACAAAAAAATGGATATATCGAATTCTACGTTCAATCCGTCTTTCTTGTAGGTTTGAAATTTATATATCCATTCAGTTTCTTTTCTTGATAGCATATCTTTTACATCTCCTCCCCGCCAGTGGGGGGATACTAAATCTATCCCTATTACTTTAAAATCGGAAAACGAGAATTTATTACATTTTATACAGTGTCTTGGGACATTAAAGCAAATAAACAAGGCAGCTAATCACAATGAGGTGGTTATTATGGGGGACTTTAACTATCCCGACATAAACTGGGAAAGCGAGACCTGTGAATCTCATAAAGGAAACCGGTTTCTGACTATAAGTAAGGATAATTATCTGTCCCAAATGGTACAGGACCCGACCAGAGGGGGCGCCCTACTGGACTTAATATTAACCAACAGACCTGACAGAGTAACTAATGTGCAGGTCAGGGGACATCTAGGAAATAGTGATCACAATATGATGCATTATAACTTGTCCTTCAATAAGGGAACTCTTAGAGGAGCCACAAGAACTATGCACTTTAGGAGGGCAAAGTTTGATCAACTAAGAGAAGCCCTTAACACTGTAAATTGGGAAAATGTCCTCAAAAACAAGAGTACAGACGCTCAATGGGAGATTTTTAAGAATATCTTAAATTCTCACTGTGAAAGGTACATACCGTATGGGAATAAAAGAGTCAGGAACAAGAGAAAACCAATGTGGATAAATAAAAATGTAAAGGGGGCAATAAATGGCAAAAAAAAGGCATTTAAGCTACTAAAACAGGAAGGCAGTGAGGAAGCACTAAAAAGCTATTGGGAAAAAAATAAAATATGTAAAAATCAGATAAAAGCAGCAAAATTGGAGACAGAAAGACTCATTGCCAAAGAGAGTAAAACAAACCCCAAAATGTTCTTTAACTATATAAATAGTAAAAAGGTTAAAAATGAAAGCGTTGGCCCCTTAAAAAGTAATGAGGGAGAAGTTATAGATGGGGATCAGGAAAAAGCTAATCTATTAAATATATTCTTCTCTGCTGTATTCACAGAGGAAAATGAAATGCCAGGTAATATACAGCAGGATGAGATAAATGCCCCATGTCGCCTGTCTAACCCAGGAAGAAGTGCAGTGCCGCCTAAAAAAAATCAAAATAGACAAATCACCAGGTCCAGATGGCATTCACCCCCGCGTTCTAAGGGAGTTAAGTAATGTAATAGACAGACCCCTATTTCTAATATTCAAGGACTCTATAGTGACAGGGTCTGTTCCCCAGGACTGGCGCATAGCAAATGTTGTGCCAATATTCAAAAAGGGGACAAAAAGTGACCCGGGGAATTATAGGCCTGTTAGTTTAACTTCTGTTGTGTGTAAACTGTTTGAGGGTTTCCTAAGAGATGCTATTTTGGAGTATCTCAATGAAAATAAATGTATGACTCCATATCAGCATGGGTTTACAAGGGATCGGTCCTGTCAAACTAACCTGATCAGCTTTTATGAGGAGGTGAGCTCAAGACTGGATCGGGGTGAATCGCTGGATGTCGTATATCTTGATTTTTCCAAAGCATTTGATACGGTGCCACATAAAAGGCTCGTACATAAAATGAGAATGCTTGGGCTGGGGGAGAATGTGTGTATGTGGGTAAGTAACTGGCTCAGTGATAGGAAACAGAGGGTGGTTATTAATGGTACATACTCTGAGTGGGTGCCTGTTGCTAGTGGGGTACCACAGGGGTCAGTTTTGGGTCCTATTCTTTTTAATATATTTATTAATGACCTTGTAGAGGGATTGCATAGTAAAGTATCAATCTTTGCAGACGATACTAAGCTCTGTAACGTGGTTAACACAATAGAGGACAGCGCACGATTACAAATGGATCTGCATAGGTTGGAGGCTTGGGCTGGGATGTGGCAGATGAGGTTCAACACAGATAAATGTAAGGTTATGCACATGGGGAAGAAAAATCCAGGCTGGGAATATGTATAAAATGGGAAAACACTGGGGACGACTGGCATGGAAAAGGACTTAGGAGTTTTAGTTAACAGTAAATTTACCTGTAGCGACCAGTGTCAGGCAGCTGCTGCTAAGGCAAATAAAATCATGGGGTGCATCAAAAGGGGCATAGATGCCCACGACAAGGAAATAATTCTACCCCTGTACAAGTCACTAGTCAGACCACACATGGAATACTGTGTACAGTACTGGGCACCAGTGTACAAGAAAGATATAGTGGAGCTGGAGAGGGTTCAAAGACGGGCAACCAGAGTAATAAGGGGAATGGGAGGACTACAGTACCCAGAAAGATTATCAGAATTGGGGTTATTTAGTTTGGAAAAAAGACGGCTTAGGGGGGACTTAATAACTATGTATAAATATATAAGGGGGCAGTATAGAGATCACTCCCAGGACCTATTTATACCCAAGACTGTATCTATAACAAGGGGACATCCTCTACGGCTGGAGGAAAGAAGGTTTCTACACCAGCACAGACGGGGGTTCTTTACAGTAAGAGCGGTGAGATTATGGAACTCTCTGCCAGAGGAAGTGGTGATGGTAAACTCAATAAAAGAGTTCAAAAGGAGCCTGGACGTGTTTCTTGAAAGCAATAATATTACAAGTTATGGATATTAGATTAATAGGGACAGAACGTTGATCCAGGGATTTATTCTGATTGCCATATTTGGAGTCGGGAAGGAATTTTCCCCCTGGCATGGGGCAATTGGCATCTGCTTCATAAGGGTTTTTTGCCTTCCTCTGGATCAACACAGTAGGGACACAATATGTATATAGGTTGAACTTGATGGACTTTGGTCTTTTTTCAACCTTATGAACTATGTTACTATGTTACTGTGTTTCATATTATTATTCCTTATTCCTCCTAGATGTTCAAGGCCCCTTACTTTTAATTCTCTAGAAGTACGTCCTCTGTACTGAACTCCACACTTGCACTCTAATAAATACACTACATTCTTTGATGTGCAGTGTATAAAATGACGAATGTTGTATTCTTTTTTCGTTACGGTGCATTTAAAAGAGGTGATTTTCTTCTTCTTATTATTATTATTATTATTATTATTATCTTTTATTTATATAGCGCCAACAATTTACGCAGCGCTTAATACAATACATAAGTTCAAGGGGTATGACAAGACGAGAGTTGACAGACTAAGACAAACCGATACATTAGGTGGAGAGAGCCCTGCTCGCAAGCTTACAATCTTGAGGGAATGGGGTGACAAACGTAAGGCACAGAGAAAGGGTGAGAGGTAGTGCGGGGGGTATCAGTGACGGGTGAGATGTAGTGTGGGGGGTATAAGGCACAGAAAAAGGGTGAGAGGTAGTGCGGGGGGTATCAGTGACGGGTGAGATGTAGTGTGGGGGGTATAAGGCACAGAAAAAGGGTGAGAGGTAGTGCGGGGGGTATCAGTGACGGGTGAGAGGTAGTGTGGGGGGTATAAGGCACAGAGAAAGGGTGAGTGGTAGTGTGGTGGTTGTCTCAATGACAAGGAAGTTCTAGCAGCTAAGGTGGAATGCTTCTCTGAAGAAGTGGGTTTTGGGATTTTTGTTGACGGTTGGGAGGGAGGGTGAAAGCTGTAAGTTCAGTAGAAGTAGATTCCAGAGATATGGGGCAGCTTGAGTGAAATCTTGTAGACGGGAAAAGGAAGAGGTGATAAGTGAGGAGGAGAGCCTTTGTTAGGAAACAGTTAAGGACTGGAGGGAGTTTATGGTTGGAGATGATAGGAATAAAATTGGTTAGGTTGACCATGTTGGTTAAGTTTGGTGGTTGCGAGTGATAGGAATAGGGAGGAATATGTGGGGGACAGAAGTAGCAGAGCAAACACAGGCAGGTTTTACATATAAAGATTAGTGTAGAGGTACTGGGATAGCTGTCATGGCAGAGAGATGGAGAGGGATGGTATCTGGAATGGTTTAATGGGGAGAAGTGGGTACTAGAGGGATCCAAAGAGTTGGTGCCCTCTACTGGCATGTTTAAATAGATCTGGTAATTACCTGTCTATATATTAGGACAACACTGGGGCGGGTGGGAGAGGGGCAGGGAGGGCGGGCAAAAATTCAGTTGTTGTGGGGAAGATGGAGGAGTGTATTGCAGGCTTTGAGGGCTGTAATAGAGAGTGTTAAATAGTGTTAAAGTGGACGGGGGCAGTAAGAGGGCAGATATAGGAGATAAGGGGTTAGTGGAGCAGAAAGATAGAAAGTAAAATATAACAGACTTAAGTAGTGACAGGCATCACATAAATTTTACCAACTAATAACAATCAGTGAAAAAATGCTGCAATTCCCAGTATGGGCATTCCTAGGCTATCAAGCACAGATAGACAGAAAAGGGTATAGAAACAGGAAAATTATAATAACAATACAGAAAACAAATAACAGATAATTATGGAGATCTCTTGGTCCAGTCTGTATACCTTTTAGCAAAGTATGGAGGTTTGCTTAGGCTTCAGTTGTTGTGGGGAAGATGGAGGAGTGTATTGCAGGCTTTGAGGGCTGTAATAGAGAGTGTTAAATAGTGTTAAAGTGGACGGGGGCAGTAAGAGGGCAGATATAGGAGATAAGGGGTTAGTGGAGCAGAAAGATAGAAAGTAAAATATAACAGACTTAAGTAGTGACAGGCATCACATAAATTTTACCAACTAATAACAATCAGTGAAAAAATGCTGCAATTCCCAGTATGGGCATTCCTAGGCTATCAAGCACAGATAGACAGAAAAGGGTATAGAAACAGGAAAATTATAATAACAATACAGAAAACAAATAACAGATAATTATGGAGATCTCTTGGTCCAGTCTGTATACCTTTTAGCAAAGTATGGAGGTTTGCTTAGGCTTCAGTTGTTGTGGGGAAGATGGAGGAGTGTATTGCAGGCTTTGAGGGCTGTAATAGAGAGTGTTAAATAGTGTTAAAGTGGACGGGGGCAGTAAGAGGGCAGATATAGGAGATAAGGGGTTAGTGGAGCAGAAAGATAGAAAGTAAAATATAACAGACTTAAGTAGTGACAGGCATCACATAAATTTTACCAACTAATAACAATCAGTGAAAAAATGCTGCAATTCCCAGTATGGGCATTCCTAGGCTATCAAGCACAGATAGACAGAAAAGGGTATAGAAACAGGAAAATTATAATAACAATACAGAAAACAAATAACAGATAATTATGGAGATCTCTTGGTCCAGTCTGTATACCTTTTAGCAAAGTATGGAGGTTTGCTTAGGCTTCAGTTGTTGTGGGGAAGATGGAGGAGTGTATTGCAGGCTTTGAGGGCTGTAATAGAGAGTGTTAAATAGTGTTAAAGTGGACGGGGGCAGTAAGAGGGCAGATATAGGAGATAAGGGGTTAGTGGAGCAGAAAGATAGAAAGTAAAATATAACAGACTTAAGTAGTGACAGGCATCACATAAATTTTACCAACTAATAACAATCAGTGAAAAAATGCTGCAATTCCCAGTATGGGCATTCCTAGGCTATCAAGCACAGATAGACAGAAAAGGGTATAGAAACAGGAAAATTATAATAACAATACAGAAAACAAATAACAGATAATTATGGAGATCTCTTGGTCCAGTCTGTATACCTTTTAGCAAAGTATGGAGGTTTGCTTAGGCTTCAGTTGTTGTGGGGAAGATGGAGGAGTGTATTGCAGGCTTTGAGGGCTTTTAGCAAAGTATGGAGGTTTGCTTAGGCTTCAGTTGTTGTGGGGAAGATGGAGGAGTGTATTGCAGGCTTTGAGGGCTGTAATAGAGAGTGTTAAATAGTGTTAAAGTGGACGGGGGCAGTAAGAGGGCAGATATAGGAGATAAGGGGTTAGTGGAGCAGAAAGATAGAAAGTAAAATATAACAGACTTAAGTAGTGACAGGCATCACATAAATTTTACCAACTAATAACAATCAGTGAAAAAATGCTGCAATTCCCAGTATGGGCATTCCTAGGCTATCAAGCACAGATAGACAGAAAAGGGTATAGAAACAGGAAAATTATAATAACAATACAGAAAACAAATAACAGATAATTATGGAGATCTCTTGGTCCAGTCTGTATACCTTTTAGCAAAGTATGGAGGTTTGCTTAGGCTTCAGTTGTTGTGGGGAAGATGGAGGAGTGTATTGCAGGCTTTGAGGGCTGTAATAGAGAGTGTTAAATAGTGTTAAAGTGGACGGGGGCAGTAAGAGGGCAGATATAGGAGATAAGGGGTTAGTGGAGCAGAAAGATAGAAAGTAAAATATAACAGACTTAAGTAGTGACAGGCATCACATAAATTTTACCAACTAATAACAATCAGTGAAAAAATGCTGCAATTCCCAGTATGGGCATTCCTAGGCTATCAAGCACAGATAGACAGAAAAGGGTATAGAAACAGGAAAATTATAATAACAATACAGAAAACAAATAACAGATAATTATGGAGATCTCTTGGTCCAGTCTGTATACCTTTTAGCAAAGTATGGAGGTTTGCTTAGGCTTCAGTTGTTGTGGGGAAGATGGAGGAGTGTATTGCAGGCTTTGAGGGCTTTTAGCAAAGTATGGAGGTTTGCTTAGGCTTCAGTTGTTGTGGGGAAGATGGAGGAGTGTATTGCAGGCTTTGAGGGCTGTAATAGAGAGTGTTAAATAGTGTTAAAGTGGACGGGGGCAGTAAGAGGGCAGATATAGGAGATAAGGGGTTAGTGGAGCAGAAAGATAGAAAGTAAAATATAACAGACTTAAGTAGTGACAGGCATCACATAAATTTTACCAACTAATAACAATCAGTGAAAAAATGCTGCAATTCCCAGTATGGGCATTCCTAGGCTATCAAGCACAGATAGACAGAAAAGGGTATAGAAACAGGAAAATTATAATAACAATACAGAAAACAAATAACAGATAATTATGGAGATCTCTTGGTCCAGTCTGTATACCTTTTAGCAAAGTATGGAGGTTTGCTTAGGCTTCAGTTGTTGTGGGGAAGATGGAGGAGTGTATTGCAGGCTTTGAGGGCTGTAATAGAGAGTGTTAAATAGTGTTAAAGTGGACGGGGGCAGTAAGAGGGCAGATATAGGAGATAAGGGGTTAGTGGAGCAGAAAGATAGAAAGTAAAATATAACAGACTTAAGTAGTGACAGGCATCACATAAATTTTACCAACTAATAACAATCAGTGAAAAAATGCTGCAATTCCCAGTATGGGCATTCCTAGGCTATCAAGCACAGATAGACAGAAAAGGGTATAGAAACAGGAAAATTATAATAACAATACAGAAAACAAATAACAGATAATTATGGAGATCTCTTGGTCCAGTCTGTATACCTTTTAGCAAAGTATGGAGGTTTGCTTAGGCTTCAGTTGTTGTGGGGAAGATGGAGGAGTGTATTGCAGGCTTTGAGGGCTTTTAGCAAAGTATGGAGGTTTGCTTAGGCTTCAGTTGTTGTGGGGAAGATGGAGGAGTGTATTGCAGGCTTTGAGGGCTGTAATAGAGAGTGTTAAATAGTGTTAAAGTGGACGGGGGCAGTAAGAGGGCAGATATAGGAGATAAGGGGTTAGTGGAGCAGAAAGATAGAAAGTAAAATATAACAGACTTAAGTAGTGACAGGCATCACATAAATTTTACCAACTAATAACAATCAGTGAAAAAATGCTGCAATTCCCAGTATGGGCATTCCTAGGCTATCAAGCACAGATAGACAGAAAAGGGTATAGAAACAGGAAAATTATAATAACAATACAGAAAACAAATAACAGATAATTATGGAGATCTCTTGGTCCAGTCTGTATACCTTTTAGCAAAGTATGGAGGTTTGCTTAGGCTTCAGTTGTTGTGGGGAAGATGGAGGAGTGTATTGCAGGCTTTGAGGGCTTTTAGCAAAGTATGGAGGTTTGCTTAGGCTTCAGTTGTTGTGGGGAAGATGGAGGAGTGTATTGCAGGCTTTGAGGGCTGTAATAGAGAGTGTTAAATAGTGTTAAAGTGGACGGGGGCAGTAAGAGGGCAGATATAGGAGATAAGGGGTTAGTGGAGCAGAAAGATAGAAAGTAAAATATAACAGACTTAAGTAGTGACAGGCATCACATAAATTTTACCAACTAATAACAATCAGTGAAAAAATGCTGCAATTCCCAGTATGGGCATTCCTAGGCTATCAAGCACAGATAGACAGAAAAGGGTATAGAAACAGGAAAATTATAATAACAATACAGAAAACAAATAACAGATAATTATGGAGATCTCTTGGTCCAGTCTGTATACCTTTTAGCAAAGTATGGAGGTTTGCTTAGGCTTCAGTTGTTGTGGGGAAGATGGAGGAGTGTATTGCAGGCTTTGAGGGCTTTTAGCAAAGTATGGAGGTTTGCTTAGGCTTCAGTTGTTGTGGGGAAGATGGAGGAGTGTATTGCAGGCTTTGAGGGCTGTAATAGAGAGTGTTAAATAGTGTTAAAGTGGACGGGGGCAGTAAGAGGGCAGATATAGGAGATAAGGGGTTAGTGGAGCAGAAAGATAGAAAGTAAAATATAACAGACTTAAGTATTGACAGGCATCACATAAATTTTACCAACTAATAACAATCAGTGAAAAAATGCTGCAATTCCCAGTATGGGCATTCCTAGGCTATCAAGCACAGATAGACAGAAAAGGGTATAGAAACAGGAAAATTATAATAACAATACAGAAAACAAATAACAGATAATTATGGAGATCTCTTGGTCCAGTCTGTATACCTTTTAGCAAAGTATGGAGGTTTGCTTAGGCTTCAGTTGTTGTGGGGAAGATGGAGGAGTGTATTGCAGGCTTTGAGGGCTTTTAGCAAAGTATGGAGGTTTGCTTAGGCTTCAGTTGTTGTGGGGAAGATGGAGGAGTGTATTGCAGGCTTTGAGGGCTTTTAGCAAAGTATGGAGGTTTGCTTAGGCTTCAGTTGTTGTGGGGAAGATGGAGGAGTGTATTGCAGGCTTTGAGGGCTGTAATAGAGAGTGTTAAATAGTGTTAAAGTGGACGGGGGCAGTAAGAGGGCAGATATAGGAGATAAGGGGTTACTGGAGCAGAAAGATAGAAAGTAAAATATAACAGACTTAAGTAGTGACAGGCATCACATAAATTTTACCAACTAATAACAATCAGTGAAAAAATGCTGCAATTCCCAGTATGGGCATTCCTAGGCTATCAAGCACAGATAGACAGAAAAGGGTATAGAAACAGGAAAATTATAATAACAATACAGAAAACAAATAACAGATAATTATGGAGATCTCTTGGTCCAGTCTGTATACCTTTTAGCAAAGTATGGAGGTTTGCTTAGGCTTCAGTTGTTGTGGGGAAGATGGAGGAGTGTATTGCAGGCTTTGAGGGCTTTTAGCAAAGTATGGAGGTTTGCTTAGGCTTCAGTTGTTGTGGGGAAGATGGAGGAGTGTATTGCAGGCTTTGAGGGCTTTTAGCAAAGTATGGAGGTTTGCTTAGGCTTCAGTTGTTGTGGGGAAGATGGAGGAGTGTATTGCAGGCTTTGAGGGCTGTAATAGAGAGTGTTAAATAGTGTTAAAGTGGACGGGGGCAGTAAGAGGGCAGATATAGGAGATAAGGGGTTAGTGGAGCAGAAAGATAGAAAGTAAAATATAACAGACTTAAGTAGTGACAGGCATCACATAAATTTTACCAACTAATAACAATCAGTGAAAAAATGCTGCAATTCCCAGTATGGGCATTCCTAGGCTATCAAGCACAGATAGACAGAAAAGGGTATAGAAACAGGAAAATTATAATAACAATACAGAAAACAAATAACAGATAATTATGGAGATCTCTTGGTCCAGTCTGTATACCTTTTAGCAAAGTATGGAGGTTTGCTTAGGCTTCAGTTGTTGTGGGGAAGATGGAGGAGTGTATTGCAGGCTTTGAGGGCTTTTAGCAAAGTATGGAGGTTTGCTTAGGCTTCAGTTGTTGTGGGGAAGATGGAGGAGTGTATTGCAGGCTTTGAGGGCTGTAATAGAGAGTGTTAAATAGTGTTAAAGTGGACGGGGGCAGTAAGAGGGCAGATATAGGAGATAAGGGGTTAGTGGAGCAGAAAGATAGAAAGTAAAATATAACAGACTTAAGTAGTGACAGGCATCACATAAATTTTACCAACTAATAACAATCAGTGAAAAAATGCTGCAATTCCCAGTATGGGCATTCCTAGGCTATCAAGCACAGATAGACAGAAAAGGGTATAGAAACAGGAAAATTATAATAACAATACAGAAAACAAATAACAGATAATTATGGAGATCTCTTGGTCCAGTCTGTATACCTTTTAGCAAAGTATGGAGGTTTGCTTAGGCTTCAGTTGTTGTGGGGAAGATGGAGGAGTGTATTGCAGGCTTTGAGGGCTTTTAGCAAAGTATGGAGGTTTGCTTAGGCTTCAGTTGTTGTGGGGAAGATGGAGGAGTGTATTGCAGGCTTTGAGGGCTGTAATAGAGAGTGTTAAATAGTGTTAAAGTGGACGGGGGCAGTAAGAGGGCAGATATAGGAGATAAGGGGTTAGTGGAGCAGAAAGATAGAAAGTAAAATATAACAGACTTAAGTAGTGACAGGCATCACATAAATTTTACCAACTAATAACAATCAGTGAAAAAATGCTGCAATTCCCAGTATGGGCATTCCTAGGCTATCAAGCACAGATAGACAGAAAAGGGTATAGAAACAGGAAAATTATAATAACAATACAGAAAACAAATAACAGATAATTATGGAGATCTCTTGGTCCAGTCTGTATACCTTTTAGCAAAGTATGGAGGTTTGCTTAGGCTTCAGTTGTTGTGGGGAAGATGGAGGAGTGTATTGCAGGCTTTGAGGGCTTTTAGCAAAGTATGGAGGTTTGCTTAGGCTTCAGTTGTTGTGGGGAAGATGGAGGAGTGTATTGCAGGCTTTGAGGGCTGTAATAGAGAGTGTTAAATAGTGTTAAAGTGGACGGGGGCAGTAAGAGGGCAGATATAGGAGATAAGGGGTTAGTGGAGCAGAAAGATAGAAAGTAAAATATAACAGACTTAAGTAGTGACAGGCATCACATAAATTTTACCAACTAATAACAATCAGTGAAAAAATGCTGCAATTCCCAGTATGGGCATTCCTAGGCTATCAAGCACAGATAGACAGAAAAGGGTATAGAAACAGGAAAATTATAATAACAATACAGAAAACAAATAACAGATAATTATGGAGATCTCTTGGTCCAGTCTGTATACCTTTTAGCAAAGTATGGAGGTTTGCTTAGGCTTCAGTTGTTGTGGGGAAGATGGAGGAGTGTATTGCAGGCTTTGAGGGCTTTTAGCAAAGTATGGAGGTTTGCTTAGGCTTCAGTTGTTGTGGGGAAGATGGAGGAGTGTATTGCAGGCTTTGAGGGCTTTTAGCAAAGTATGGAGGTTTGCTTAGGCTTCAGTTGTTGTGGGGAAGATGGAGGAGTGTATTGCAGGCTTTGAGGGCTGTAATAGAGAGTGTTAAATAGTGTTAAAGTGGACGGGGGCAGTAAGAGGGCAGATATAGGAGATAAGGGGTTAGTGGAGCAGAAAGATAGAAAGTAAAATATAACAGACTTAAGTAGTGACAGGCATCACATAAATTTTACCAACTAATAACAATCAGTGAAAAAATGCTGCAATTCCCAGTATGGGCATTCCTAGGCTATCAAGCACAGATAGACAGAAAAGGGTATAGAAACAGGAAAATTATAATAACAATACAGAAAACAAATAACAGATAATTATGGAGATCTCTTGGTCCAGTCTGTATACCTTTTAGCAAAGTATGGAGGTTTGCTTAGGCTTCAGTTGTTGTGGGGAAGATGGAGGAGTGTATTGCAGGCTTTGAGGGCTTTTAGCAAAGTATGGAGGTTTGCTTAGGCTTCAGTTGTTGTGGGGAAGATGGAGGAGTGTATTGCAGGCTTTGAGGGCTTTTAGCAAAGTATGGAGGTTTGCTTAGGCTTCAGTTGTTGTGGGGAAGATGGAGGAGTGTATTGCAGGCTTTGAGGGCTTTTAGCAAAGTATGGAGGTTTGCTTAGGCTTCAGTTGTTGTGGGGAAGATGGAGGAGTGTATTGCAGGCTTTGAGGGCTGTAATAGAGAGTGTTAAATAGTGTTAAAGTGGACGGGGGCAGTAAGAGGGCAGATATAGGAGATAAGGGGTTAGTGGAGCAGAAAGATAGAAAGTAAAATATAACAGACTTAAGTAGTGACAGGCATCACATAAATTTTACCAACTAATAACAATCAGTGAAAAAATGCTGCAATTCCCAGTATGGGCATTCCTAGGCTATCAAGCACAGATAGACAGAAAAGGGTATAGAAACAGGAAAATTATAATAACAATACAGAAAACAAATAACAGATAATTATGGAGATCTCTTGGTCCAGTCTGTATACCTTTTAGCAAAGTATGGAGGTTTGCTTAGGCTTCAGTTGTTGTGGGGAAGATGGAGGAGTGTATTGCAGGCTTTGAGGGCTTTTAGCAAAGTATGGAGGTTTGCTTAGGCTTCAGTTGTTGTGGGGAAGATGGAGGAGTGTATTGCAGGCTTTGAGGGCTGTAATAGAGAGTGTTAAATAGTGTTAAAGTGGACGGGGGCAGTAAGAGGGCAGATATAGGAGATAAGGGGTTAGTGGAGCAGAAAGATAGAAAGTAAAATATAACAGACTTAAGTAGTGACAGGCATCACATAAATTTTACCAACTAATAACAATCAGTGAAAAAATGCTGCAATTCCCAGTATGGGCATTCCTAGGCTATCAAGCACAGATAGACAGAAAAGGGTATAGAAACAGGAAAATTATAATAACAATACAGAAAACAAATAACAGATAATTATGGAGATCTCTTGGTCCAGTCTGTATACCTTTTAGCAAAGTATGGAGGTTTGCTTAGGCTTCAGTTGTTGTGGGGAAGATGGAGGAGTGTATTGCAGGCTTTGAGGGCTTTTAGCAAAGTATGGAGGTTTGCTTAGGCTTCAGTTGTTGTGGGGAAGATGGAGGAGTGTATTGCAGGCTTTGAGGGCTTTTAGCAAAGTATGGAGGTTTGCTTAGGCTTCAGTTGTTGTGGGGAAGATGGAGGAGTGTATTGCAGGCTTTGAGGGCTGTAATAGAGAGTGTTAAATAGTGTTAAAGTGGACGGGGGCAGTAAGAGGGCAGATATAGGAGATAAGGGGTTAGTGGAGCAGAAAGATAGAAAGTAAAATATAACAGACTTAAGTAGTGACAGGCATCACATAAATTTTACCAACTAATAACAATCAGTGAAAAAATGCTGTAATTCCCAGTATGGGCATTCCTAGGCTATCAAGCACAGATAGACAGAAAAGGGTATAGAAACAGGAAAATTATAATAACAATACAGAAAACAAATAACAGATAATTATGGAGATCTCTTGGTCCAGTCTGTATACCTTTTAGCAAAGTATGGAGGTTTGCTTAGGCTTCAGTTGTTGTGGGGAAGATGGAGGAGTGTATTGCAGGCTTTGAGGGCTTTTAGCAAAGTATGGAGGTTTGCTTAGGCTTCAGTTGTTGTGGGGAAGATGGAGGAGTGTATTGCAGGCTTTGAGGGCTGTAATAGAGAGTGTTAAATAGTGTTAAAGTGGACGGGGGCAGTAAGAGGGCAGATATAGGAGATAAGGGGTTAGTGGAGCAGAAAGATAGAAAGTAAAATATAACAGACTTAAGTAGTGACAGGCATCACATAAATTTTACCAACTAATAACAATCAGTGAAAAAATGCTGCAATTCCCAGTATGGGCATTCCTAGGCTATCAAGCACAGATAGACAGAAAAGGGTATAGAAACAGGAAAATTATAATAACAATACAGAAAACAAATAACAGATAATTATGGAGATCTCTTGGTCCAGTCTGTATACCTTTTAGCAAAGTATGGAGGTTTGCTTAGGCTTCAGTTGTTGTGGGGAAGATGGAGGAGTGTATTGCAGGCTTTGAGGGCTTTTAGCAAAGTATGGAGGTTTGCTTAGGCTTCAGTTGTTGTGGGGAAGATGGAGGAGTGTATTGCAGGCTTTGAGGGCTGTAATAGAGAGTGTTAAATAGTGTTAAAGTGGACGGGGGCAGTAAGAGGGCAGATATAGGAGATAAGGGGTTAGTGGAGCAGAAAGATAGAAAGTAAAATATAACAGACTTAAGTAGTGACAGGCATCACATAAATTTTACCAACTAATAACAATCAGTGAAAAAATGCTGCAATTCCCAGTATGGGCATTCCTAGGCTATCAAGCACAGATAGACAGAAAAGGGTATAGAAACAGGAAAATTATAATAACAATACAGAAAACAAATAACAGATAATTATGGAGATCTCTTGGTCCAGTCTGTATACCTTTTAGCAAAGTATGGAGGTTTGCTTAGGCTTCAGTTGTTGTGGGGAAGATGGAGGAGTGTATTGCAGGCTTTGAGGGCTTTTAGCAAAGTATGGAGGTTTGCTTAGGCTTCAGTTGTTGTGGGGAAGATGGAGGAGTGTATTGCAGGCTTTGAGGGCTTTTAGCAAAGTATGGAGGTTTGCTTAGGCTTCAGTTGTTGTGGGGAAGATGGAGGAGTGTATTGCAGGCTTTGAGGGCTGTAATAGAGAGTGTTAAATAGTGTTAAAGTGGACGGGGGCAGTAAGAGGGCAGATATAGGAGATAAGGGGTTAGTGGAGCAGAAAGATAGAAAGTAAAATATAACAGACTTAAGTAGTGACAGGCATCACATAAATTTTACCAACTAATAACAATCAGTGAAAAAATGCTGCAATTCCCAGTATGGGCATTCCTAGGCTATCAAGCACAGATAGACAGAAAAGGGTATAGAAACAGGAAAATTATAATAACAATACAGAAAACAAATAACAGATAATTATGGAGATCTCTTGGTCCAGTCTGTATACCTTTTAGCAAAGTATGGAGGTTTGCTTAGGCTTCAGTTGTTGTGGGGAAGATGGAGGAGTGTATTGCAGGCTTTGAGGGCTTTTAGCAAAGTATGGAGGTTTGCTTAGGCTTCAGTTGTTGTGGGGAAGATGGAGGAGTGTATTGCAGGCTTTGAGGGCTGTAATAGAGAGTGTTAAATAGTGTTAAAGTGGACGGGGGCAGTAAGAGGGCAGATATAGGAGATAAGGGGTTAGTGGAGCAGAAAGATAGAAAGTAAAATATAACAGACTTAAGTAGTGACAGGCATCACATAAATTTTACCAACTAATAACAATCAGTGAAAAAATGCTGCAATTCCCAGTATGGGCATTCCTAGGCTATCAAGCACAGATAGACAGAAAAGGGTATAGAAACAGGAAAATTATAATAACAATACAGAAAACAAATAACAGATAATTATGGAGATCTCTTGGTCCAGTCTGTATACCTTTTAGCAAAGTATGGAGGTTTGCTTAGGCTTCAGTTGTTGTGGGGAAGATGGAGGAGTGTATTGCAGGCTTTGAGGGCTTTTAGCAAAGTATGGAGGTTTGCTTAGGCTTCAGTTGTTGTGGGGAAGATGGAGGAGTGTATTGCAGGCTTTGAGGGCTGTAATAGAGAGTGTTAAATAGTGTTAAAGTGGACGGGGGCAGTAAGAGGGCAGATATAGGAGATAAGGGGTTAGTGGAGCAGAAAGATAGAAAGTAAAATATAACAGACTTAAGTAGTGACAGGCATCACATAAATTTTACCAACTAATAACAATCAGTGAAAAAATGCTGCAATTCCCAGTATGGGCATTCCTAGGCTATCAAGCACAGATAGACAGAAAAGGGTATAGAAACAGGAAAATTATAATAACAATACAGAAAACAAATAACAGATAATTATGGAGATCTCTTGGTCCAGTCTGTATACCTTTTAGCAAAGTATGGAGGTTTGCTTAGGCTTCAGTTGTTGTGGGGAAGATGGAGGAGTGTATTGCAGGCTTTGAGGGCTTTTAGCAAAGTATGGAGGTTTGCTTAGGCTTCAGTTGTTGTGGGGAAGATGGAGGAGTGTATTGCAGGCTTTGAGGGCTTTTAGCAAAGTATGGAGGTTTGCTTAGGCTTCAGTTGTTGTGGGGAAGATGGAGGAGTGTATTGCAGGCTTTGAGGGCTGTAATAGAGAGTGTTAAATAGTGTTAAAGTGGACGGGGGCAGTAAGAGGGCAGATATAGGAGATAAGGGGTTAGTGGAGCAGAAAGATAGAAAGTAAAATATAACAGACTTAAGTAGTGACAGGCATCACATAAATTTTACCAACTAATAACAATCAGTGAAAAAATGCTGCAATTCCCAGTATGGGCATTCCTAGGCTATCAAGCACAGATAGACAGAAAAGGGTATAGAAACAGGAAAATTATAATAACAATACAGAAAACAAATAACAGATAATTACGGAGATCTCTTGGTCCAGTCTGTATACCTTTTAGCAAAGTATGGAGGTTTGCTTAGGCTTCAGTTGTTGTGGGGAAGATGGAGGAGTGTATTGCAGGCTTTGAGGGCTTTTAGCAAAGTATGGAGGTTTGCTTAGGCTTCAGTTGTTGTGGGGAAGATGGAGGAGTGTATTGCAGGCTTTGAGGGCTGTAATAGAGAGTGTTAAATAGTGTTAAAGTGGACGGGGCAGTAAGAGGGCAGATATAGGAGATAAGGGGTTAGTGGAGCAGAAAGATAGAAAGTAAAATATAACAGACTTAAGTAGTGACAGGCATCACATAAATTTTACCAACTAATAACAATCAGTGAAAAAATGCTGCAATTCCCAGTATGGGCATTCCTAGGCTATCAAGCACAGATAGACAGAAAAGGGTATAGAAACAGGAAAATTATAATAACAATACAGTAAACAAATAACAGATAATTATGGAGATCTCTTGGTCCAGTCTGTATACCTTTTAGCAAAGTATGGAGGTTTGCTTAGGCTTCAGTTGTTGTGGGGAAGATGGAGGAGTGTATTGCAGGCTTTGAGGGCTTTTAGCAAAGTATGGAGGTTTGCTTAGGCTTCAGTTGTTGTGGGGAAGATGGAGGAGTGTATTGCAGGCTTTGAGGGCTGTAATAGAGAGTGTTAAATAGTGTTAAAGTGGACGGGGGCAGTAAGAGGGCAGATATAGGAGATAAGGGGTTAGTGGAGCAGAAAGATAGAAAGTAAAATATAACAGACTTAAGTAGTGACAGGCATCACATAAATTTTACCAACTAATAACAATCAGTGAAAAAATGCTGCAATTCCCAGTATGGGCATTCCTAGGCTATCAAGCACAGATAGACAGAAAAGGGTATAGAAACAGGAAAATTATAATAACAATACAGAAAACAAATAACAGATAATTATGGAGATCTCTTGGTCCAGTCTGTATACCTTTTAGCAAAGTATGGAGGTTTGCTTAGGCTTCAGTTGTTGTGGGGAAGATGGAGGAGTGTATTGCAGGCTTTGAGGGCTTTTAGCAAAGTATGGAGGTTTGCTTAGGCTTCAGTTGTTGTGGGGAAGATGGAGGAGTGTATTGCAGGCTTTGAGGGCTTTTAGCAAAGTATGGAGGTTTGCTTAGGCTTCAGTTGTTGTGGGGAAGATGGAGGAGTGTATTGCAGGCTTTGAGGGCTGTAATAGAGAGTGTTAAATAGTGTTAAAGTGGACGGGGGCAGTAAGAGGGCAGATATAGGAGATAAGGGGTTAGTGGAGCAGAAAGATAGAAAGTAAAATATAACAGACTTAAGTAGTGACAGGCATCACATAAATTTTACCAACTAATAACAATCAGTGAAAAAATGCTGCAATTCCCAGTATGGGCATTCCTAGGCTATCAAGCACAGATAGACAGAAAAGGGTATAGAAACAGGAAAATTATAATAACAATACAGAAAACAAATAACAGATAATTATGGAGATCTCTTGGTCCAGTCTGTATACCTTTTAGCAAAGTATGGAGGTTTGCTTAGGCTTCAGTTGTTGTGGGGAAGATGGAGGAGTGTATTGCAGGCTTTGAGGGCTTTTAGCAAAGTATGGAGGTTTGCTTAGGCTTCAGTTGTTGTGGGGAAGATGGAGGAGTGTATTGCAGGCTTTGAGGGCTGTAATAGAGAGTGTTAAATAGTGTTAAAGTGGACGGGGGCAGTAAGAGGGCAGATATAGGAGATAAGGGGTTAGTGGAGCAGAAAGATAGAAAGTAAAATATAACAGACTTAAGTAGTGACAGGCATCACATAAATTTTACCAACTAATAACAATCAGTGAAAAAATGCTGCAATTCCCAGTATGGGCATTCCTAGGCTATCAAGCACAGATAGACAGAAAAGGGTATAGAAACAGGAAAATTATAATAACAATACAGAAAACAAATAACAGATAATTATGGAGATCTCTTGGTCCAGTCTGTATACCTTTTAGCAAAGTATGGAGGTTTGCTTAGGCTTCAGTTGTTGTGGGGAAGATGGAGGAGTGTATTGCAGGCTTTGAGGGCTTTTAGCAAAGTATGGAGGTTTGCTTAGGCTTCAGTTGTTGTGGGGAAGATGGAGGAGTGTATTGCAGGCTTTGAGGGCTGTAATAGAGAGTGTTAAATAGTGTTAAAGTGGACGGGGGCAGTAAGAGGGCAGATATAGGAGATAAGGGGTTAGTGGAGCAGAAAGATAGAAAGTAAAATATAACAGACTTAAGTAGTGACAGGCATCACATAAATTTTACCAACTAATAACAATCAGTGAAAAAATGCTGCAATTCCCAGTATGGGCATTCCTAGGCTATCAAGCACAGATAGACAGAAAAGGGTATAGAAACAGGAAAATTATAATAACAATACAGAAAACAAATAACAGATAATTATGGAGATCTCTTGGTCCAGTCTGTATACCTTTTAGCAAAGTATGGAGGTTTGCTTAGGCTTCAGTTGTTGTGGGGAAGATGGAGGAGTGTATTGCAGGCTTTGAGGGCTTTTAGCAAAGTATGGAGGTTTGCTTAGGCTTCAGTTGTTGTGGGGAAGATGGAGGAGTGTATTGCAGGCTTTGAGGGCTTTTAGCAAAGTATGGAGGTTTGCTTAGGCTTCAGTTGTTGTGGGGAAGATGGAGGAGTGTATTGCAGGCTTTGAGGGCTGTAATAGAGAGTGTTAAATAGTGTTAAAGTGGACGGGGGCAGTAAGAGGGCAGATATAGGAGATAAGGGGTTAGTGGAGCAGAAAGATAGAAAGTAAAATATAACAGACTTAAGTAGTGACAGGCATCACATAAATTTTACCAACTAATAACAATCAGTGAAAAAATGCTGCAATTCCCAGTATGGGCATTCCTAGGCTATCAAGCACAGATAGACAGAAAAGGGTATAGAAACAGGAAAATTATAATAACAATACAGAAAACAAATAACAGATAATTATGGAGATCTCTTGGTCCAGTCTGTATACCTTTTAGCAAAGTATGGAGGTTTGCTTAGGCTTCAGTTGTTGTGGGGAAGATGGAGGAGTGTATTGCAGGCTTTGAGGGCTTTTAGCAAAGTATGGAGGTTTGCTTAGGCTTCAGTTGTTGTGGGGAAGATGGAGGAGTGTATTGCAGGCTTTGAGGGCTGTAATAGAGAGTGTTAAATAGTGTTAAAGTGGACGGGGGCAGTAAGAGGGCAGATATAGGAGATAAGGGGTTAGTGGAGCAGAAAGATAGAAAGTAAAATATAACAGACTTAAGTAGTGACAGGCATCACATAAATTTTACCAACTAATAACAATCAGTGAAAAAATGCTGCAATTCCCAGTATGGGCATTCCTAGGCTATCAAGCACAGATAGACAGAAAAGGGTATAGAAACAGGAAAATTATAATAACAATACAGAAAACAAATAACAGATAATTATGGAGATCTCTTGGTCCAGTCTGTATACCTTTTAGCAAAGTATGGAGGTTTGCTTAGGCTTCAGTTGTTGTGGGGAAGATGGAGGAGTGTATTGCAGGCTTTGAGGGCTTTTAGCAAAGTATGGAGGTTTGCTTAGGCTTCAGTTGTTGTGGGGAAGATGGAGGAGTGTATTGCAGGCTTTGAGGGCTGTAATAGAGAGTGTTAAATAGTGTTAAAGTGGACGGGGGCAGTAAGAGGGCAGATATAGGAGATAAGGGGTTAGTGGAGCAGAAAGATAGAAAGTAAAATATAACAGACTTAAGTAGTGACAGGCATCACATAAATTTTACCAACTAATAACAATCAGTGAAAAAATGCTGCAATTCCCAGTATGGGCATTCCTAGGCTATCAAGCACAGATAGACAGAAAAGGGTATAGAAACAGGAAAATTATAATAACAATACAGAAAACAAATAACAGATAATTATGGAGATCTCTTGGTCCAGTCTGTATACCTTTTAGCAAAGTATGGAGGTTTGCTTAGGCTTCAGTTGTTGTGGGGAAGATGGAGGAGTGTATTGCAGGCTTTGAGGGCTTTTAGCAAAGTATGGAGGTTTGCTTAGGCTTCAGTTGTTGTGGGGAAGATGGAGGAGTGTATTGCAGGCTTTGAGGGCTTTTAGCAAAGTATGGAGGTTTGCTTAGGCTTCAGTTGTTGTGGGGAAGATGGAGGAGTGTATTGCAGGCTTTGAGGGCTTTTAGCAAAGTATGGAGGTTTGCTTAGGCTTCAGTTGTTGTGGGGAAGATGGAGGAGTGTAAGTGGCAGGTTTTGCAGAGTTTACATATGCCACACCGATGAAAGCCTACGGGTTTGTGAGTTAAAAAGTGATCCTTGTTAATTTTTTCGTTTGGAAGAGCGCTGGGGGCTATCAAACTTTTCAAATTGTTTAATTTTTTATATATAATCCTGGGTTTTTCTGGAAGGAAATTTTTCAGTATGTTATCGCCCTGTAGAATTGGCCAACATTTTTCGAATGCTTTTTTTATTTTAAACGCTTTATCATTATACTGAGTGATAAAAGCGAAATTAATATCATCTGTTTTTTGTGTTCGTTTTGCTTTTTTATGCAGCATCTCTTCTCTTTTTATGTCTTTAGTTTTTATTAAACTATCTTTTAATAGTTCATCGGGGTAAATCTTCTCCTCGAATTTTTTTATTAAATGTTCACTCTGGTTAATAAAATCGGTCTCCTGTGTACAATTCCTACGTATTCTAGCCAATTGGCTTTTTGGAATATTTCTCAGCCATTGGGGATGATGGCGGCTGGAAAAATCAATAAAACTGTTCCCATAGGTAGGTTTAAAAAAAGTTTTTGTAATAATTTTTTCATTGTCTCTACCGATGAGTGTAAGGTCCAGGAAATCTATTTTTTCTTTATTAATACAGGAAGTGAATTTTAAATTATATGTATTGGAATTAATAAAATCTGTAAAACGTGAGAGTTCTTCAGAAGATCCCTGCCAGATGATAAGTATATCATCAATATAGCGTTTCCATAGAACCAGATTTGCACCAAAAGGATTATTTGACCATATTTGGTGTTGTTCCCAATCAGCTACATATAGATTAGCATAGCTTGGTGCAAATGTGGTTCCCATTGCCGTGCCGCATTTTTGTAGAAAAAATTGATTGTTAAACAGAAAATAATTGTGGGTGAGAATAAAATAAATGCATTTTGTAATGAAAAGATTTTGTAGTGGATCTATTTGTAGGGTACTGTAATTTATTTTATATTCATTTTTTAAGACCTACCCACTCGTGAAGGTGTTTCTTTTCCGTTCTATATTGTCACTTTATTTTCCTCATTTTCACTTTCACTAGTAGGGATGGCTTACATTAAAAGTTATTACACCAATATTAGAGACCAGAGGTCTCAAAAAATAAATACTATATTTTCACAAAACACAGAAGAAGATCACATCACTCCAGATATGTTTAATAAATTAGAGAAACTTGCAGAAAAAGAACTAAAAAAATGGTGGGAGGTTACCTTCCTAGAACATTATATCAGCAATAATTTAATACCACGAGGCCTCAGATTACAAAAAACTCCTGCTTTTGGAGTCGATAATGAGGCATTCATAAAAAAGTGGAATAACACTCTAGATCAATGTTCGATAGAACTGATGAGATTATTAGTAATATTCCAAAAAGAAAGTCTGAGTTCGCTAGAAGAAGAAATTCGACAAGTAGAAGACAATATACATCAAAAATTCGAAACATCCGAAATAGAAATTAGGAATAAAAATTTTATTGGAAAAATACAAACATTAGAAGAAAAAATTATAGGAATAAAGAGTAAAAAACTACAAAGAGACAAAAGTGATTCCGTTAGGGGATTACACAATTACACAAATAGAGGCAAACAGAATGAGATCAAAAACGAATATAATTACCAATATAGAAGAAATACATATAGAAATTTCCAAAAACCGAGATTCAGAACCCCTTCAAATAATCGTAAAGATAGAAGTACGTCTGATAACTTTAGAGAGAGGTCTTATAGATATCACAAATCACCACAAAGATACGATATGAGGGAGATTAAACAACACACAAAAACATATAAAGAACCGATCCCTAAAAGGAAGCCCAACCCGTCACCTACACGTTCTCCTATTTTAACAAGAAATAGATCCCAAATCCCTAATGATTTTAACAAAGCTTTTTTAGGCAGGGGGCCATCCCCAAAACAAAGACCCTTACTAAAGGGTCCAGCGTACCGCTCCTATGTAACGCAAGAGCAAAAACTCCCACTGACAGCACATTCTCCGGTAAAAAAAAGGAGAATTACAAGATATTCAGAGGAGGCAGAGGAAAGGGGAGACTATTAATACCTCCAAATAAACATTCGCCCAACGAAATAATTAATCTATCTGCTCACACCCTAAATACAGCTGAACTGTCACTTATAAGTAAAGGTTTAAAATTTGCCCCAAATAAGGGTCCAAATGGATTTGATCTTTTTATCGATGTACAAAAATTTATTAGAAAACTAACGATAAAAAAATTCTTTTTGAAGAAAGAACAAATAGATCCTAATGAAACAACTATGAATGATCCATTCATACACACCAATTTCAAACCGAAATCTAAGTTCTTCCCACAACAAGAAAAAGGGGAACATTTGGAAGTATTCTCAGATATGCTCCTCAAAGAACTTAATAAATTTGAAAATGATAAAAAAAGACAGCACAATCTAACGAGAAAAGAACAGGAAAGCATTAAGACATTAAAAGAAAATAAAGAGATAGTGATCAAAGCAGCTGATAAGGGAGGCGCTACGGTAATTTTAGATAAAAGTTACTATATGAGCGAGGCACATCGCCTATTAGACGATGGAGTTACATATCAGAAACTATCAGGGGACCCTACAAAAACTTTTCAAAAAGAACTCTGTGAACTTTTAACAGAAGGCAAAAATAATAATATTCTAAACAAAAAAGAATTTAATTTTCTGTATAATGAATTCCCGAAAATAGCGATTTTTTATTTTTTACCTAAAGTTCATAAGAATCCTACTAATCCCCCTGGTCGACCCATAATAAGCGGAATAGAATCTTTAACAAACAATATTTCTCAATATGTAGATTACTTTTTACAAAAATATGTTACAAAAACTCCATCTTATATTAAAGATACCACACATATTTTAGAAATAATGGAAGAATTTACGTGGTCGGATAAATACACATGGATAACGGTTGATGTATCTTCTCTATACACAGTTATCCCACACAAACAAGGGGTTAAAGCTATAAAAAATGTTTTAAGTAAAGACCCACAAATAGATCCACTACAAAATCTTTTCATTACAAAATGTATTTATTTTATTCTCACCCACAATTATTTTCTGTTTAACAATCAATTTTTTCTACAAAAATGCGGCACAGCAATGGGAACCAGATTTGCACCAAGCTATGCCAATCTATATGTAGCTGATTGGGAACAACATCAAATATGGTCTAATAACCCTTTTGGTGCAAATCTGGTTCTATGGAAACGCTATATTGATGATATACTTATCATCTGGCAAGGATCTTCTGAGGAACTCTCATGTTTCATAGACTTTATTAATTCCAATACATATAATTTAAAATTCACTTCCTGTATTAATAAAGAAAAAATAGATTTCCTAGACCTTACTCTCATCGCTAGAAATAATGAAAAAATTATCACAAAAACTTTTTTTAAACCTACCGATGGAAATAGTTTTATTGATTTTTCCAGCCGCCATCATCCCCAATGGTTGAGAAATATTCCAAAAAGCCAATTGGCTAGAATACGTAGGAATTGTACACAGGAGACCGATTTTATTAACCAAAGTGAGCATTTAATAAAAAAATTCGAGGAGAAGAATTACCCCGATGAACTATTAAAAGAAAGTTTAATGAAAACGAAAGACATAAAAAGAGAAGAGATGCTACATAAAAAAGCAAAACAAACACAAAAAACAGATGATATTAATTTTGCTTTTTTCACTCAGTATAACGATAAAGCGTTTAAAATAAAAAAAGCATTTGAAAAATGTTGGCCAATCTTACAGGGTGATAATGTATTAAAAAATGTCCTTCCAGAAAAACCTAGGATTATATATAAAAAATTAAACAATTTGAAAAGTCTAATAGCCCCCAGCGCTCTTCCAAACGAAAAAACTAACAAAGACCATTTTTTAACTCACAAACCCATAGGCTTTCATCGGTGTGGCATATGTAAACTCTGCAAAACCTGCCACTTATAAGACAAAAAAATCACCTCTTTTAAATGCACTATAACAAAAAAAGAATACAACATTCGTCACTTTATACACTGCACATCAAAGAATGTAGTATATTTATTAGAATGCAAATGTGGAGTCCAGTACATAGGACGTACTTCTAGAGAATTAAAAGTAAGGGGCCTTGAACATCTAGGAGGAATAAGGAACAATAATATGAAACACAGTGTCCCAAGACACTGTATAAAATGTAATAAATTTTCGTTTCCCGATTTTAAAATAATAGGGATAGATTTAGTATCCCCCCACTGGCGGGGAGGAGATGTAAAAGATATGTTATCAAAAAAAGAAACCGAATGGATATATAAATTTCAAACCTACAAAAAAGAAGGATTGAATGTGGAATTTGATATATCCATTTTTCTGTAAATCCATTCATTCGTTATGTATTAATTCCCTCTTTTACAAAATAATTTTTATCGTCCTTTTTAACCATTTTTATTCATTTTACTAAGTTTTCATTTACCTCTCATTTCATATATTATATATATTTTTTATATTATATTATATCATATATATTTCCTATATTATATATATTAATTAAAATTTCATACAAGAGCTATGATTCACATACGTTTTTATTAAAATACATTTTATCCACATACAAGTTTCAAATACAATACAACATTTTATATTCTTACACGATTTTTAATAACATCTTTTTAACAACAACATCATTTTCACACCGAGTTTCTTCCACCTGAGGGTTAATTGTCCAACCACAGAATAGACGTATATCAGTAACATAATCTTGACAGCATTCAATTAATCAATTAGTGATAGTATAATTAGAATACTTTCTTCTATATCTCTCTCTTATATCTTCATTCTTGTGGGAGTTCTGTCCAATAAGATAGATTCCTAAGAAAATAAAATATATTCACTGAACACATTGGATCTTTAAATTGACATCAATCAACATTGTTACTAAGTTGCAACATTGTTTCACTTGCCTATTGAGGTTTGGACGGATGCCAAACCACACGCACAGATGTCTTCTATCTGTTATCAGCTTGTCTGTCTTTCCTCCTGTCGGTCCCTCGGTGCTCTGCCGATATACCCCTGTAATTAGAAAAGATTGTTGAATGAACAACATTTTATATGTTATGTGTTTTAACTGTATAAATCTGTTTTATACACTTACCGTTTTATGAATAATGCCGATCACGAGTCCCGTTGACAGACAGAGGGTTCCATAACATCTGCCACTGTTTCATCCTGAGGAACTAAAAAAGAAAAAAAGAAAAAAGAAAAAAGATTGAACGTGATGACGTAGAAATGACGCAAATAGAACAAGACGGCGAGCCGGGACCTTTAAAAGAACCGTGAAAATACAGACAAAATACAGATTGATTTTCTCCTGAGGAAGCCGAGATTGGCGAAACGCGTTGAGACATTTTGAAATAATTTCACCATTATTGACCATCTGGACTATACATGGACTTGACGACCATCCACTTTATTTTATAAAGGACACTGCGCTTACGCATAACCCATTTGTTATGCCTACTCGTTTGTAAGTTTTTAATCTATATTAATTAAACAATATCTTTTTTTACTGCACTATTTCGTTCTTTATCTTCTACACAGAAGCGTTTAAGACGAAAGAAAATATGGATTTTTGACGAGCTTTCAATTTCTTATACACTTGTGAGTGCAACCAACATCTCTACTTTTATAATTTTTCATTTTACTTATTACACTATATTTGTTTTTATTTTTTCCCACATATCTATGCGCCCCGACCTTTGCCTACATATCATTCGTTTGGTTTTACCCTACACTGAGTCTCGGCTAGTGACTGGGGAACCGGGGAAAGTGTGTTGTCCCAGGCTAAGGGAGCACAAGACAGCGGAGGCAGTCGGTCGGACTAGCCAGCTCCGTGACAAAGTGTATTAAAAATATATGACAGGCACCTCTTTTAGAATATTATGACCTGCGTGCCACAGAGATCCCGTTTTAGTAAAATCTCTCTTTCTCTGGAATTAGATATTTGTCAAGTCTGTTATTTATTTCTCGGTTTGATAAATAATAATCTCTCTCATGAGGTAAAATTTTCAAAATTCTAACCTATATCAGCAAAATAATATTTAAAATCTGGAGTAAAGACTGAAGTCTCATCACTTGCATGTACTCTGGGGTTTCAAAAGACTAAAAAAACTCCCCATTTTTTTTTATTTTTTTTTAATTTCTAAGAATGTTGTATGAGTTAAAGGTAAATCCTGTACATCATCAATAGGAGATGTAGAAAACTATGCCCCAGTCTATGGTTTTCTGAAGAAACAAACAAATATATATGGGATTAACACAAAAGACATAAGCAAGAATTTAATATTGTAACAAATGCATATATATATAAATATATATATATATATACACATTTGAATCTATATATGTCTCTCTATATATATTGTATATCTATATATATATATATATGTAGTTCTTTATTTCTTTAGCCCCAACAATTTACACAGCGCTTCTTACAATACATAAGTTCGAAGGGTATGACAAGACTAGAATTGACAGACTAAGAGAAAACCATACATACAGTGGAGAAGGCTCTACTTGCATGCTTACAAGCTCAAAGGGCTCTGCAATTCAAGTAGTGCAGTTTACGTAGGAATTGGAGCGCTCAGGAATTTGGAAACCTACTGCTTTGACTTAGTAGTATATTGGAAAGAAAAAACAAAATACTGACCAGAGTGACAAGAGGCAGTAGCGTACCTAGCGGGGGGCAGAGGGGGCGGTCCGCACCGGGTGCTGCTCATCAGGGGGGTGCCAACTGTCCGGCACCCTTCCAGAGACGGACAGTAACACTTTAAAACTGCATAGCTTCTACCATTATATACCGGCGCAGACACTGAAGGTGGTACAGCATAACACTTACTGTTATCATTATATACTGAGGCAGACATTGACGGTGGTACAGCATAACACCTTTCACTATATACTGAGGCAGACATTGACGGTTGTACAGCATAACACCTACCACTATATACTGAGGCAGACAATGATGGTGGTACAACATAACGCCTATCACTATATACTGAGGCACACATTGACGGTGGTACAGCGTAATCCCTATCACTATACATTGAGCCAGACATTGACAATAGTGCAGCATAACTCCTATCACTCTATACTAAGCCAAACATTGATGTGGTGTATGCCTACCACTTCATTAGTAGTAGGGATGCACCGAAACAAATTCTGGACTGAAACCGAAAATGCAGCGTTTACCTGGCCGAAACCGAATATGACCCCCGCCACACCATAAAAAAAAAAATCTAACACTTTTATTTAAAGTAAGTATATATATATGATTGTTAACAGCAATCACATTCCTGTCATGCCCAGGCATACGCAGATTCCAGGATGTACTCGCAGACTTGGCATGATAGGAGTATGATTGCCCTATCTACCCCTTCTCACTCCCTTTTGTCCTGCCTACCCTGTCTCACTCCCTTCTCCCTATCTACCCCCTATCCCCCCGCCTCACTCCCTTCTCCCTATCTACCCCCTCCTAACGATCTACCCTCTCCCCCTTTGAACTTCACTTACCTTTCAGGAGTCCTGCGGTGGGGGTGCAAGGCCTCTGTCTCCCAGCTCTGCCACTGTATAGAACAGTATAGAGTGATGGGAGTTATGATGTACTAGAGCATAATTATATAATGAAAAATACATTGGAAATGGTACAGCATAACACCCATCACTCTCACACACTTACCAATCCGCACATATACCAATCCACACACACACCAATCCACACACACACCAATCCACACACACACCAATCCACACACACACCAATCCACACACACACCAATCCACACATACACCAACTTTTTCAGGGGCAGAGGTGGCACATGGAGACTGCTAAATGGGCAGTGGTGGAACAGGCAGGCTGCTAAAGGGGCAGTGGTGGCACAATGTCTTGCTTAGCGTATGGTTATAGGGGTTATGCTGCACTACCGTCAATGCCTGGCTCCAGGGCCGGCCCTACAATGGTGCCGACTGGGGCAATTGCCCCAGGCGGCACTTCAGAAGGGGCGGCACTTTGCCGCCCCAAGCGGGTTTTTTTTGAAGCGGAGGAGAGAGAGAGGGGCACCGAGTGGTTTTCGCTTACCCGCTCGGCGCACCTCTCTCTCTCCTCTGCGGCGAGTTTCCCTGTTCGGTCTCGGTGCCGGCTTGTAATGCAGAGCGCCGGAAGTGACGTGAATTTCCGGCGCTCAGCATTACAAGCCGGCACCGTGGCATCACAGGGAGACTCGCCGCAGGACTGTTTAAGGGTAAGTACCGGTGGGGGGTAGATAATGCCGCCCCCCCCGGCGTCGGCGGGGGGCGGCATTTTAAACTTCGCCCCAGGCGGCGTTAAGTCTTCGGCCGGCCCTGCCTGGCTCAGTGTATAGTGATGGGAGTTACGCTGTACCACCATCAATCTCTGGCTCTGTATACTGTGATATGAGTTATGCTGTACCATATCTGTTCAGTAAATGTTATTTATTTAAACTGATTTAATTTATTTATAAATTAATTTTATTTTTCTAATTTCTAGTTATTTTCAGTTTGGAGGAGGGGTGCCACATACAGAATCCACCCCAGGTGCCATATACTCTCTAGGTACCTCCCTGCCTCCTACACTGTGTTACATGGAATTCTTCCTTTAGCAGTTGTACCCTTTGCAGATGAAGTTGTTTTTATACCAGGACTGGCTATACAGCAGGCTTTCCGTCAATACTCTGGGTATCTGCGTGTTTTAGGTGGCAAATACTTTCATTACTGGTGAATGTTATACAGCATAGATTGTGCTTATACAGGTTTGTGGAGTCTCGGATAGTCTTCTGGTTATATGGCTAAATGGTGGTCATGGCTGCAGCTCTCCATATGGGCTGTAGCAGAACATAGCCCCTTTCTGGTGTGTCTATATGAGCATGTTTTAACATAAGCTATAAAGTGATTTTGGCAAATGTTATAGGCAATAGAAGTATTCGTGGAATTTATTACTTTTTCTTTTAATCTCAGATAGAGAATGATGGAAGCACACTGAAATACAACCACTACTCATAGAACAGTGTGAGAACAAGTCTGCAAGCTTTGATCCAGGGATTAATTCTGATTGCCATATTTGGATTCGGGAAGGAATATTCCCCCTGGTATGGGGCAATTGGCATCTGCTTCATAAGGGTTTTTTGCCTTCCTCTGGATCAACACAGTAGGGACACAATATGTATATAGGTTGAACTTGATGGACTTTGGTCTTTTTTTTTTCAACCTTATGAACCTTTTTCAACCTTATGAACTATGTTACTATGTAACTTCTCTTTTGTATCTCTTTTGTATCATCTTATGCAAGTTATTATTCCATATCAACATTTCCATATTTAGGTTCACTGTTGTATGTCTATATATCCTGTGCTACTTTTGATGTAACTTGCAAATACACTATAATTAGGAGCGGCATCCAAATACTTTCAGTCATATAGTGTTTAGGTGTTTCAGCCATAGGATGCCACCTTTGCCACAAGTCAGTTTGTGAAGTCAGTGGAAGCATGTAGGAATAACAACAGCTCGGCAATGAAACAACAGACCATGTACATACACAGAGCAGGATAGCTGAGTGCTGAAACTCTTAGCGTGTAATCGGCAGTTGCGGGTGGAAAAAATCCTGCAATAATGCGACTACCACAAGGACGGCACAGACCTTGGAATTAGGGACAGTGAACAGGTTGTACACACACAGACTGAAATTTGGCACATTATGGAACTAGGGACACTGGGTCTCGAACTTAACTACATATGCAGGTAGGTATTATGTGGACACAGCTCTCTGACTGAGGCACATCTGCACAAGGTCTTAGTTCATGGTCTTGGCAATGAAAAAGTAAATGAACCATTTGGAGTTACCTGGTTTTCCGCATGAGTTTTTCTTAAAATTTGTGACATTCTGCATTGTGCCCTTGGAGTTATCTTGGCTGGGCACCCACTTTTAGGGAGAGTAGCCGCAGTACTAAATTGTCTTCATTTATAAACATTCTGTCTATAACCTTACACTAACCTCTGTATTGTCCCCACCTGCCATGTTCCCCCAACCCCTGCCATGTTCCCCCAACCCCTGCCATGCTCTTCCCTTCAGACCTTATCATGGCCCCTACCTGCCCCTGTCCCTACCATCCCCTGCCATGCCCCACCAGTCAAAATAAGCTCATAGGCCAAAATTCTACAGCCATGAGTGATATATATTATGGGGAATAGAAGGGCAAATGTGTTTCAGCCAGGTAGAGTTGGGTGTTGTAAGAAATTGAGGAGGCAGGCAATAGTCAATATATCAGTATATCACTGTTGAAAGCGATGTATGTTCCAACTCTGGCTTTAGAGGTCTCCTAGAGGAAGATGCCACTTAAGTATATATATGAAATGTGTGTATGTATGGTTTTATTTTACTTGGTTATAAAGCTGAATCTAATAGTGTTGACTCCACATAATAAAAGCTAATGTAGATGGAAAGCACATATTTATCTGTTTGATGGGCAAGAGTCATTTAACTGATCTGTTACTAATTTACGCAAATCACCTCATAAAAGGTGGCAACATACCAAATGGATTATTTTTCACATTGTTGATTTAGCATTTGCCACTTTTTTAGATAGTGATGGAATGTGAGGGTGGTTTTGTATTTACAGTATAAAGTTGTCCCTGAACAAACCTTTAACTGTCTCTTATTCTGTAGGGTGTTACCTTTAAACATTGCTTTCTCTGTGGTGCCCTCTTCTGTTCAATCTCTGTAGGGATGTAGTCACATTGAACTCTCACTCCACTGAGCTGGCTCCTGAGATTCATTGATTAACGTTTGTTAATTTTTACTACATACCGTACCATTCCTAAGGGATATGGTGCACAATTTACATACATTCTCAAATGACTATTCTGTGAATATCCACAAACTTTTCAGTCATTATATGTATAACTATAAAATAATGGGCCAGTACTATACTTTGTTTCATATGTGTTTGTCTTTATCCTTTTTGCATTTGACAGTGTTTGTTATGAGTGTTTTAAAGAACAATATTTAATTAACACAGTAGAGAGTGCAGGATTAAGAGTTTATATGGTGAGGAGAAACTAGGTAAAGCTTTTATTGGGAAAAAGGTGTGTGTGACCTTGGCAAACAATAGGCTGGAGTTCATGATGCTGTTATATGAACTTGAAGCCTTGTTGACATATAAGAAATAGCTGACAACAGTATTCACTAAACAAGAACATAAAAGAATACATTTGAGGGGATTTGAGACCCTGGTATGAACTAAAAAATGTAGCTAAAGCATTAATAGTTAGATGTTTAGTTAGACTTAAATTAAACGTAATGTTATGGTCAACCTGTCCAAAACATAGAGTCCTGAAAAAGGTACTGAATTCTGTCTGCACCAGCATTTTCTAAGCTAACTTTAATATCTAGGGATGTCTCATTAAAGAAGGAGAATGAGTCCAGCAGGAATACAATATGGAATCCCAATATTAACTGAAACAAATGAATATGGCTGCATTAACCCAAGAGAAAATGGGAGGTTAATACTTCTTTATTGGGTCAACATAGAAAAAGATATAGTGTTACCTAAGCATATGTAAAGCTTATGTAACTTTACATCTCTTTCTATGTTGGCCCAATTTTTTTTTTATTTGTTTTAAAAGAACAAACAGTACAGCAACAGTGGCAGCCAATAGCGGTTCCTTGTACAAAGCAACATCCATTTATGACATATCTTTGCATATATACAGAACACCAGACACATTGGCATCGACTTTTTCAATACTTCTTTGATATTAATCAGACAGCTTTCACATCTTCCTAGCGATTATTTTACCAAGTTAAATAGGTCTATCTTTCTAATATTAATTTGTTATCCACTGATACTAACTAAATAGATGATATATAGACTAGGTTATTCATGAGATATCTCCTAGTCATAATTATCAATGAAAATAGGGAGAAAAAAAAAAAAAAAAGAATAAAAAAGAAACAAAGAAACAAGAAAGAGTCAGAAAAGAAATTGAAATAATAATTAAATAATTATAGTAAATTAAATAATTAACAAAAGATGAGGTTTACTCACATTCATACTGGACATTCTCACCATTCATTCCATAGGCATTTCCATTCATATGTAGCTTATACTCTTTCAAATTTCATTTATTTCAGGAGGTACTAAGTTAGAATATTTTAACAGCCATGGTCTCCAAACTTTATGAAATTTGTATAATTTGTATTGCGCTTGATAGTATCCACGTTCCATTAAACATTGATAGTTAATTTGATTAATAACCTGTTGTATATTTATTGATTTATTCTGTAACCAATGTCTAGCAATTATTATTTTCAAAGCCAACACACATTGGATAAACAGTGCTTTCTGATTATAGGAGAGGTTAGTCAAGTTCAGATGTAACAGGGCTTTATCTGGGGTGGGAATTATATGACAATTTAATACTCCCGATATGATCTTAAATAACTCAAACCAGATTTTCTGGAGGTCATTAGAATACCACCAGATATGCATATATGTGCCTTTTTCTTGTTCACACCTCCAGCACGTAGATACTGCATTGACATTAAATTTCGCTAATTTCTCCGGTATCATATACCATCTTAAACTAACCTTATATTGGAGCTCTATCATATTTAAACAGTGTAAATATTTGCTGACTTCCACTAAACTGCTTATCCACTCTTTTTTAAAAATGTGAAAACTACAACATGCACACCAACTCTGCTGTGTTGTCATAATAACTGTCTTATACATCAGAAATCCACGTGAAAGTACTTTCTGAGTTCATTAGCTCTTAAGAACCAGGGCTTTTTTTTACACTACAGGAGTGGAGCAATTTTCATGTTTTTCTTCTGACCCTGTTTATCTGTAATGTCCCTTTTTCTCAATTAGTGAACCCACAAATACTGTGTATTGCTTTCTTCAGCACATGAAGGGTTTTTTGAAACCATATTCATAAATGTAAAACATCATTTTGTCTTGACCAAAAAAAAATCACATCATGGGATTAAATGAGCGGTTAAGGCATTCAGCAACACTGAGAACTGAAGCAGGGGCCCCGTGTGGCCCCTCCCTGGGGAATCAACATTCGCCATACATAATATGGCAGTGGACGCCTGATTTAAAAGAGATTAAGAAACGATTAATGATGGTGTCGCTGTCTTCAATGTTTTTGCTGAAATGCCTTGGTAATGAGGCATTCAACATGGAAAGCCCACCCCAGGACGCTCTGGGGAGCGGTCACAAGCAGCACCGCAAGAGATTTTGCCTTTCGCGAGATGGCTGCACCTGTTAACAAATAAACACATTTCCAAGAGGGTCTCTACAGAAAACTCTGGGCTCTTCTGCAGGTTGAATACAAGTAGTGCATTAAACCATGAAAGTCAATGGAGCCCAGCTTTCTAATCACAATGTAATTAGTAAAGTATAATTTAAAATATTGGTGGGGGGCATTGGTTACATGTAAAAGCACTTATGCAGTGATGTCACCATCAGGGGAACCATCCAGTTTGAACAAAATGAAAAATTGACAGTGACATATACAAGGAGCTATAAATTGATGCCTGAAATACAAAACTCACACAAAAAATGACTACCACACGCTTTGACAAAGGCTGGTTGTAGAAAGGTGTTAAAATACCACTATTTGAAGTACCCTGGGGTGTCTACCCCATCAAACCATATATGTTTGAAAACTAAATTGAATTGCCCTGCTTCAAGGATGTCACAAATACTAAATGACTTAAACAGTAAAACAATGTCAGTCCACAAACCATGTAAAACAAGTTTAGCCAAATAAAACTGCACAAGGCTGGAGCACACACCCAAACACACACACACACCAAGACAGGTTCTGCCACACAGACACCCAAATACACACACCAGGACAGGCTCTGCAGTAAGAGATCTGGGACATTTCCTGCTTGTGGGAGCTTTGTTTTGTTTTGTGTGTTTTTAAAGCTTTAAAAGAACCTAAATTATCAAAGCAACACTATTTGAATGTAATCTTTTTTAAAGCAGGCAGCCAAGGTCATATTGTATATGGTGCACCTGGATGCTCTGGGGAGCAATAACATGGAGCCCCCACAGGAATTTTCAATGTTGCTTTTGAAGCAAAGAAAGCACCATTTGATTGCTTCCTAAGCTTATTTAATGCTATAGCATGCCATGCAAGTCATTCATCATTAACTGATCTTTTTGTGGTCATTAAGTAGTTAAAATGCAGTTATCTTTGTCATCATCATTTTTTAAAAACATTTCTGACTTAAAAATAAGTGATAATTGAAAATGATGCCAGAATTTGGCTGCTTGCTCCAAATCCCGCATTTGTGGTCAGCGGCGATGTATTGTTACACATTTTCATACGCAATGAACCCCCAATAATCAGATTTTATTCAAAGAAACAGATTTAGGATCTATGATTGTGACCCAAATTGTGTAGTACTGTGACAAGATGGTAGTGACTAAAACTGAGCCTCATGTTGGCAGGTGGGGAGGAGAATATTTTGCCACTACTGGAGTCAGGATGCTTGCTAGTACTCCTGCTGCTGTTGCATACAGCTGGTTGTATTTCTGACTCCAGACAAGAAGGCTTCAGCTAGTTGTCAATTTACACCCCTGCACCTCCAGCAGCATAGAAGCTTCAGCTTCAAGCAGTTCCTATGAGCGGGTGACTCCACTTGTCTCTTCTGGTGTTGCTTGGCCTGCTTGTACCGGCAACTGTTTTTTCATGGATCAGTCTCAGCTCATGATCAATCCTTTTTTGAGAGACTTAATCTCTTCTGGCTTTCCTCTCCCTGCATGCACGTGGTACTGGTTTTCTGAGAAAGTCAATGTTGTCATAGGCCAGTCTCCTGTTCACATGCTGAATCCCTTTCCGAGCGACTTTTATACCCTTGTTCTCGCCCGGGATGAAACAAACGCGCACAACATTGTTGATTTTTACATGCCGCCTCAAACTCGCTAACAAACTAATGGAAGGAGGAGGTTGGCAGTCCAGGTCGAAGGTCTCCTGAGCTTCTGGGGCTTCCTTGAGGATTGACGAGCGACGGTACAGGCTGGAGGTGTCTTGAGCTGTTGGGGGTGTGTTGCGTTCAGAGATTGCCTGCATGTCGTCATATATCAATGTCCTGACATGCTTCATCCCGCCTGGGGAGACTTTCCACCCCTTGTTCTCAGCCGGGATGTAACAAACCCGCACGACATCGTTGATTTTCACATGGCGATCACTCCTCACTGTAGAAATAGTGGAGGGTGGGGCTGGGGTCTGCACATTTTCCCTGATGGCTAAGATGTTAGTTTGCTGGCGAGTTCCTTCTCTAGGTTTCAAGCTCTTCACATATTTTTTTGGCAGAGAAACCCTGTAATACTCCCAAACTTTAAAGACAGCCCAAGATATCGAGGTGAGTGCTATCAGTAGCACGACAAAGTGGGCAAGGTGCTTGAAGAACAGCTGTTCATTAGCATCGGTCTAAGGGAAGAATAAGGTGGTCAGTATGAAAAGGCTTATGAAAAGCTAATTTACAGATACATGCAAAAACCTACCATGAAAACATAACTATGATGTATATACATACATACATTAATACTCTGATTATAAGACGACTCCCCAAAATCAAAATATTAATTTAGGAAAAAACAAAAAGCCTGACTAGAAGACTACCCTATAGGAAAAAAGTTTTACTAGTAAATATTAATTCATGTAAACTATTTTTTCATATTTAATAAAAGCTATGATTGAGAAAAATATATATTTTTTTTATTTGCCAACCTGCCCCCCCGTTATTCACATCTGCCCCAGGCTTGCCACTCTGCCCCCAGAAATGCCTTATACCCCCCTATTTGCCACTCTAATGTGCCTTTTAACCCTCTAAATGCCACTCTGCCTCCAGAAATGTCTTATACCCTCCTATATGCCACTGTGCCCCATGATATGCCTTTTAACCCCCTATATGCCCCTCTGCCCCATGATGTGCCTTATGCCTTGGCTTTTTTAGGCCAGTCGCCAGCAGTTTAGATGCACTGTGGTAATTGGTTAAAATACGGCAAATCCAGGGCGAGTCCCAAACACAATATGTGTATTCCCCATATCCTACTATTGTGGGGTATTTTATTTCTAAAAATGTAACATTACTCACCCACCACCTCACGGTAAGTGCTGGAAAATAAACAAAGCAAATGAGTTGAATGATCCTCATCGTTGCAGCTTTCATTAAGAAATGATTTTCATTGACAGGCATTCAGCTTAAATAGCCAAAGCTGTTTGTGACATCACAGAGTGATTGTGATGTCATCAACACTTCTCTGTGTTGAACTGACCATAGATTGTTGATCACTTCAACTTCCAATGGAATGTTGAATTGACTAATATACTATGACAGTATATACTGGTTTTGTTACTAATATCATATCATATATACTAATGTTAAAGTGTTAAGAGAATGAAGGGTATATAGGCTTTGAAACAGGTGTCATTTCATTTTTCTTTGTTGCCATGTTTTGTTTTATAATTATGCCATCCTGTTATAACCTACAGTCAAATATGAATCCCATAAGAAATAACAGAAATAGGTTTTGCCTGCTCACACATGGTTTTTTTTCAAAAATGCTACATATATTACCAATTCTCCAAGGGAAAACAAACTTTTGATCATTAATGTACTAATGTTAGAGTATTTTGTTATAACTTTATTATCTCATAGAATATTCCAGGGTTTATTGAGTATTTTTCGCTTTCTTGTTGGTATGAGTGTATGAGACATATTTGTTACAGAATTAAAGGTAAATCCCGTACATCATCAATAGGAGATGTAGAAAAATATGGCCCAGTCTATGGTTTTCAGATGAATTAAACAAATGGACTCTATGAGTGAGCTGCTCAAATTTAAACATATATATGGGATTAACACAAAAGGGAAAGAAATAAGCATGAAAATATTATAATAAATTCATATAAAATGAATATATATATATATATTTGTATCTATATCCATAAATTATATATGCATGCATTCTATAAACATTATACATACAAACATACATATTCATCTCTTGCCTAAAATATTCCCATTGGGGCAGATGTATAAATAAAAGTCCTTTTCAAGCTCAATGTAGAATCATTTGTTGTTTTGGGATCTGTATTTTTTGCACCAACAAAAAGTGCCTTTTTATACATTTTGGCTTTTTAGGCCAGTCGCCAGCAGTTTAGATGCACAGTGGTAATTGGTTAAAATACGGCAAATCCAGGGCGAGTCCCTAACACAATATGTGTAATCCCCGTATCCTACTATTGTGGGGTATTATATTTCTAAAAATGTAACACAGTAACATTACTCACCCACCACCTTACGGTAAGTGCTGGAAAATAAACAAAGCAAATGAGTTGAATGATCCTCATCGTTGCAGCTTTCATTAAGAAATGATTTTCATTGACAGGCGTTCAGCGTAAACAGCCAAAGCTGTTTGTGACATCACAGAGTGATTGTGATGTCATCAACACTTCTCTGTGTTGAACTGACCATAGATTGTTGGTCACTTCAACGTTCAATATACTATGACAGTATATACTGGTTTTGTTACTAATATCATATCATATATACTAATGTTAAATTATTAAGAGAATGAAGGGTATATAGGCTTTGAAACAGGTGTCATTTAATTTTTCTTTGTTGGCATGTTTTTTTTTATAATTATGCCATCCTGTTATAACCTACAGTCAAATATGAATCCCATAAGAAATAACAGAAATGGGTTTTGCCTGCTCACACATGTTTTTTTTTTCAAAAATGCTACATATATTACCAATTCTCCAAGGGAAAACAAACTTTTGATCATTAATGTACTAATGTTAGAGTATTACAGATTCTGGTCAGGGGCCACCAAGGCTTATGTGAAGCTGACACAAGGCTGGACAGTTACCTAACAATTGTCTGTCCGTCAGTAAGTGTATTAAAAATATATGACAGGCACCTCTTTTAGAATATTATGACGTGCGTGCCACAGAGATCCCGTTTTAGTAAAATCTCTCTTTCTCTGGAATTAGATATTTGTCAAGTCTGTTATTTTTTTCTCGGTTTGATAAATAATAATCTCTCTCATGAGGTAAAATTTTCAAAATTCTAACCTATATCAGCAAAATAATATTTAAAATCTGGAGTAAAGACTGAAGTCTCATCACTTGCATGTACTCTGGGGTTTCAAAAGACTAAAAAAACTCCCCATTTTTTTTTTTTATTTCTAAGAATGTTGTATGAGTTAAAGGTAAATCCTGTACATCATCAATAGGAGATGTAGAAAACTATGCCCCAGTCTACGGTTTTCTGAAGAAACAAACAAATATATATGGGATTAACACAAAAGAGATAAGCAAGAATGTAATATTGTAACAAATGCATATATATATATATATATATATATATATACACACATTTGAATCTATATATGTCTCTCTATATATATTGTATATCTATATATATATATATATATATGTAGTTCTTTATTTCTTTAGCCCCAACAATTTACACAGCGCTTCTTACAATACATAAGTTCGAAGGGTATGACAAGACTAGAATTGACAGACTAAGAGAAAACCATACATACAGTGGAGAAGGCTCTACTTGCATGCTTACAAGCTCAAAGGGCTCTGCAATTCAAGTAGTGCAGTTTACGTAGGAATTGGAGCGCTCAGGAATTTGGAAACCTACTGCTTTGACTTAGTAGTATATTGGAAAGAAAAAACAAAATACTGACCAGAGTGACAAGAGGCAGTAGCGTACCTAGCGGGGGGCGGAGGGGGCGGTCCGCACCGGGTGCTGCTCATCAGGGGGGTGCCAACTTGCCGGCACCCGGCACCCTTCCAGAGACGGACAGTAACACTTTAAAACTGCATAGCTTCTACCATTATATACCGGCGCAGACACTGAAGGTGGTACAGCATAACACTTACTGTTATCATTATATACTGAGGCAGACATTGACGGTGGTACAGCATAACACCTTTCACTATATACTGAGGCAGACATTGACGGTTGTACAGCATAACACCTACCACTATATACTGAGGCAGACAATGACGGTGGTACAACATAACGCCTATCACTATATACTGAGACACACATTGACGGTGGTACAGCGTAATCCCTATCACTATACATTGAGCCAGACATTGACAATAGTGCAGCATAACTCCTATCACTCTATACTAAGCCAAACATTGATGTGGTGTAGGCCTACCACTTCATTAGTAGTAGGGATGCACCGAAACAAATTCTGGACTGAAACCGAAAATGCAGCATTTACCTGGCCGAAACCGAATATGACCCCCCCCCACACCATAAAAAAAAAAATCTAACACTTTTATTTAAAGTAAGTATATATATATGATTGTTAACAGCAATCACATTCCTGTCATGCCCAGACATACGCAGATTCCAGGATGTACTCGCAGACTTGGCATGATAGGAGTATGATTGCCCTATCTACCCCTTCTCACTCCCTTTTGTCCTGCCTACCCTGTCTCACTCCCTTCTCCCTATCTACCCCCTATCCCCCCGCCTCACTCCCTTCTCCCTATCTACCCCCTCCTAACGATCTACCCTCTCCCCCTTTGAACTTCACTTACCTTTCAGGAGGTGCAAGGCCTCTGTCTCCCAGCTCTGCCACTGTATAGAATAGTATAGAGTGATGGGAGTTATGATGTACTAGAGCATAATTATATCATGAAAAATACATTGGAAAATGGTACAGCATAACACCCACCACTCTCACACACTTACCAATCCGCACATATACCAATCCACACACACACCAATCCACACACACACCAATCCACACACACACCAATCCACACACACACCAATCCACACACACACCAATCCACACATACACCAATCCACACATACACCAATCCACACATACACCAATCCACATATATACCAATCCACACATACTAATCCACACACATACCAATCCACACACATACCAATCCACACACATACCAATCCACACACACACCAATCCAGACATATACCAGCCCACACATATACTAATCCACACATACCAATCCACACATACCAATCCACATATATACCAATCCACACATACCAATCCACACATACACCAATCCACACACATACCAATCCACACATACCAATCCACACACATACCAATCCAGACATATACCAATCCACACATATACTAATCCACACATACCAATCAACACATACCAATCCACACATATACTAATCCACATATACCAATCCACATATATACCAATCCACACATACCAATCCACACACACATACCAATCCACACATACCAATCCACACAAACACCAATCCACACATATACCAATCCACACATATACCAATCCACACATATACCAATCCACACACATACCAATCCACACACATACCAATCCACACACATACCAATCCACACATATATTAATCCACACATACTAATCCACACATACCAATCCACACACATACCAATCCACTCTCACTCACTGAATGCTTTCCTACCTTTCCTCTTTTCTCCTTACAGCTTCTTTTCCTCCTCTTCTTCAGTTCTTCTGTCTTCTTCCGGTTCAGTGGGCGCGGCTTCAGTATTGTGTGCCGGGATCTGACAACAAATCCCGGCGCACAGCAGCTGTTGCCGCGCAGATCGCAAGGGAGCGATATCGGAGGTCTTTAACAGACCTCCGGCTCCCTTGAGTGATTTTAAGACGGATTCAACCCTTGAACCCGGCTTAAAATCACTGAAGGGAGCCGGAGGTCTGTTAAAGACCTCCGATACCGCTCCCTTGCGAGCCTGCTCCTCCAGCAGCGGACATTACTGTCCGTCTCTGGAGGGGTGCCGGCAAGTTGGCACCCCCCTGATGAGCTGCACCCGGTACGGACCGCCCCCCCGCTAGGTACGCTACTGGACCTCTGGCTCCCTTGAGTGATTTTAAGCCGGTTCAAGGATCTCCCTTGTTAAAGACCTCCGATACCGCTCCCCCGGACCAGTGAATTCTGCAAGAGAGGAAAGGGGGTGCAGGAGAGTCAGTGGGTGAATAAATTGAGTGTTTAGGGGCAGAGGTGACACAGGCAGGTTGCTAAAGGGGGAGAGGTGGCACATGCAAGTTGCTTCAGGGGCAGAATTGGCACAGGCAGGCTGTTTCAGGGACAGAGTTGGCTTAGGCAAGCTGCTAAAGGGGTAGCGGCAGCACAGGCAGATTGCTAAAGGGGGAGAGGTGGCACAGGCAGGCTGCTTAATGAGCACAAATGGCACAGGCTGCATGTTAATGGGGCAGCAGTGGAACAGGTAGACTTTTTCAGGGGCAGAGGTGGCACATGGAGGCTGCTAAAGGGGCAGTGGTGGAACAGGCAGGCTGCTAAAGGGGCAGTGGTGGCACAATGTTTTGCTTAGCGTATGGTTATAGGGGTTATGCTGCACTACCGTCAATGCCTGGCTCAGTGTATAGTGATGGGAGTTACGCTGTACCACCATCAATCTCTGGCTCTGTATACTGTGATATGAGTTATGCTGTACCATATCTGTTCAGTAAATGTTATTTATTTAAACTGATTTAATTTATTTATAAATTAATTTAATTTTTTCTGATTTCTAGTTATTTTCAGTTTGGAGGAGGGGTGCCACATACAGAATCCACCCCAGGTGCCATATACTCTCTAGGTACCTCCCTGCCTCCTACACTGTGTTACATGGAATTCTTCCTTTAGCAGTTGTACCCTTTGCAGATGAAGTTGTCTATATACCAGGACTGGCTATAAAGCAGGCTTTCCGTCATTACTCTGGGTATCTGCGTGTTTTAGGTGGCAAATACTTTCATTACTGGTGAAAGTTATACAGCATAGATTGTGCTTATACAGGTTTGTGGAGTCTTGGATAGTCTTCTGGTTATATGGCTAAATGGTGGTCATGGCTGCAGCTCTCCATATGGGCTGTAGCAGAACATAGCCCCTTTCTGGTGTGTCTTTATGAGCATGTTTTAACATAAGCTATAAAGTGATTTTGGCAAATGTTATAGGCAATAGAAGTATTCGTGGAATTTATTACTATTTCTTTTAATCTCAGATAGAGAATGATGGAAGCTGATGAGAATGATATATCACTGTTGAAAGCGATGTATGTTCCAACTCTGGGTTTAGAGGTCTCCTATGACCTCACCATTAACCCGAAGGTGAGGAAAATGCCACTTAAGTATATATATGAAATGTGTGTATGTATGGTTTTATTTTACTCGGTTATAAAGCTGAATCTAATAGTGTTGACTCCACATAATAAAAGCTAATGTAGATGGAAAGCACATATTTATCTGTTTGATGAGCAAGAGTCATTTAACTGATCTGTTACTAATTTACGCAAATCACCACATAAAAGGTGGCAACATACCAAATGGATTATTTTTCACATTGTTGATTTAGCATTTGCCACTTTTTTAGATAGTGATGGAATGTGAGGGTGGTTTTGTATTTACAGTATAAAGTTGTCCCTGAACAAACCTTTAACTGTCTCTTATTCTGTAGGGTGTTACCTTTAAACATTGCTTTCTCTGTGGTGCCCTCTTCTGTTCAATCTCTGTAGGGATGTAGTCACATTGAACTCTCACTCCACTGAGCTGGCTCCTGAGATTCATTGATTAACGTTTGTTAATTTTTACTACATACCGTACCATTCCTAAGGGATATGGTGCACAATTTACATACATTCTCAAATGACTATTCTGTGAATATCCACAAACTTTTCAGTCATTATATGTATAACTATAAAATAATGGGCCAGTACTATACTTTGTTTCATATGTGTTTGTCTTTATCCTTTTTGCATTTGACAGTGTTTGTTATGAGTGTTTTAAAGAACAATATTTAATTAACACAGTAGAGAGTGCAGGATTAAGAGTTTATATGGTGAGGAGAAACTAGGTAAAGCTTTTATTGGGAAAAAGGTGTGTGTGACCTTGGCAAACAATAGGCTGGCGTTCATGATGCTGTTATATGAACTTGAAGCCTTGTTGACATATAAGAAATAGCTGACAACAGTATTCACTAAACAAGAACATAAAAGAATACATTTGAGGGGATTTGAGACCCTGGTATGAACTAAAAAATGTAGCTAAAGCATTAATAGTTAGATGTTTAGTTAGACTTAAATTAAACGTAATGTTATGGTCAACCTGTCCAAAACATAGAGTCCTGAAAAAGGTACTGAATTCTGTCTGCACCAGCATTTTCTAAGCTAACTTTAATATCTAGGGATGTCTCATTAAAGAAGGAGAATGAGTCCAGCAGGAATACAATATGGAATCCCAATATTAACTGAAACAAATGAATATGGCTGCATTAACCCAAGAGAAAATGGGAGGTTAATACTTCTTTATTGGGTCAACATAGAAAAAGATATAGTGTTACCTAAGCATATGTAAAGCTTATGTAACTTTACATCTCTTTCTATGTTGGCCCAATTTTTTTTTTATTTGTTTTAAAAGAACAAACAGTACAGCAACAGTGGCAGCCAATAGCGGTTCCTTGTACAAAGCAACATCCATTTATGACATATCTTTGCATATATACAGAACACCAGACACATTGGCATCGACTTTTTCAATACTTCTTTGATATTAATCAGACAGCTTTCACATCTTCCTAGCGATTATTTTACCAAGTTAAATAGGTCTATCTTTCTAATATTAATTTGTTATCCACTGATACTAACTAAATAGATGATATATAGACTAGGTTATTCATGAGATATCTCCTAGTCATAATTATCAATGAAAATAGGGAGAAAAAAAAAAAAAAAAGAATAAAAAAGAAACAAAGAAACAAGAAAGAGTCAGAAAAGAAATTGAAATAATAATTAAATAATTATAGTAAATTAAATAATTAACAAAAGATGAGGTTTACTCACATTCATACTGGACATTCTCACCATTCATTCCATAGGCATTTCCATTCATATGTAGCTTATACTCTTTCAAATTTCATTTATTTCAGGAGGTACTAAGTTAGAATATTTTAACAGCCATGGTCTCCAAACTTTATGAAATTTGTATAATTTGTATTGCGCTTGATAGTATCCACGTTCCATTAAACATTGATAGTTAATTTGATTAATAACCTGTTGTATATTTATTGATTTATTCTGTAACCAATGTCTAGCAATTATTATTTTCAAAGCCAACACACATTGGATAAACAGTGCTTTCTGATTATAGGAGAGGTTAGTCAAGTTCAGATGTAACAGGGCTTTATCTGGGGTGGGAATTATATGACAATTTAATACTCCCGATATGATCTTAAATAACTCAAACCAGATTTTCTGGAGGTCATTAGAATACCACCAGATATGCATATATGTGCCTTTTTCTTGTTCACACCTCCAGCACGTAGATACTGCATTGACATTAAATTTCGCTAATTTCTCCGGTATCATATACCATCTTAAACTAACCTTATATTGGAGCTCTATCATATTTAAACAGTGTAAATATTTGCTGACTTCCACTAAACTGCTTATCCACTCTTTTTTAAAAATGTGAAAACTACAACATGCACACCAACTCTGCTGTGTTGTCATAATAACTGTCTTATACATCAGAAATCCACGTGAAAGTACTTTCTGAGTTCATTAGCTCTTAAGAACCAGGGCTTTTTTTTACACTACAGGAGTGGAGCAATTTTCATGTTTTTCTTCTGACCCTGTTTATCTGTAATGTCCCTTTTTCTCAATTAGTGAACCCACAAATACTGTGTATTGCTTTCTTCAGCACATGAAGGGTTTTTTGAAACCATATTCATAAATGTAAAACATCATTTTGTCTTGACCAAAAAAAAATCACATCATGGGATTAAATGAGCGGTTAAGGCATTCAGCAACACTGAGAACTGAAGCAGGGGCCCCGTGTGGCCCCTCCCTGGGGAATCAACATTCGCCATACATAATATGGCAGTGGACGCCTGATTTAAAAGAGATTAAGAAACGATTAATGATGGTGTCGCTGTCTTCAATGTTTTTGCTGAAATGCCTTGGTAATGAGGCATTCAACATGGAAAGCCCACCCCAGGACGCTCTGGGGAGCGGTCACAAGCAGCACCGCAAGAGATTTTGCCTTTCGCGAGATGGCTGCACCTGTTAACAAATAAACACATTTCCAAGAGGGTCTCTACAGAAAACTCTGGGCTCTTCTGCAGGTTGAATACAAGTAGTGCATTAAACCATGAAAGTCAATGGAGCCCAGCTTTCTAATCACAATGTAATTAGTAAAGTATAATTTAAAATATTGGTGGGGGGCATTGGTTACATGTAAAAGCACTTATGCAGTGATGTCACCATCAGGGGAACCATCCAGTTTGAACAAAATGAAAAATTGACAGTGACATATACAAGGAGCTATAAATTGATGCCTGAAATACAAAACTCACACAAAAAATGACTACCACACGCTTTGACAAAGGCTGGTTGTAGAAAGGTGTTAAAATACCACTATTTGAAGTACCCTGGGGTGTCTACCCCATCAAACCATATATGTTTGAAAACTAAATTGAATTGCCCTGCTTCAAGGATGTCACAAATACTAAATGACTTAAACAGTAAAACAATGTCAGTCCACAAACCATGTAAAACAAGTTTAGCCAAATAAAACTGCACAAGGCTGGAGCACACACCCAAACACACACACACACCAAGACAGGTTCTGCCACACAGACACCCAAATACACACACCAGGACAGGCTCTGCAGTAAGAGATCTGGGACATTTCCTGCTTGTGGGAGCTTTGTTTTGTTTTGTGTGTTTTTAAAGCTTTAAAAGAACCTAAATTATCAAAGCAACACTATTTGAATGTAATCTTTTTTAAAGCAGGCAGCCAAGGTCATATTGTATATGGTGCACCTGGATGCTCTGTGGAGCAATAACATGGAGCCCCCACAGGAATTTTCAATGTTGCTTTTGAAGCAAAGAAAGCACCATTTGATTGCTTCCTAAGCTTATTTAATGCTATAGCATGCCATGCAAGTCATTCATCATTAACTGATCTTTTTGTGGTCATTAAGTAGTTAAAATGCAGTTATCTTTGTCATCATCATTTTTTAAAAACATTTCTGACTTAAAAATAAGTGATAATTGAAAATGATGCCAGAATTTGGCTGCTTGCTCCAAATCCCGCATTTGTGGTCAGCGGCGATGTATTGTTACACATTTTCATACGCAATGAACCCCCAATAATCAGATTTTATTCAAAGAAACAGATTTAGGATCTATGATTGTGACCCAAATTGTGTAGTACTGTGACAAGATGGTAGTGACTAAAACTGAGCCTCATGTTGGCAGGTGGGGAGGAGAATATTTTGCCACTACTGGAGTCAGGATGCTTGCTAGTACTCCTGCTGCTGTTGCATACAGCTGGTTGTATTTCTGACTCCAGACAAGAAGGCTTCAGCTAGTTGTCAATTTACACCCCTGCACCTCCAGCAGCATAGAAGCTTCAGCTTCAAGCAGTTCCTATGAGCGGGTGACTCCACTTGTCTCTTCTGGTGTTGCTTGGCCTGCTTGTACCGGCAACTGTTTTTTCATGGATCAGTCTCAGCTCATGATCAATCCTTTTTTGAGAGACTTAATCTCTTCTGGCTTTCCTCTCCCTGCATGCACGTGGTACTGGTTTTCTGAGAAAGTCAATGTTGTCATAGGCCAGTCTCCTGTTCACATGCTGAATCCCTTTCCGAGCGACTTTTATACCCTTGTTCTCGCCCGGGATGAAACAAACGCGCACAACATTGTTGATTTTTACATGCCGCCTCAAACTCGCTAACAAACTAATGGAAGGAGGAGGTTGGCAGTCCAGGTCGAAGGTCTCCTGAGCTTCTGGGGCTTCCTTGAGGATTGACGAGCGACGGTACAGGCTGGAGGTGTCTTGAGCTGTTGGGGGTGTGTTGCGTTCAGAGATTGCCTGCATGTCGTCATATATCAATGTCCTGACATGCTTCATCCCGCCTGGGGAGACTTTCCACCCCTTGTTCTCAGCCGGGATGTAACAAACCCGCACGACATCGTTGATTTTCACATGGCGATCACTCCTCACTGTAGAAATAGTGGAGGGTGGGGCTGGGGTCTGCACATTTTCCCTGATGGCTAAGATGTTAGTTTGCTGGCGAGTTCCTTCTCTAGGTTTCAAGCTCTTCACATATTTTTTTGGCAGAGAAACCCTGTAATACTCCCAAACTTTAAAGACAGCCCAAGATATCGAGGTGAGTGCTATCAGTAGCACGACAAAGTGGGCAAGGTGCTTGAAGAACAGCTGTTCATTAGCATCGGTCTAAGGGAAGAATAAGGTGGTCAGTATGAAAAGGCTTATGAAAAGCTAATTTACAGATACATGCAAAAACCTACCATGAAAACATAACTATGATGTATATACATACATACATTAATACTCTGATTATAAGACGACTCCCCAAAATCAAAATATTAATTTAGGAAAAAACAAAAAGCCTGACTAGAAGACTACCCTATAGGAAAAAAGTTTTACTAGTAAATATTAATTCATGTAAACTATTTTTTCATATTTAATAAAAGCTATGATTGAGAAAAATATATATTTTTTTTATTTGCCAACCTGCCCCCCCGTTATTCACATCTGCCCCAGGCTTGCCACTCTGCCCCCAGAAATGCCTTATACCCCCCTATTTGCCACTCTAATGTGCCTTTTAACCCTCTAAATGCCACTCTGCCTCCAGAAATGTCTTATACCCTCCTATATGCCACTGTGCCCCATGATATGCCTTTTAACCCCCTATATGCCCCTCTGCCCCATGATGTGCCTTATGCCTTGGCTTTTTTAGGCCAGTCGCCAGCAGTTTAGATGCACTGTGGTAATTGGTTAAAATACGGCAAATCCAGGGCGAGTCCCAAACACAATATGTGTATTCCCCATATCCTACTATTGTGGGGTATTTTATTTCTAAAAATGTAACATTACTCACCCACCACCTCACGGTAAGTGCTGGAAAATAAACAAAGCAAATGAGTTGAATGATCCTCATCGTTGCAGCTTTCATTAAGAAATGATTTTCATTGACAGGCATTCAGCTTAAATAGCCAAAGCTGTTTGTGACATCACAGAGTGATTGTGATGTCATCAACACTTCTCTGTGTTGAACTGACCATAGATTGTTGATCACTTCAACTTCCAATGGAATGTTGAATTGACTAATATACTATGACAGTATATACTGGTTTTGTTACTAATATCATATCATATATACTAATGTTAAAGTGTTAAGAGAATGAAGGGTATATAGGCTTTGAAACAGGTGTCATTTCATTTTTCTTTGTTGCCATGTTTTGTTTTATAATTATGCCATCCTGTTATAACCTACAGTCAAATATGAATCCCATAAGAAATAACAGAAATAGGTTTTGCCTGCTCACACATGGTTTTTTTTCAAAAATGCTACATATATTACCAATTCTCCAAGGGAAAACAAACTTTTGATCATTAATGTACTAATGTTAGAGTATTTTGTTATAACTTTATTATCTCATAGAATATTCCAGGGTTTATTGAGTATTTTTCGCTTTCTTGTTGGTATGAGTGTATGAGACATATTTGTTACAGAATTAAAGGTAAATCCCGTACATCATCAATAGGAGATGTAGAAAAATATGGCCCAGTCTATGGTTTTCAGATGAATTAAACAAATGGACTCTATGAGTGAGCTGCTCAAATTTAAACATATATATGGGATTAACACAAAAGGGAAAGAAATAAGCATGAAAATATTATAATAAATTCATATAAAATGAATATATATATATATATTTGTATCTATATCCATAAATTATATATGCATGCATTCTATAAACATTATACATACAAACATACATATTCATCTCTTGCCTAAAATATTCCCATTGGGGCAGATGTATAAATAAAAGTCCTTTTCAAGCTCAATGTAGAATCATTTGTTGTTTTGGGATCTGTATTTTTTGCACCAACAAAAAGTGCCTTTTTATACATTTTGGCTTTTTAGGCCAGTCGCCAGCAGTTTAGATGCACAGTGGTAATTGGTTAAAATACGGCAAATCCAGGGCGAGTCCCTAACACAATATGTGTATTCCCCGTATCCTACTATTGTGGGGTATTATATTTCTAAAAATGTAACACAGTAACATTACTCACCCACCACCTTACGGTAAGTGCTGGAAAATAAACAAAGCAAATGAGTTGAATGATCCTCATCGTTGCAGCTTTCATTAAGAAATGATTTTCATTGACAGGCGTTCAGCGTAAACAGCCAAAGCTGTTTGTGACATCACAGAGTGATTGTGATGTCATCAACACTTCTCTGTGTTGAACTGACCATAGATTGTTGGTCACTTCAACGTTCAATATACTATGACAGTATATACTGGTTTTGTTACTAATATCATATCATATATACTAATGTTAAATTATTAAGAGAATGAAGGGTATATAGGCTTTGAAACAGGTGTCATTTAATTTTTCTTTGTTGGCATGTTTTTTTTTATAATTATGCCATCCTGTTATAACCTACAGTCAAATATGAATCCCATAAGAAATAACAGAAATGGGTTTTGCCTGCTCACACATGTTTTTTTTTTCAAAAATGCTACATATATTACCAATTCTCCAAGGGAAAACAAACTTTTGATCATTAATGTACTAATGTTAGAGTATTACAGATTCTGGTCAGGGGCCACCAAGGCTTATGTGAAGCTGACACAAGGCTGGACAGTTACCTAACAATTGTCTGTCCGTCAGTAAGTGTATTAAAAATATATGACAGGCACCTCTTTTAGAATATTATGACGTGCGTGCCACAGAGATCCCGTTTTAGTAAAATCTCTCTTTCTCTGGAATTAGATATTTGTCAAGTCTGTTATTTTTTTCTCGGTTTGATAAATAATAATCTCTCTCATGAGGTAAAATTTTCAAAATTCTAACCTATATCAGCAAAATAATATTTAAAATCTGGAGTAAAGACTGAAGTCTCATCACTTGCATGTACTCTGGGGTTTCAAAAGACTAAAAAAACTCCCCATTTTTTTTTTTTATTTCTAAGAATGTTGTATGAGTTAAAGGTAAATCCTGTACATCATCAATAGGAGATGTAGAAAACTATGCCCCAGTCTACGGTTTTCTGAAGAAACAAACAAATATATATGGGATTAACACAAAAGAGATAAGCAAGAATGTAATATTGTAACAAATGCATATATATATATATATATATATATATACACACATTTGAATCTATATATGTCTCTCTATATATATTGTATATCTATATATATATATATATATATGTAGTTCTTTATTTCTTTAGCCCCAACAATTTACACAGCGCTTCTTACAATACATAAATTCGAAGGGTATGACAAGACTAGAATTGACAGACTAAGAGAAAACCATACATACAGTGGAGAAGGCTCTACTTGCATGCTTACAAGCTCAAAGGGCTCTGCAATTCAAGTAGTGCAGTTTACGTAGGAATTGGAGCGCTCAGGAATTTGGAAACCTACTGCTTTGACTTAGTAGTATATTGGAAAGAAAAAACAAAATACTGACCAGAGTGACAAGAGGCAGTAGCGTACCTAGCGGGGGGCGGAGGGGGCGGTCCGCACCGGGTGCTGCTCATCAGGGGGGTGCCAACTTGCCGGCACCCGGCACCCTTCCAGAGACGGACAGTAACACTTTAAAACTGCATAGCTTCTACCATTATATACCGGCGCAGACACTGAAGGTGGTACAGCATAACACTTACTGTTATCATTATATACTGAGGCAGACATTGACGGTGGTACAGCATAACACCTTTCACTATATACTGAGGCAGACATTGACGGTTGTACAGCATAACACCTACCACTATATACTGAGGCAGACAATGACGGTGGTACAACATAACGCCTATCACTATATACTGAGACACACATTGACGGTGGTACAGCGTAATCCCTATCACTATACATTGAGCCAGACATTGACAATAGTGCAGCATAACTCCTATCACTCTATACTAAGCCAAACATTGATGTGGTGTAGGCCTACCACTTCATTAGTAGTAGGGATGCACCGAAACAAATTCTGGACTGAAACCGAAAATGCAGCATTTACCTGGCCGAAACCGAATATGACCCCCCCCCACACCATAAAAAAAAAAATCTAACACTTTTATTTAAAGTAAGTATATATATATGATTGTTAACAGCAATCACATTCCTGTCATGCCCAGACATACGCAGATTCCAGGATGTACTCGCAGACTTGGCATGATAGGAGTATGATTGCCCTATCTACCCCTTCTCACTCCCTTTTGTCCTGCCTACCCTGTCTCACTCCCTTCTCCCTATCTACCCCCTATCCCCCCGCCTCACTCCCTTCTCCCTATCTACCCCCTCCTAACGATCTACCCTCTCCCCCTTTGAACTTCACTTACCTTTCAGGAGGTGCAAGGCCTCTGTCTCCCAGCTCTGCCACTGTATAGAATAGTATAGAGTGATGGGAGTTATGATGTACTAGAGCATAATTATATCATGAAAAATACATTGGAAAATGGTACAGCATAACACCCACCACTCTCACACACTTACCAATCCGCACATATACCAATCCACACACACACCAATCCACACACACACCAATCCACACACACACCAATCCACACACACACCAATCCACACACACACCAATCCACACATACACCAATCCACACATACACCAATCCACACATACACCAATCCACATATATACCAATCCACACATACTAATCCACACACATACCAATCCACACACATACCAATCCACACACATACCAATCCACACACACACCAATCCAGACATATACCAGCCCACACATATACTAATCCACACATACCAATCCACACATACCAATCCACATATATACCAATCCACACATACCAATCCACACATACACCAATCCACACACATACCAATCCACACATACCAATCCACACACATACCAATCCACACACATACCAATCCAGACATATACCAATCCACACATATACTAATCCACACATACCAATCAACACATACCAATCCACACATATACTAATCCACATATACCAATCCACATATATACCAATCCACACATACCAATCCACACACACATACCAATCCACACATACCAATCCACACAAACACCAATCCACACATATACCAATCCACACATATACCAATCCACACATATACCAATCCACACACATACCAATCCACACACATACCAATCCACACACATACCAATCCACACATATATTAATCCACACATACTAATCCACACATACCAATCCACACACATACCAATCCACTCTCACTCACTGAATGCTTTCCTACCTTTCCTCTTTTCTCCTTACAGCTTCTTTTCCTCCTCTTCTTCAGTTCTTCTGTCTTCTTCCGGTTCAGTGGGCGCGGCTTCAGTATTGTGTGCCGGGATCTGACAACAAATCCCGGCGCACAGCAGCTGTTGCCGCGCAGATCGCAAGGGAGCGATATCGGAGGTCTTTAACAGACCTCCGGCTCCCTTGAGTGATTTTAAGACGGATTCAACCCTTGAACCCGGCTTAAAATCACTGAAGGGAGCCGGAGGTCTGTTAAAGACCTCCGATACCGCTCCCTTGCGAGCCTGCTCCTCCAGCAGCGGACATTACTGTCCGTCTCTGGAGGGGTGCCGGCAAGTTGGCACCCCCCTGATGAGCTGCACCCGGTACGGACCGCCCCCCCGCTAGGTACGCTACTGGACCTCTGGCTCCCTTGAGTGATTTTAAGCCGGTTCAAGGATCTCCCTTGTTAAAGACCTCCGATACCGCTCCCCCGGACCAGTGAATTCTGCAAGAGAGGAAAGGGGGTGCAGGAGAGTCAGTGGGTGAATAAATTGAGTGTTTAGGGGCAGAGGTGACACAGGCAGGTTGCTAAAGGGGGAGAGGTGGCACATGCAAGTTGCTTCAGGGGCAGAATTGGCACAGGCAGGCTGTTTCAGGGACAGAGTTGGCTTAGGCAAGCTGCTAAAGGGGTAGCGGCAGCACAGGCAGATTGCTAAAGGGGGAGAGGTGGCACAGGCAGGCTGCTTAATGAGCACAAATGGCACAGGCTGCATGTTAATGGGGCAGCAGTGGAACAGGTAGACTTTTTCAGGGGCAGAGGTGGCACATGGAGGCTGCTAAAGGGGCAGTGGTGGAACAGGCAGGCTGCTAAAGGGGCAGTGGTGGCACAATGTTTTGCTTAGCGTATGGTTATAGGGGTTATGCTGCACTACCGTCAATGCCTGGCTCAGTGTATAGTGATGGGAGTTACGCTGTACCACCATCAATCTCTGGCTCTGTATACTGTGATATGAGTTATGCTGTACCATATCTGTTCAGTAAATGTTATTTATTTAAACTGATTTAATTTATTTATAAATTAATTTAATTTTTTCTGATTTCTAGTTATTTTCAGTTTGGAGGAGGGGTGCCACATACAGAATCCACCCCAGGTGCCATATACTCTCTAGGTACCTCCCTGCCTCCTACACTGTGTTACATGGAATTCTTCCTTTAGCAGTTGTACCCTTTGCAGATGAAGTTGTCTATATACCAGGACTGGCTATAAAGCAGGCTTTCCGTCATTACTCTGGGTATCTGCGTGTTTTAGGTGGCAAATACTTTCATTACTGGTGAAAGTTATACAGCATAGATTGTGCTTATACAGGTTTGTGGAGTCTTGGATAGTCTTCTGGTTATATGGCTAAATGGTGGTCATGGCTGCAGCTCTCCATATGGGCTGTAGCAGAACATAGCCCCTTTCTGGTGTGTCTTTATGAGCATGTTTTAACATAAGCTATAAAGTGATTTTGGCAAATGTTATAGGCAATAGAAGTATTCGTGGAATTTATTACTATTTCTTTTAATCTCAGATAGAGAATGATGGAAGCTGATGAGAATGATATATCACTGTTGAAAGCGATGTATGTTCCAACTCTGGGTTTAGAGGTCTCCTATGACCTCACCATTAACCCGAAGGTGAGGAAAATGCCACTTAAGTATATATATGAAATGTGTGTATGTATGGTTTTATTTTACTCGGTTATAAAGCTGAATCTAATAGTGTTGACTCCACATAATAAAAGCTAATGTAGATGGAAAGCACATATTTATCTGTTTGATGAGCAAGAGTCATTTAACTGATCTGTTACTAATTTACGCAAATCACCACATAAAAGGTGGCAACATACCAAATGGATTATTTTTCACATTGTTGATTTAGCATTTGCCACTTTTTTAGATAGTGATGGAATGTGAGGGTGGTTTTGTATTTACAGTATAAAGTTGTCCCTGAACAAACCTTTAACTGTCTCTTATTCTGTAGGGTGTTACCTTTAAACATTGCTTTCTCCGTGGTGCCCTCTTCTGTTCAATCTCTGTAGGGATGTAGTCACATTGAACTCTCACTCCACTGAGCTGGCTCCTGAGATTCATTGATTAACGTTTGTTAATTTTTACTACATACCGTACCATTCCTAAGGGATATGGTGCACAATTTACATACATTCTCAAATGACTATTCTGTGAATATCCACAAACTTTTCAGTCATTATATGTATAACTATAAAATAATGGGCCAGTACTATACTTTGTTTCATATGTGTTTGTCTTTATCCTTTTTGCATTTGACAGTGTTTGTTATGAGTGTTTTAAAGAACAATATTTAATTAACACAGTAGAGAGTGCAGGATTAAGAGTTTATATGGTGAGGAGAAACTAGGTAAAGCTTTTATTGGGAAAAAGGTGTGTGTGACCTTGGCAAACAATAGGCTGGCGTTCATGATGCTGTTATATGAACTTGAAGCCTTGTTGACATATAAGAAATAGCTGACAACAGTATTCACTAAACAAGAACATAAAAGAATACATTTGAGGGGATTTGAGACCCTGGTATGAACTAAAAAATGTAGCTAAAGCATTAATAGTTAGATGTTTAGTTAGACTTAAATTAAACGTAATGTTATGGTCAACCTGTCCAAAACATAGAGTCCTGAAAAAGGTACTGAATTCTGTCTGCACCAGCATTTTCTAAGCTAACTTTAATATCTAGGGATGTCTCATTAAAGAAGGAGAATGAGTCCAGCAGAAATACAATATGGAATCCCAATATTAACTGAAACAAATGAATATGGCTGCATTAACCCAAGAGAAAATGGGAGGTTAATACTTCTTTATTGGGTCAACATAGAAAAAGATATAGTGTTACCTAAGCATATGTAAAGCTTATGTAACTTTACATCTCTTTCTATGTTGGCCCAATTTTTTTTTTATTTGTTTTAAAAGAACAAACAGTACAGCAACAGTGGCAGCCAATAGCGGTTCCTTGTACAAAGCAACATCCATTTATGACATATCTTTGCATATATACAGAACACCAGACACATTGGCATCGACTTTTTCAATACTTCTTTGATATTAATCAGACAGCTTTCACATCTTTCTAGCGATTATTTTACCAAGTTAAATAGGTCTATCTTTCTAATATTAATTTGTTATCCACTGATACTAACTAAATAGATGATATATAGACTAGGTTATTCATGAGATATCTCCTAGTCATAATTATCAATGAAAATAGGGAGAAAAAAAAAAAAAAGAATAAAAAAGAAACAAAGAAACAAGAAAGAGTCAGAAAAGAAATTGAAATAATAATTAAATAATTATAGTAAATTAAATAATTAACAAAAGATGAGGTTTACTCACATTCATACTGGACATTCTCACCATTCATTCCATAGGCATTTCCATTCATATGTAGCTTATACTCTTTCAAATTTCATTTATTTCAGGAGGTACTAAGTTAGAATATTTTAACAGCCATGGTCTCCAAACTTTATGAAATTTGTATAATTTGTATTGCGCTTGATAGTATCCACGTTCCATTAAACATTGATAGTTAATTTGATTAATAACCTGTTGTATATTTATTGATTTATTCTGTAACCAATGTCTAGCAATTATTATTTTCAAAGCCAACACACATTGGATAAACAGTGCTTTCTGATTATAGGAGAGGTTAGTCAAGTTCAGATGTAACAGGGCTTTATCTGGGGTGGGAATTATATGACAATTTAATACTCCCGATATGATCTTAAATAACTCAAACCAGATTTTCTGGAGGTCATTAGAATACCACCAGATATGCATATATGTGCCTTTTTCTTGTTCACACCTCCAGCACGTAGATACTGCATTGACATTAAATTTCGCTAATTTCTCCGGTATCATATACCATCTTAAACTAACCTTATATTGGAGCTCTATCATATTTAAACAGTGTAAATATTTGCTTACTTCCACTAAACTGCTTATCCACTCTTTTTTAAAAATGTGAAAACTACAACATGCACACCAACTCTGCTGTGTTGTCATAATAACTGTCTTATACATCAGAAATCCACGTGAAAGTACTTTCTGAGTTCATTAGCTCTTAAGAACCAGGGCTTTTTTTTACACTACAGGAGTGGAGCAATTTTCATGTTTTTCTTCTGACCCTGTTTATCTGTAATGTCCCTTTTTCTCAATTAGTGAACCCACAAATACTGTGTATTGCTTTCTTCAGCACATGAAGGGTTTTTTGAAACCATATTCATAAATGTAAAACATCATTTTGTCTTGACCAAAAAAAAATCACATCATGGGATTAAATGAGCGGTTAAGGCATTCAGCAACACTGAGAACTGAAGCAGGGGCCCCGTGTGGCCCCTCCCTGGGGAATCAACATTCGCCATACATAATATGGCAGTGGACGCCTGATTTAAAAGAGATTAAGAAACGATTAATGATGGTGTCGCTGTCTTCAATGTTTTTGCTGAAATGCCTTGGTAATGAGGCATTCAACATGGAAAGCCCACCCCAGGACGCTCTGGGGAGCGGTCACAAGCAGCACCGCAAGAGATTTTGCCTTTCGCGAGATGGCTGCACCTGTTAACAAATAAACACATTTCCAAGAGGGTCTCTACAGAAAACTCTGGGCTCTTCTGCAGGTTGAATACAAGTAGTGCATTAAACCATGAAAGTCAATGGAGCCCAGCTTTCTAATCACAATGTAATTAGTAAAGTATAATTTAAAATATTGGTGGGGGGCATTGGTTACATGTAAAAGCACTTATGCAGTGATGTCACCATCAGGGGAACCATCCAGTTTGAACAAAATGAAAAATTGACAGTGACATATACAAGGAGCTATAAATTGATGCCTGAAATACAAAACTCACACAAAAAATGACTACCACACGCTTTGACAAAGGCTGGTTGTAGAAAGGTGTTAAAATACCACTATTTGAAGTACCCTGGGGTGTCTACCCCATCAAACCATATAAGTTTGAAAACTAAATTGAATTGCCCTGCTTCAAGGATGTCACAAATACTAAATGACTTAAACAGTAAAACAATGTCAGTCCACAAACCATGTAAAACAAGTTTAGCCAAATAAAACTGCACAAGGCTGGAGCACACACCCAAACACACACACACACCAAGACAGGTTCTGCCACACAGACACCCAAATACACACACCAGGACAGGCTCTGCAGTAAGAGATCTGGGACATTTCCTGCTTGTGGGAGCTTTGTTTTGTTTTGTGTGTTTTTAAAGCTTTAAAAGAACCTAAATTATCAAAGCAACACTATTTGAATGTAATCTTTTTTAAAGCAGGCAGCCAAGGTCATATTGTATATGGTGCACCTGGATGCTCTGGGGAGCAATAACATGGAGCCCCCACAGGAATTTTCAATGTTGCTTTTGAAGCAAAGAAAGCACCATTTGATTGCTTCCTAAGCTTATTTAATGCTATAGCATGCCATGCAAGTCATTCATCATTAACTGATCTTTTTGTGGTCATTAAGTAGTTAAAATGCAGTTATCTTTGTCATCATCATTTTTTAAAAACATTTCTGACTTAAAAATAAGTGATAATTGAAAATGATGCCAGAATTTGGCTGCTTGCTCCAAATCCCGCATTTGTGGTCAGCGGCGATGTATTGTTACACATTTTCATACGCAATGAACCCCCAATAATCAGATTTTATTCAAAGAAACAGATTTAGGATCTATGATTGTGACCCAAATTGTGTAGTACTGTGACAAGATGGTAGTGACTAAAACTGAGCCTCATGTTGGCAGGTGGGGAGGAGAATATTTTGCCACTACTGGAGTCAGGATGCTTGCTAGTACTCCTGCTGCTGTTGCATACAGCTGGTTGTATTTCTGACTCCAGACAAGAAGGCTTCAGCTAGTTGTCAATTTACACCCCTGCACCTCCAGCAGCATAGAAGCTTCAGCTTCAAGCAGTTCCTATGAGCGGGTGACTCCACTTGTCTCTTCTGGTGTTGCTTGGCCTGCTTGTACCGGCAACTGTTTTTTCATGGATCAGTCTCAGCTCATGATCAATCCTTTTTTGAGAGACTTAATCTCTTCTGGCTTTCCTCTCCCTGCATGCACGTGGTACTGGTTTTCTGAGAAAGTCAATGTTGTCATAGGCCAGTCTCCTGTTCACATGCTGAATCCCTTTCCGAGCGACTTTTATACCCTTGTTCTCGCCCGGGATGAAACAAACGCGCACAACATTGTTGATTTTTACATGCCGCCTCAAACTCGCTAACAAACTAATGGAAGGAGGAGGTTGGCAGTCCAGGTCGAAGGTCTCCTGAGCTTCTGGGGCTTCCTTGAGGATTGACGAGCGACGGTACAGGCTGGAGGTGTCTTGAGCTGTTGGGGGTGTGTTGCGTTCAGAGATTGCCTGCATGTCGTCATATATCAATGTCCTGACATGCTTCATCCCGCCTGGGGAGACTTTCCACCCCTTGTTCTCAGCCGGGATGTAACAAACCCGCACGACATCGTTGATTTTCACATGGCGATCACTCCTCACTGTAGAAATAGTGGAGGGTGGGGCTGGGGTCTGCACATTTTCCCTGATGGCTAAGATGTTAGTTTGCTGGCGAGTTCCTTCTCTAGGTTTCAAGCTCTTCACATATTTTTTTGGCAGAGAAACCCTGTAATACTCCCAAACTTTAAAGACAGCCCAAGATATCGAGGTGAGTGCTATCAGTAGCACGACAAAGTGGGCAAGGTGCTTGAAGAACAGCTGTTCATTAGCATCGGTCTAAGGGAAGAATAAGGTGGTCAGTATGAAAAGGCTTATGAAAAGCTAATTTACAGATACATGCAAAAACCTACCATGAAAACATAACTATGATGTATATACATACATACATTAATACTCTGATTATAAGACGACTCCCCAAAATCAAAATATTAATTTAGGAAAAAACAAAAAGCCTGACTAGAAGACTACCCTATAGGAAAAAAGTTTTACTAGTAAATATTAATTCATGTAAACTATTTTTTCATATTTAATAAAAGCTATGATTGAGAAAAATATATATTTTTTTTATTTGCCAACCTGCCCCCCCGTTATTCACATCTGCCCCAGGCTTGCCACTCTGCCCCCAGAAATGCCTTATACCCCCCTATTTGCCACTCTAATGTGCCTTTTAACCCTCTAAATGCCACTCTGCCTCCAGAAATGTCTTATACCCTCCTATATGCCACTGTGCCCCATGATATGCCTTTTAACCCCCTATATGCCCCTCTGCCCCATGATGTGCCTTATGCCTTGGCTTTTTTAGGCCAGTCGCCAGCAGTTTAGATGCACTGTGGTAATTGGTTAAAATACGGCAAATCCAGGGCGAGTCCCAAACACAATATGTGTATTCCCCATATCCTACTATTGTGGGGTATTTTATTTCTAAAAATGTAACATTACTCACCCACCACCTCACGGTAAGTGCTGGAAAATAAACAAAGCAAATGAGTTGAATGATCCTCATCGTTGCAGCTTTCATTAAGAAATGATTTTCATTGACAGGCATTCAGCTTAAATAGCCAAAGCTGTTTGTGACATCACAGAGTGATTGTGATGTCATCAACACTTCTCTGTGTTGAACTGACCATAGATTGTTGATCACTTCAACTTCCAATGGAATGTTGAATTGACTAATATACTATGACAGTATATACTGGTTTTGTTACTAATATCATATCATATATACTAATGTTAAAGTGTTAAGAGAATGAAGGGTATATAGGCTTTGAAACAGGTGTCATTTCATTTTTCTTTGTTGCCATGTTTTGTTTTATAATTATGCCATCCTGTTATAACCTACAGTCAAATATGAATCCCATAAGAAATAACAGAAATAGGTTTTGCCTGCTCACACATGGTTTTTTTTCAAAAATGCTACATATATTACCAATTCTCCAAGGGAAAACAAACTTTTGATCATTAATGTACTAATGTTAGAGTATTTTGTTATAACTTTATTATCTCATAGAATATTCCAGGGTTTATTGAGTATTTTTCGCTTTCTTGTTGGTATGAGTGTATGAGACATATTTGTTACAGAATTAAAGGTAAATCCCGTACATCATCAATAGGAGATGTAGAAAAATATGGCCCAGTCTATGGTTTTCAGATGAATTAAACAAATGGACTCTATGAGTGAGCTGCTCAAATTTAAACATATATATGGGATTAACACAAAAGGGAAAGAAATAAGCATGAAAATATTATAATAAATTCATATAAAATGAATATATATATATATATTTGTATCTATATCCATAAATTATATATGCATGCATTCTATAAACATTATACATACAAACATACATATTCATCTCATGCCTAAAATATTCCCATTGGGGCAGATGTATAAATAAAAGTCCTTTTCAAGCTCAATGTAGAATCATTTGTTGTTTTGGGATCTGTATTTTTTGCACCAACAAAAAGTGCCTTTTTATACATTTTGGCTTTTTAGGCCAGTCGCCAGCAGTTTAGATGCACAGTGGTAATTGGTTAAAATACGGCAAATCCAGGGCGAGTCCCTAACACAATATGTGTATTCCCCGTATCCTACTATTGTGGGGTATTATATTTCTAAAAATGTAACACAGTAACATTACTCACCCACCACCTTACGGTAAGTGCTGGAAAATAAACAAAGCAAATGAGTTGAATGATCCTCATCGTTGCAGCTTTCATTAAGAAATGATTTTCATTGACAGGCGTTCAGCGTAAACAGCCAAAGCTGTTTGTGACATCACAGAGTGATTGTGATGTCATCAACACTTCTCTGTGTTGAACTGACCATAGATTGTTGGTCACTTCAACGTTCAATATACTATGACAGTATATACTGGTTTTGTTACTAATATCATATCATATATACTAATGTTAAATTATTAAGAGAATGAAGGGTATATAGGCTTTGAAACAGGTGTCATTTCATTTTTCTTTGTTGGCATGTTTTTTTTTATAATTATGCCATCCTGTTATAACCTACAGTCAAATATGAATCCCATAAGAAATAACAGAAATGGGTTTTGCCTGCTCACACATGTTTTTTTTTTTTCAAAAATGCTACATATATTACCAATTCTCCAAGGGAAAACAAACTTTTGATCATTAATGTACTAATGTTAGAGTATTACAGATTCTGGTCAGGGGCCACCAAGGCTTATGTGAAGCTGACACAAGGCTGGTGTAACGATTATGGTGAGGTAGGACCCCAGATGGCAGAGTTAGCCAGGCCAAACAGGAACCAGAAAGTCAGAGAACCAACCGGGTCAGACAGGTAATCAGGATAAGCCAAATCAGAATCCAGAGACGAGGTCAACAAGCCGAATCAAATACCAGACGAACAGGAATCAGGAGCCAAATCAGGAGACAGGAACGAAGTCAGCAAGCCGGGTCAAACGAAGAAATAGTCACAGCAACTCGTACAGAAAAACCACAGAATACACCAACCAAGGGTGAACCAGAAGAGGAAGTCCAGGTTTAAATAGGGACAGGTGGAGGTGTGTCCTGCATTAAGGAGGTCACCCGAGGCTATAAGAACACGTTACGTATGTAACGTGTAATATTACTTTTTGGCCACACGGTGGCGCTGTGCTACCTGTTTGCCGCGTGGTCGGCCACGCGGTGAAGACGCCGACCGGGTAGCGGTGGTACTAGCTGCCCGGGAAGCCGGCTGAGGAGGCAGCGTCGCGGGACCAGCCACGGCGCGGGACCGGAGAGGCAGGTAAGTCCTTACAGTACCCCCCCCTCGAGAACCGCCCGAAGGGCGACCAGGACCCCTGCCAGGCCTCCCGGGGTATTTGGAATGGAAGAGGCGAACCAGCCGAGGCGCGCGGACTTCGGAGGCGGGCACCCAAGATCTTTCTTCAGGTCCATAACCCTTCCAGTGAACCAGATATTGCAGAGCACCCCGGAAGATGCGGGAATCGAGGATGGAACGGATCTCGTAGTTCTCCGAGGAAGTGACAGAAACGGGACCAGGGCTGGCCAGAGAACGAGTAAAACGGGAGAACAACACTGGCTTCAGGAGGGAGACATGAAACGTGCGAGGAATACGAAGGTTACGTGGCAGGTTCAGTTCATATGTGACAGGGTTGATACGGCGGAGGATGGAGTATGGTCCAATAAAGCACGGTGCTAGTTTTTGCGAAGGACAGCGAAGGCGTATGTGACGGGTAGAGAGCCACACCTTGTCTCCAGGCATATAGGAAGGGGCAGGTAACCTTTTACGGTCATAATACCTCTTTTGTGTCTGAGAAGCAGCTATGGACGCAGAGCGGACAGAGGACCAAACAGAAGACAGGTGTTTTAGGTGTGCGTCCAAAGCAGGTACCCCTACCTCTGGGGTGTCTGTAGGCAAAACAACCGGGTGGAAACCGTAGACACAATAAAAGGGAGTGTGTTGGGTGGAGCCTTGCACGGAGTTATTGAGGGCGAACTCCGCAAGCGGGAGGAGGTCAGCCCAGTCGTTCTGGTTGTCGTTAACAAAAGCTCGTAGATATTGTTCAAGGCGCTGATTAGAACGTTCCGCTGCCCCGTTGGTTTGGGGGTGATAAGCCGTGGAAAAGGACAGGGTGATATCTATGGCTTTACAGAAGGACCTCCAGAACCGGGAGATGAACTGGACTCCACGGTCAGATACGATGTCCTGGGGAATTCCGTGGAGTCTAACAACTTCTCTCATGAAGATGTCCGCGAGTTCTCTGGCTGAGGGTAGTTTAACTAGCGGAACAAAATGAACCATCCTGGAAAAGCGGTCCACGATGGTGAGTATGGTGGTGTAGCGGCGAGATAGAGGAAGTTCCACTATGAAGTCCATGGCAATATGGGTCCAGGGACGACAAGGCACCGGAAGGGGCCGTAGGTGACCAGCTGGAGGAGTCCTGGGGGTCTTGGTAGTGGCACATATGCGGCAGGATCTGAGGTAATCAGCCACGTCTTGTCTCCAGGAGGGCCACCAAAAACGGAGGCCTAGGGCCTGGCAGGTGCGTCGAAGACCAAGGTGGCCAGAAAACTTTGTGGAATGGTGTAACTGAAGTATCCTTTCACGGTACACAGGAGGCACAAACAGTTTGCCAGGTGGGGTATGGGCTGGAGCAGATGGTTGGCTGGCTTGAATGCGTTGCAGGAGGGGAGAAGCAACGGCTAGAGATACAGCGGAGATAATACGGTTAGCTGGGACGATGGGTTCCGGGTCTGGTTTCTCCTCTGTGGCTGTGCAGAACATACGGGATAAAGCGTCGGCCTTGGTATTTTTAGACCCCGGGCGATAGGAAATAACATAATTAAAACGGGATAAGAAGAGAGTCCATCGTGCTTGCCTGGGGGTTAAACGTTTGGCATCAGCAATATACTGGAGGTTCTTGTGGTCTGTGAGAATAGTAACAGGTATGCGGGAACCCTCTAGGAGATGACGCCACTCAGTAAGGGCGAGGATGACTGCCAGTAGTTCCCGGTTGCCGATGTCATAGTTCCTCTCCGCATGAGAAAAGCGTTTGGAAAAGAACCCACAAGGATGTAGCGGCCCTTCATATGTTTTCCGCTGAGATAAGACCGCTCCAGCGCCGATTTCTGAAGCGTCTACTTCTATAACGAAGGGTTGAGAGACATCAGGGTGAACGAGGACCGGAGCAGACACAAACAGATTCTTCAATTTCTGGAAGGCCTGAACAGCGGAGGCAGGCCAATTATGACAGTCAGACCCCTTTTTAGTGAGCGCAGTCATGGGAGCCACAACCTTAGAAAAGTCTCGGATAAATCGTCTATAATAGTTAGCAAAGCCGAGGAACCTCTGGAGGGCTTTCAGTCCTTGTGGTTGAGGCCATTGCAGAATGGCATGCAGCTTGTCAGGATCCATTTCGAACCCTGTATCGCTAATGACATAACCAAGGAAGGGTACGCGGAAAACTTCAAATACGCATTTCTCCAATTTAGCGTATAAACGGTTTTCACGAAGGCGTGCCAGGACCTTTTTAACGTGTATCCGATGTGAAATAGGGTCCGGCGAGTGGATAAGTATGTCATCAAGGTAGATGACAACGAATTGGTGAAGATAGTCCCGGAAACAGTCATTAACGAATTCCTGAAATACTGCTGGGGCGTTACAGAGCCCAAATGGCATTACTGTATACTCGTAATGGCCAGAGCGGGTATTAAAAGCTGTCTTCCACTCATCGTTCTGACGGATACGAATAAGGTTGTAAGCACCACGTAAGTCCAATTTAGTGAACACCTTTGATCCCTTCAGGCGGTCGAACAACTCGGTAATGAGTGGCAAGGGGTATGTGTTTTTAATGGTGATTCGATTGAGGCCCCGATAGTCTATGCACGGGCGTAGACCGCCATCTTTTTTAGACACAAAAAAGAAGCCTGCACCGGCGGGAGAAGCGGAGCGGCGGATAAAGCCCTTTTGGAGGTTTTCTTGGACGTAGGCCTCCATGGCCTCAGTCTCGGCCGGGGATAACGGATACACTCTGCCCCTTGGGGGTACGGTGCCAGGAAGCAGGTCAATAGGGCAATCATAGGGACGGTGAGGAGGCAAGGAGTCAGCCTCTTTCTTATCAAACACGTCAGCATATCCCTGGTATTGCGGAGGCAGGGTGGTGGTATCCAAAGAGGCGACTTTCACTAAGCATGGTTGAGGGAACATGCAGGAGGAGCACCGCCAGGAAGTGATCTCACGGGTAGACCAATCGATGTCAGGGTTATGCAGCTGCAGCCAAGGGTAGCCCAAGACAATGGGGGCAGCTGGAGTAGTTATCACATGGAGCGTTATAGTCTCTGTATGGAGAACCCCAACTCTGAGACGAAGCGGGATAGTTTCGTGGGTCACCGCTGCAGGTTGAAGAGGTCGACCGTCAATGGCCTCCACGAAGATCGGGGAGGTTTTCTCCTGCAAGGGTATATTGTGGAGCCTGCAGAAGTCATGGTCAATAAAGTTTCCTGCAGCTCCAGAGTCTATAAGGGCTGGAGCCAGAATGGTGCTTTCCTGAATAGTGAGAGATGTAGGCACAAACATACGAGGCGCCCGGTCATGGGGAAAGGCAGCAGAAAGGCCTAGAGGAGGTACCCCAACCCTCCTTAGGCCTTGTAGTTTCCCTGCTTCACAGGGCAGGAACGCACATAATGTCCTTGTTTGCCACAGTACATACAGAGGTTCTGTTGGCGCCGCAGGGATCTCTCCTCCTCAGAGAGACGTGTGGAGCCGATCTGCATGGGCTCCTCAGGCGGAAGAGAAGCAGAGTCAAAAGAAGCCGGACGTGGAACAAAACGTACTGGAGCTCTCCTTTGGCGATCTCGCTGTACCTGGCGTTCCCGGAGGCGTAGATCAATGTGGCCAATGTAGGCGATGAGTTCTTCCAAATCCGTGGGCAGGTCCCGGGCAGCCACCTCATCTTTTAGGCGGTCAGATAGGCCATTAGTGAAGGCAGCAACCAAGGCATCGTTGTTCCATGCCACTTCTGCAGCCAGGGTACGGAACTCAATGGCATAGTCAGATAAACTGCGTGTACCCTGACGCAGTGAAAAGAGACTTGACGAGGCAATATGGCCGCGACCCGGCCTATCAAACACTTGACGGAAAGTGGTTACAAAGTCAGTATAATCGTTGACCACTGGAGAATTGCGTTCCCAAAGAGGAGTTGCCCAGGCCAGAGCCCTGTCAGTGAGTAGGGAGATGACATACCCCACACGAGCTCTGTCAGAAGGAAACAAGTAGGGAGACATCTCAAAGTTAATGGAGCACTGATTGAGGAATCCACGACAGGTAGCAGGATCTCCTCCATATCTGGGAGGAGGTGGTAAACGGAGGGTATGAAGACCTGGATCAGCAGGCGGTGGAACAGCAACAGGTGCAGCAGCAGGCACAGGAGGAGGACCACGTGCTGGATCGGTCCTCGCCAGGAGTGTTTGCAAAGCCTGCGTAAACTGGTCCATGCGATGATCCAGACTTTCAATACGGGCTTCACAGGTAGACATCTTCTGGCCAATCTCCGCGGGGTCCATGGTGACCCTTGGTACTGTAACAATTATGGTGAGGTAGGACCCCAGATGGCAGAGTTAGCCAGGCCAAACAGGAACCAGAAAGTCAGAGAACCAACCGGGTCAGACAGGTAATCAGGATAAGCCAAATCAGAATCCAGAGACGAGGTCAACAAGCCGAATCAAATACCAGACGAACAGGAATCAGGAGCCAAATCAGGAGACAGGAACGAAGTCAGCAAGCCGGGTCAAACGAAGAAATAGTCACAGCAACTCGTACAGAAAAACCACAGAATACACCAACCAAGGGTGAACCAGAAGAGGAAGTCCAGGTTTAAATAGGGACAGGTGGAGGTGTGTCCTGCATTAAGGAGGTCACCCGAGGCTATAAGAACACGTTACGTATGTAACGTGTAATATTACTTTTTGGCCACACGGTGGCGCTGTGCTACCTGTTTGCCGCGTGGTCGGCCACGCGGTGAAGACGCCGACCGGGTAGCGGTGGTACTAGCTGCCCGGGAAGCCGGCTGAGGAGGCAGCGTCGCGGGACCAGCCACGGCGCGGGACCGGAGAGGCAGGTAAGTCCTTACAGCTGGACAGTTACCTAACAATTGTCTGTCCGTCAGTAAGTGTATTAAAAATATATGACAGGCACCTCTTTTAGAATATTATGACCTGCGTGCCACAGAGATCCCGTTTTAGTAAAATCTCTCTTTCTCTGGAATTAGATATTTGTCAAGTCTGTTATTTTTTTCTCGGTTTGATAAATAATAATCTCTCTCATGAGGTAAAATTTTCAAAATTCTAACCTATATCAGCAAAATAATATTTAAAATCTGGAGTAAAGACTGAAGTCTCATAACTTGCATGTACTCTGGGGTTTCAAAAGACTAAAAAAACTCCCCATTTTTTTTTTTAATTTCTAAGAATGTTGTATGAGTTAAAGGTAAATCCTGTACATCATCAATAGGAGATGTAGAAAACTATGCCCCAGTCTACGGTTTTCTGAAGAAACAAACAAATATATATGGGATTAACACAAAAGAGATAAGCAAGAATTTAATATTGTAACAAATGCATATATATATATATATATATATATATATATATATACACACATTTGAATCTATATATGTCTCTCTATATATATTGTATATCTATATATATATATATATGTAGTTCTTTATTTCTTTAGCCCCAACAATTTACACAGCGCTTCTTACAATACATAAGTTCGAAGGGTATGACAAGACTAGAATTGACAGACTAAGAGAAAACCATACATACAGTGGAGAAGGCTCTACTTGCATGCTTACAAGCTCAAAGGGCTCTGCAATTCAAGTAGTGCAGTTTACGTAGGAATTGGAGCGCTCAGGAATTTGGAAACCTACTGCTTTGACTTAGTAGTATATTGGAAAGAAAAAACAAAATACTGACCAGAGTGACAAGAGGCAGTAGCGTACCTAGCGGGGGGCGGAGGGGGCGGTCCGCACCGGGTGCTGCTCATCAGGGGGGTGCCAACTTGCCGGCACCCGGCACCCTTCCAGAGACGGACAGTAATACTTTAAAACTGCATAGCTTCTACCATTATATACCGGCGCAGACACTGAAGGTGGTACAGCATAACACTTACTGTTATCATTATATACTGAGGCAGACATTGACGGTGGTACAGCATAACACCTTTCACTATATACTGAGGCAGACATTGACGGTTGTACAGCATAACACCTACCACTATATACTGAGGCAGACAATGATGGTGGTACAACATAACGCCTATCACTATATACTGAGGCACACATTGACGGTGGTACAGCGTAATCCCTATCACTATACATTGAGCCAGACATTGACAATAGTGCAGCATAACTCCTATCACTCTATACTAAGCCAAACATTGATGTGGTGTAGGCCTACCACTTCATTAGTAGTAGGGATGCACCGAAACAAATTCTGGACTGAAACCGAAAATGCAGCATTTACCTGGCCGAAACCGAATATGACCCCCCCCACACCATAAAAAAAATTCCAGGATGTACTCGCAGACTTGGCATGATAGGAGTATGATTGCCCTATCTACCCCTTCTCACTCCCTTTTGTCCTGCCTACCCTGTCTCACTCCCTTCTCCCTATCTACCCCCTATCCCCCCGCCTCACTCCCTTCTCCCTATCTACCCCCTCCTAACGATCTACCCTCTCCCCCTTTGAACTTCACTTACCTTTCAGGAGGTGCAAGGCCTCTGTCTCCCAGCTCTGCCACTGTATAGAATAGTATAGAGTGATGGGAGTTATGATGTACTAGAGCATAATTATATAATGAAAAATACATTGGAAAATGGTACAGCATAACACCCATCACTCTCACACACTTACCAATCCACAGACACACCAATCCACACACACACCAATCCACACACACACCAATCCACACACACACCAATCCACACATACACCAATCCACACATACACCAATCCACACATACACCAATCCACACATACACCAATCCACATATATACCAATCCACACATACTAATCCACACACATACCAATCCACACACATACCAATCCACACACATACCAATCCACACACATACCAATCCACACACACACACCAATCCAGACATATACCAGCCCACACATATACTAATCCACACATACCAATCCACACATACCAATCCACATATATACCAATCCACACATACCAATCCACACATACCAATCCACACATACACCAATCAACACACATACCAATCCACACATACCAATCCACACACATACCAATCCACACACATACCAATCCAGACATATACCAATCCACACATATACTAATCCACACATACCAATCAACACATACCAATCCACACATATGCTAATCCACACATACCAATCCACATATATACCAATCCACACATACCAATCCACACACACATACCAATCCACACAAATACCAATCCACACATATACCCATCCACACATATACCAATCCACACATATACCAATCCACACACATACCAATCCACACACATACCAATCCACACACATACCAATCCACACATATATTAATCCACACATACTAATCCACACATACCAATCAACACATACCAATCCACACATATACTAATCCACACATACCAATCCACATATATACCAATCCACACATACCAATCCACACACACATACCAATCCACACATACCAATCCACACAAACACTAATCCACACATATACCAATCCACACATATACCAATCCACACATATACCAATCCACACACATACCAATCCACACACATACCAATCCACACACATACCAATCCACACACATACCAATCCACACAAATATTAATCCACACATACTAATCCACACATACCAATCCACACACATACCAATCCACTCTCACTCACTGAATGCTTTCCTACCTTTCCTCTTTTCTCCTTACAGCTTCTTTTCCTCCTCTTCTTCAGTTCTTCTGTCTTCTTCCGGTTCAGTGGGCGCGGCTTCAGTGTTGTGCGCCGGGATCTGACAACAAATCCCGGCGCACAGCAGCTGTTGCCGCGCAGATCGCAAGGGAGCGATATCGGAGGTCTTTAACAGACCTCCGGCTCCCTTGAGTGATTTTAAGACGGATTCAACCCTTGAACCCGGCTTAAAATCACTGAAGGGAGCCGGAGGTCTGTTAAAGACCTCCGATACCGCTCCCTTGCGAGCCTGCTCCTCCAGCAGCGGACATTACTGTCCGTCTCTGGAGGGGTGCCGGCAAGTTGGCACCCCCCTGATGAGCTGCACCCGGTACGGACCGCCCCCCCCCGCTAGGTACGCTACTGGACCTCTGGCTCCCTTGAGTGATTTTAAGCCGGTTCAAGGATCTCCCTTGTTAAAGACCTCCGATACCGCTCCCCCGGACCAGTGAATTCTGCAAGAGAGGAAAGGGGGTGCAGGAGAGTCAGTGGGTGAATAAATTGAGTGTTTAGGGGCAGAGGTGACACAGGCAGGTTGCTAAAGGGGGAGAGGTGGCACATGCAAGTTGCTTCAGGGGCAGAATTGGCACAGGCAGGCTGTTTCAGGGACAGAGTTGGCTTAGGCAAGCTGCTAAAGGGGTAGCGGCAGCACAGGCAGATTGCTAAAGGGGGAGAGGTGGCACAGGCAGGCTGCTTAATGAGCACAAATGGCACAGGCTGCATGTTAATGGGGCAGCAGTGGAACAGGTAGACTTTTTCAGGGGCAGAGGTGGCACATGGAGGCTGCTAAAGGGGCAGTGGTGGAACAGGCAGGCTGCTAAAGGGGCAGTGGTGGCACAATGTTTTGCTTAGCGTATGGTTATAGGGGTTATGCTGCACTACCGTCAATGCCTGGCTCAGTGTATAGTGATGGGAGTTACGCTGTACCACCATCAATCTCTGGCTCTGTATACTGTGATATGAGTTATGCTGTACCATATCTGTTCAGTAAATGTTATTTATTTAAACTGATTTAATTTATTTATAAATTAATTTAATTTTTTCTGATTTCTAGTTATTTTCAGTTTGGAGGAGGGGTGCCACATACAGAATCCACCCCAGGTGCCATATACTCTCTAGGTACCTCCCTGCCTCCTACACTGTGTTACATGGAATTCTTCCTTTAGCAGTTGTACCCTTTGCAGATGAAGTTGTCTATATACCAGGACTGGCTATAAAGTAGGCTTTCCGTCATTACTCTGGGTATCTGCGTGTTTTAGGTGGCAAATACTTTCATTACTGGTGAAAGTTATACAGCATAGATTGTGCTTATACAGGTTTGTGGAGTCTTGGATAGTCTTCTGGTTATATGGCTAAATGGTGGTCATGGCTGCAGCTCTCCATATGGGCTGTAGCAGAACATAGCCCCTTTCTGGTGTGTCTTTATGAGCATGTTTTAACATAAGCTATAAAGTGATTTTGGCAAATGTTATAGGCAATAGAAGTATTCGTGGAATTTATTACTATTTCTTTTAATCTCAGATAGAGAATGATGGAAGCTGATGAGAATGATATATCACTGTTGAAAGCGATGTATGTTCCAACTCTGGGTTTAGAGGTCTCCTATGACCTCACCATTAACCCGAAGGTGAGGAAAATGCCACTGAAGTATATATATGAAATGTGTGTATGTATGGTTTTATTTTACTCGGTTATAAAGCTGAATCTAATAGTGTTGACTCCACATAATAAAAGCTAATGTAGATGGAAAGCACATATTTATCTGTTTGATGAGCAAGAGTCATTTAACTGATCTGTTACTAATTTATGCAAATCACCACATAAAAGGTGGCAACATACCAAATGGATTATTTTTCACATTGTTGATTTAGCATTTGCCACTTTTTTAGATAGTGATGGAATGTGAGGGTGGTTTTGTATTTACAGTATAAAGTTGTCCCTGAACAAACCTTTAACTGTCTCTTATTCTGTAGGGTGTTACCTTTAAACATTGCTTTCTCTGTGGTGCCCTCTTCTGTTCAATCTCTGTAGGGATGTAGTCACATTGAACTCTCACTCCACTGAGCTGGCTCCTGAGATTCATTGATTAACGTTTGTTAATTTTTACTACATACCGTACCATTCCTAAGGGATATGGTGCACAATTTACATACATTCTCAAATGACTATTCTGTGAATATCCACAAACTTTTCAGTCATTATATGTATAACTATAAAATAATGGGCCAGTACTATACTTTGTTTCATATGTGTTTGTCTTTATCCTTTTTGCATTTGACAGTGTTTGTTATGAGTGTTTTAAAGAACAATATTTAATTAACACAGTAGAGAGTGCAGGATTAAGAGTTTATATGGTGAGGAGAAACTAGGTAAAGCTTTTATTGGGAAAAAGGTGTGTGTGACCTTGGCAAACAATAGGCTGGAGTTCATGATGCTGTTATATGAACTTGAAGCCTTGTTGACATATAAGAAATAGCTGACAACAGTATTCACTAAACAAGAACATAAAAGAATACATTTGAGGGGATTTGAGACCCTGGTATGAACTAAAAAATGTAGCTAAAGCATTAATAGTTAGATGTTTAGTTAGACTTAAATTAAACGTAATGTTATGGTCAACCTGTCCAAAACATAGAGTCCTGAAAAAGGTACTGAATTCTGTCTGCACCAGCATTTTCTAAGCTAACTTTAATATCTAGGGATGTCTCATTAAAGAAGGAGAATGAGTCCAGCAGGAATACAATATGGAATCCCAATATTAACTGAAACAAATGAATATGGCTGCATTAACCCAAGAGAAAATGGGAGGTTAATACTTCTTTATTGGGTCAACATAGAAAAAGATATAGTGTTACCTAAGCATATGTAAAGCTTATGTAACTTTACATCTCTTTCTATGTTGGCCCAATTTTTTTTTAATTTGTTTTAAAAGAACAAACAGTACAGCAACAGTGGCAGCCAATAGCGGTTCCTTGTACAAAGCAACATCCATTTATGACATATCTTTGCATATATACAGAACACCAGACACATTGGCATCGACTTTTTCAATACTTCTTTGATATTAATCAGACAGCTTTCACATCTTCCTAGCGATTATTTTACCAAGTTAAATAGGTCTATCTTTCTAATATTAATTTGTTATCCACTGATACTAACTAAATAGATGATATATAGACTAGGTTATTCATGAGATATCTCCTAGTCATAATTATCAATGAAAATAGGGAGAAAAAAAAAAAAAAAAGAATAAAAAAGAAACAAAGAAACAAGAAAGAGTCAGAAAAGAAATTGAAATAATAATTAAATAATTATAGTAAATTAAATAATTAACAAAAGATGAGGTTTACTCACATTCATACTGGACATTCTCACCATTCATTCCATAGGCATTTCCATTCATATGTAGCTTATACTCTTTCAAATTTTATTTATTTCAGGGGGTACTAAGTTAGAATATTTTAACAGCCATGGTCTCCAAACTTTATGAAATTTGTATAATTTGTATTGCGCTTGATAGTATCCACATTCCATTAAACATTGATAGTTAATTTGATTAATAACCTGTTGTATATTTATTGATTTATTCTGTAACCAATGTCTAGCAATTATTATTTTCAAAGCCAACACACATTGGATAAACAGTGCTTTCTGATTATAGGAGAGGTTAGTCAAGTTCAGATGTAACAGGGCTTTATCTGGGGTGGGAATTATATGACAATTTAATACTCCCGATATGATCTTAAATAACTCAAACCAGATTTTCTGGAGGTCATTAGAATACCACCAGATATGCATATATGTGCCTTTTTCTTGTTCACACCTCCAGCACGTAGATACTGCATTGACATTAAATTTCGCTAATTTCTCCGGTATCATATACCATCTTAAACTAACCTTATATTGGAGCTCTATCTGTGTTGTCATAATAACTGTCTTATACATCAGAAATCCACGTGAAAGTACTTTCTGAGTTCATTAGCTCTTAAGAACCAGGGCTTTTTTTTACACTACAGGAGTGGAGCAATTTTCATGTTTTTCTTCTGACCCTGTTTATCTGTAATGTCCCTTTTTCTCAATTAGTGAACCCACAAATACTGTGTATTGCTTTCTTCAGCACATGAAGGGTTTTTTGAAACCATATTCATAAATGTAAAACATCATTTTGTCTTGACCAAAAAAAAATCACATCATGGGATTAAATGAGCGGTTAAGGCATTCAGCAACACTGAGAACTGAAGCAGGGGCCCCGTGTGGCCCCTCCCTGGGGAATCAACATTCGCCATACATAATATGGCAGTGGACGCCTGATTTAAAAGAGATTAAGAAACGATTAATGATGGTGTCGCTGTCTTCAATGTTTTTGCTGAAATGCCTTGGTAATGAGGCATTCAACATGGAAAGCCCACCCCAGGACGCTCTGGGGAGCGGTCACAAGCAGCACCGCAAGAGATTTTGCCTTTCGCGAGATGGCTGCACCTGTTAACAAATAAACACATTTCCAAGAGGGTCTCTACAGAAAACTCTGGGCTCTTCTGCAGGTTGAATACAAGTAGTGCATTAAACCATGAAAGTCAATGGAGCCCAGCTTTCTAATCACAATGTAATTAGTAAAGTATAATTTAAAATATTGGTGGGGGGCATTGGTTACATGTAAAAGCACTTATGCAGTGATGTCACCATCAGGGGAACCATCCAGTTTGAACAAAATGAAAAATTGACAGTGACATATACAAGGAGCTATAAATTGATGCCTGAAATACAAAACTCACACAAAAAATGACTACCACACGCTTTGACAAAGGCTGGTTGTAGAAAGGTGTTAAAATACCACTATTTGAAGTACCCTGGGGTGTCTACCCCATCAAACCATATATGTTTGAAAACTAAATTGAATTGCCCTGCTTCAAGGATGTCACAAATACTAAATGACTTAAACAGTAAAACAATGTCAGTCCACAAACCATGTAAAACAAGTTTAGCCAAATAAAACTGCACAAGGCTGGAGCACACACCCAAACACACACACACCAAGACAGGTTCTGCCACACAGACACCCAAATACACACACCAGGACAGGCTCTGCAGTAAGAGATCTGGGACATTTCCTGCTTGTGGGAGCTTTGTTTTGTTTTGTGTGTTTTTAAAGCTTTAAAAGAACCTAAATTATCAAAGCAACACTATTTGAATGTAATCTTTTTTAAAGCAGGCAGCCAAGGTCATATTGTATATGGTGCACCTGGATGCTCTGGGGAGCAATAACATGGAGCCCCCACAGGAATTTTCAATGTTGCTTTTGAAGCAAAGAAAGCACCATTTGATTGCTTCCTAAGCTTATTTAATGCTATAGCATGCCATGCAAGTCATTCATCATTAACTGATCTTTTTGTGGTCATTAAGTAGTTAAAATGCAGTTATCTTTGTCATCATCATTTTTTAAAAACATTTCTGACTTAAAAATAAGTGATAATTGAAAATGATGCCAGAATTTGGCTGCTTGCTCCAAATCCCGCATTTGTGGTCAGCGGCGATGTATTGTTACACATTTTCATACGCAATGAACCCCCAATAATCAGATTTTATTCAAAGAAACAGATTTAGGATCTATGATTGTGACCCAAATTGTGTAGTACTGTGACAGGATGGTAGTGACTAAAACTGAGCCTCATGTTGGCAGGTGGGGAGGAGAATATTTTGCCACTACTGGAGTCAGGATGCTTGCTAGTACTCCTGCTGCTGTTGCATACAGCTGGTTGTATTTCTGACTCCAGACAAGAAGGCTTCAGCTAGTTGTCAATTTACACCCCTGCACCTCCAGCAGCATAGAAGCTTCAGCTTCAAGCAGTTCCTATGAGCGGGTGACTCCACTTGTCTCTTCTGGTGTTGCTTGGCCTGCTTGTACCGGCAACTGTTTTTTCATGGATCAGTCTCAGCTCATGATCAATCCTTTTTTGAGAGACTTAATCTCTTCTGGCTTTCCTCTCCCTGCATGCACGTGGTACTGGTTTTCTGAGAAAGTCAATGTTGTCATAGGCCAGTCTCCTGTTCACATGCTGAATCCCTTTCCGAGCGACTTTTATACCCTTGTTCTCGCCCGGGATGAAACAAACGCGCACAACATTGTTGATTTTTACATGCCGCCTCAAACTCGCTAACAAACTAATGGAAGGAGGAGGTTGGCAGTCCAGGTCGAAGGTCTCCTGAGCTTCTGGGGCTTCCTTGAGGATTGACGAGCGACGGTACAGGCTGGAGGTGTCTTGAGCTGTTGGGGGTGTGTTGCGTTCAGAGATTGCCTGCATTTCGTCATATATCAATGTCCTGACATGCTTCATCCCGCCTGGGGAGACTTTCCACCCCTTGTTCTCAGCCGGGATGTAACAAACCCGCACGACATCGTTGATTTTCACATGACGATCACTCCTCACTGTAGAAATAGTGGAGGGTGGGGCTGGGGTCTGCACATTTTCCCTGATGGCTAAGATGTTAGTTTGCTGGCGAGTTCCTTCTCTAGGTTTCAAGCTCTTCACATATTTTTTTGGCAGAGAAACCCTGTAATACTCCCAAACTTTAAAGACAGCCCAAGATATCAAGGTGAGTGCTATCAGTAGCACGACAAAGTGGGCAAGGTGCTTGAAGAACAGCTGTTCATTAGCATCGGTCTAAGGGAAGAATAAGGTGGTCAGTATGAAAAGGCTTATGAAAAGCTAATTTACAGATACATGCAAAAACCTACCATGAAAACATAACAATGATGTATATACATACATACATTAATACTCTGATTATAAGACGACTCCCCAAAATCAAAATATTAATTTAGGAAAAAACAAAAAGCCTGACTAGAAGACTACCCTATAGGAAAAAAGTTTCACTAGTAAATATTAATTCATGTAAACTATTTTTTCATATTTAATAAAAGCTATGATTGAGAAAAATATATATTTTTTTTATTTGCCAACCTGCCCCCCCGTTATTCACATCTGCCCCAGGCTTGCCACTCTGCCCCCAGAAATGCCTTATACCCCCCTATTTGCCACTCTAATGTGCCTTTTAACCCTCTAAATGCCACTCTGCCTCCAGAAATGTCTTATACCCTCCTATATGCCACTGTGCCCCATGATATGCCTTTTAACCCCCTATATGCCCCTCTGCCCCATGATGTGCCTTATGCCTTGGCTTTTTTAGGCCAGTCGCCAGCAGTTTAGATGCACTGTGGTAATTGGTTAAAATACGGCAAATCCAGGGCGAGTCCCAAACACAATATGTGTATTCCCCATATCCTACTATTGTGGGGTATTTTATTTCTAAAAATGTAACATTACTCACCCACCACCTCACGGTAAGTGCTGGAAAATAAACAAAGCAAATGAGTTGAATGATCCTCATCGTTGCAGCTTTCATTAAGAAATGATTTTCATTGACAGGCATTCAGCTTAAATAGCCAAAGCTGTTTGTGACATCACAGAGTGATTGTGATGTCATCAACACTTCTCTGTGTTGAACTGACCATAGATTGTTGATCACTTCAACTTTCAATGGAATGTTGAATTGACTAATATACTATGACAGTATATACTGGTTTTGTTACTAATATCATATCATATATACTAATGTTAAAGTGTTAAGAGAATGAAGGGTATATAGGCTTTGAAACAGGTGTCATTTCATTTTTCTTTGTTGCCATGTTTTGTTTTATAATTATGCCATCCTGTTATAACCTACAGTCAAATATGAATCCCATAAGAAATAACAGAAATAGGTTTTGCCTGCTCACACATGGTTTTTTTTCAAAAATGCTACATATATTACCAATTCTCCAAGGGAAAACAAACTTTTGATCATTAATGTACTAATGTTAGAGTATTTTGTTATAACTTTATTATCTCATAGAATATTCCAGGGTTTATTGAGTATTTTTCGCTTTCTTGTTGGTATGAGTGTATGAGACATATTTGTTACAGAATTAAAGGTAAATCCCGTACATCATCAATAGGAGATGTAGAAAAATATGGCCCAGTCTATGGTTTTCAGATGAATTAAACAAATGGACTCTATGAGTGAGCTGCTCAAATTTAAACATATATATGGGATTAACACAAAAGGGAAAGAAATAAGCATGAAAATATTATAATAAATTCATATAAAATGAATATATATATATATATTTGTATCTATATCCATAAATTATATATGCATGCATTCTATAAACATTATACATACAAACATACATATTCATCTCTTGCCTAAAATATTCCCATTGGGGCAGATGTATAAATAAAAGTCCTTTTCAAGCTCAATGTAGAATCATTTGTTGTTTTGGGATCTGTATTTTTTGCACCAACAAAAAGTGCCTTTTTATACATTTTGGCTTTTTAGGCCAGTCGCCAGCAGTTTAGATGCCCAGTGGTAATTGGTTAAAATACGGCAAATCCAGGGCGAGTCCCTAACACAATATGTGTATTCCCCGTATCCTACTATTGTGGGGTATTATATTTCTAAAAATGTAACACAGTAACATTACTCACCCACCACCTTACGGTAAGTGCTGGAAAATAAACAAAGCAAATGAGTTGAATGATCCTCATCGTTGCAGCTTTCATTAAGAAATGATTTTCATTGACAGGCGTTCAGCGTAAACAGCCAAAGCTGTTTGTGACATCACAGAGTGATTGTGATGTCATCAACACTTCTCTGTGTTGAACTGACCATAGATTGTTGGTCACTTCAACGTTCAATATACTATGACAGTATATACTGGTTTTGTTACTAATATCATATCATATATACTAATGTTAAATTATTAAGAGAATGAAGGGTATATAGGCTTTGAAACAGGTGTCATTTAATTTTTCTTTGTTGGCATGTTTTTTTTTATAATTATGCCATCCTGTTATAACCTACAGTCAAATATGAATCCCATAAGAAATAACAGAAATGGGTTTTGCCTGCTCACACATGTTTTTTTTTTCAAAAATGCTACATATATTACCAATTCTCCAAGGGAAAACAAACTTTTGATCATTAATGTACTAATGTTAGAGTATTACAGATTCTGGTCAGGGGCCACCAAGGCTTATGTGAAGCTGACACAAGGCTGGACAGTTACCTAACAATTGTCTGTCCGTCAGTAAGTGTATTAAAAATATATGACAGGCACCTCTTTTAGAATATTATGACCTGCGTGCCACAGAGATCCCGTTTTAGTAAAATCTCTCTTTCTCTGGAATTAGATATTTGTCAAGTCTGTTATTTTTTTCTCGGTTTGATAAATAATAATCTCTCTCATGAGGTAAAATTTTCAAAATTCTAACCTATATCAGCAAAATAATATTTAAAATCTGGAGTAAAGACTGAAGTCTCATAACTTGCATGTACTCTGGGGTTTCAAAAGACTAAAAAAACTCCCCATTTTTTTTTTTAATTTCTAAGAATGTTGTATGAGTTAAAGGTAAATCCTGTACATCATCAATAGGAGATGTAGAAAACTATGCCCCAGTCTACGGTTTTCTGAAGAAACAAACAAATATATATGGGATTAACACAAAAGAGATAAGCAAGAATTTAATATTGTAACAAATGCATATATATATATATATATATATATATATATATATACACACATTTGAATCTATATATGTCTCTCTATATATATTGTATATCTATATATATATATATATGTAGTTCTTTATTTCTTTAGCCCCAACAATTTACACAGCGCTTCTTACAATACATAAGTTCGAAGGGTATGACAAGACTAGAATTGACAGACTAAGAGAAAACCATACATACAGTGGAGAAGGCTCTACTTGCATGCTTACAAGCTCAAAGGGCTCTGCAATTCAAGTAGTGCAGTTTACGTAGGAATTGGAGCGCTCAGGAATTTGGAAACCTACTGCTTTGACTTAGTAGTATATTGGAAAGAAAAAACAAAATACTGACCAGAGTGACAAGAGGCAGTAGCAGGGCCGGCCCTATAATGGGGCAGACTGGGGCAATTGCCCCAGGCGGCACTTTAGAAGGGGCGGCACTTTGCCGCCCCAAGCGCTTTTTTATTTTTATTTTTATTTATTTTTTTGAAGCGGAGGAGAGAGAGAGGGGCACCGAGTGGTTTTCGCTTACCCGCTCGGCGCCCCCCTCTCTCTCTCTCCTCTGCGGCGAGTCTCCCTGTTCGGTCCCGGTGCCGGCTTGTAATGCAGAGCGCCGGAAGTGACGTCAATTTCCGGCGCTCAGCATTACAAGCCGGCACCGTGGCAGAGCAGGGAGACTCGCCGCAGGACTGTTTAAAGGTAAGTACCGGGGGGGGGTCGTAGATTATGGCGTCGGCGAAGTTTAAAATGCCGCCCCAGGCGGCGTTAAGTCTTCGGCCGGCCCTGGGCAGTAGCGTACCTAGCGGGGGGCGGAGGGGGCGGTCCGCACCGGGTGCTGCTCATCAGGGGGGTGCCAACTTGCCGGCACCCGGCACCCTTCCAGAGACAGACAGTAACACTTTAAAACTGCATAGCTTCTACCATTATATACCGGCGCAGACACTGAAGGTGGTACAGCATAACACTTACTGTTATCATTATATACTGAGGCAGACATTGACGGTGGTACAGCATAACACCTTTCACTATATACTGAGGCAGACATTGACGGTTGTACAGCATAACACCTACCACTATATACTGAGGCAGACAATGATGGTGGTACAACATAACGCCTATCACTATATACTGAGACACACATTGACGGTGGTACAGCGTAATCCCTATCACTATACATTGAGCCAGACATTGACAATAGTGCAGCATAACTCCTATCACTCTATACTAAGCCAAACATTGATGTGGTGTAGGCCTACCACTTCATTAGTAGTAGGGATGCACCGAAACAAATTCTGGACTGAAACCGAAAATGCAGCATTTACCTGGCCGAAACCGAATATGACCCCCCCCACACCATAAAAAAAAAAATCTAACACTTTTATTTAAAGTAAGTATATATATATGATTGTTAACAGCAATCACATTCCTGTCATGCCCAGGCATACGCAGATTCCAGGATGTACTCGCAGACTTGGCATGATAGGAGTATGATTGCCCTATCTACCCCTTCTCACTCCCTTTTGTCCTGCCTACCCTGTCTCACTCCCTTCTCCCTATCTACCCCCTATCCCCCCGCCTCACTCCCTTCTCCCTATCTACCCCCTCCTAACGATCTACCCTCTCCCCCTTTGAACTTCACTTACCTTTCAGGAGGTGCAAGGCCTCTGTCTCCCAGCTCTGCCACTGTATAGAATAGTATAGAGTGATGGGAGTTATGATGTACTAGAGCATAATTATATAATGAAAAATACATTGGAAAATGGTACAGCATAACACCCACCACTCTCACACACTTACCAATCCGCACATATACCAATCCACACACACACCAATCCACACACATACCAATCCACACACACACCAATCCACACACACACCAATCCACACACACACCAATCCACACACACACCAATCCACACATACACCAATCCACACATACACCAATCCACACATACACCAATCCACACATACACCAATCCACATATATACCAATCCACACATACTAATCCACACACATACCAATCCACACACATACCAATCCACACACACACCAATCCAGACATATACCAGCCCACACATATACTAATCCACACATACCAATCCACACATACCAATCCACATATATACCAATCCACACATACCAATCCACACATACCAATCCACACATACACCAATCCACACACATACCAATCCACACATACCAATCCACACACATACCAATCCACACACATACCAATCCAGACATATACCAATCCACACATATACTAATCCACACATACCAATCAACACATACCAATCCACACATATACTAATCCACACATACCAATCCACATATATACCAATCCACACATACCAATCCACACACACATACCAATCCACACAAACACCAATCCACACATATACCAATCCACACATATACCAATCCACACACATACCAATCCACACACATACCAATCCACACACATACCAATCCACACATATATTAATCCACACATACTAATCCACACATACCAATCCACACACATACCAATCCACTCTCACTCACTGAATGCTTTCCTACCTTTCCTCTTTTCTCCTTACAGCTTCTTTTCCTCCTCTTCTTCAGTTCTTCTGTCTTCTTCCGGTTCAGTGGGCGCGGCTTCAGTATTGTGCGCCGGGATCTGACAACAAATCCCGGCGCACAGCAGCTGTTGCCGCGCAGATCGCAAGGGAGCGATATCGGAGGTCTTTAACAGACCTCCGGCTCCCTTGAGTGATTTTAAGACGGATTCAACCCTTGAACCCGGCTGAAAATCACTCAAGGGAGCCGGAGGTCTGTTAAAGACCTCCGATACCGCTCCCTTGCGAGCCTGCTCCTCCAGCAGCGGACATTACTGTCCGACTCTGGAGGGGTGCCGGGTGCCGGCAAGTTGGCACCCCCCTGATGAGCTGCACCCGGTACGGACCGCCCCCCCGCTAGGTACGCTACTGGACCTCTGGCTCCCTTGAGTGAATTTAAGCCGGTTCAAGGATCTCCCTTGTTAAAGACCTCCGATACCGCTCCCCCGGACCAGTGAATTCTGCAAGAGAGGAAAGGGGGTGCAGGAGAGTCAGTGGGTGAATAAATTGAGTGTTTAGGGGCAGAGGTGACACAGGCAGGTTGCTAAAGGGGGAGAGGTGGCACATGCAAGTTGCTTCAGGGGCAGAATTGGCACAGGCAGGCTGTTTCAGGGACAGAGTTGGCTTAGGCAAGCTGCTAAAGGGGTAGCGGCAGCACAGGCAGATTGCTAAAGGGGGAGAGGTGGCACAGGCAGGCTGCTTAATGAGCACAAATGGCACAGGCTGCATGTTAATGGGGCAGCAGTGGAACAGGTAGACTTTTTCAGGGGCAGAGGTGGCACATGGAGGCTGCTAAAGGGGCAGTGGTGGAACAGGCAGGCTGCTAAAGGGGCAGTGGTGGCACAATGTCTTGCTTAGCGTATGGTTATAGGGGTTATGCTGCACTACCGTCAATGCCTGGCTCAGTGTATAGTGATGGGAGTTACGCTGTACCACCATCAATCTCTGGCTCTGTATACTGTGATATGAGTTATGCTGTACCATATCTGTTCAGTAAATGTTATTTATTTAAACTGATTTAATTTATTTATAAATTAATTTAATTTTTTCTGATTTCTAGTTATTTTCAGTTTGGAGGAGGGGTGCCACATACAGAATCCACCCCAGGTGCCATATACTCTCTAGGTACCTCCCTGCCTCCTACACTGTGTTACATGGAATTCTTCCTTTAGCAGTTGTACCCTTTGCAGATGAAGTTGTCTATATACCAGGACTGGCTATAAAGCAGGCTTTCCGTCATTACTCTGGGTATCTGCGTGTTTTAGGTGGCAAATACTTTCATTACTGGTGAAAGTTATACAGCATAGATTGTGCTTATACAGGTTTGTGGAGTCTTGGATAGTCTTCTGGTTATATGGCTAAATGGTGGTCATGGCTGCAGCTCTCCATATGGGCTGTAGCAGAACATAGCCCCTTTCTGGTGTGTCTTTATGAGCATGTTTTAACATAAGCTATAAAGTGATTTTGGCAAATGTTATAGGCAATAGAAGTATTCGTGGAATTTATTACTATTTCTTTTAATCTCAGATAGAGAATGATGGAAGCTGATGAGAATGATATATCACTGTTGAAAGCGATGTATGTTCCAACTCTGGGTTTAGAGGTCTCCTATGACCTCACCATTAACCCGAAGGTGAGGAAAATGCCACTTAAGTATATATATGAAATGTGTGTATGTATGGTTTTATTTTACTCGGTTATAAAGCTGAATCTAATAGTGTTGACTCCACATAATAAAAGCTAATGTAGATGGAAAGCACATATTTATCTGTTTGATGGGCAAGAGTCATTTAACTGATCTGTTACTAATTTACGCAAATCACCACATAAAAGGTGGCAACATACCAAATGGATTATTTTTCACATTGTTGATTTAGCATTTGCCACTTTTTTAGATAGTGATGGAATGTGAGGGTGGTTTTGTATTTACAGTATAAAGTTGTCCCTGAACAAACCTTTAACTGTCTCTTATTCTGTAGGGTGTTACCTTTAAACATTGCTTTCTCTGTGGTGCCCTCTTCTGTTCAATCTCTGTAGGGATGTAGTCACATTGAACTCTCACTCCACTGAGCTGGCTCCTGAGATTCATTGATTAACGTTTGTTAATGTTTACTACATACCGTACCATTCCTAAGGGATATGGTGCACAATTTACATACATTCTCAAATGACTATTCTGTGAATATCCACAAACTTTTCAGTCATTATATGTATAACTATAAAATAATGGGCCAGTACTATACTTTGTTTCATATGTGTTTGTCTTTATCCTTTTTGCATTTGACAGTGTTTGTTATGAGTGTTTTAAAGAACAATATTTAATTAACACAGTAGAGAGTGCAGGATTAAGAGTTTATATGGTGAGGAGAAACTAGGTAAAGCTTTTATTGGGAAAAAGGTGTGTGTGACCTTGGCAAACAATAGGCTGGAGTTCATGATGCTGTTATATGAACTTGAAGCCTTGTTGACATATAAGAAATAGCTGACAACAGTATTCACTAAACAAGAACATAAAAGAATACATTTGAGGGGATTTGAGACCCTGGTATGAACTAAAAAATGTAGCTAAAGCATTAATAGTTAGATGTTTAGTTAGACTTAAATTAAACGTAATGTTATGGTCAACCTGTCCAAAACATAGAGTCCTGAAAAAGGTACTGAATTCTGTCTGCACCAGCATTTTCTAAGCTAACTTTAATATCTAGGGATGTCTCATTAAAGAAGGAGAATGAGTCCAGCAGGAATACAATATGGAATCCCAATATTAACTGAAACAAATGAATATGGCTGCATTAACCCAAGAGAAAATGGGAGGTTAATACTTCTTTATTGGGTCAACATAGAAAAAGATATAGTGTTACCTAAGCATATGTAAAGCTTATGTAACTTTACATCTCTTTCTATGTTGGCCCAATTTTTTTTTTATTTGTTTTAAAAGAACAAACAGTACAGCAACAGTGGCAGCCAATAGCGGTTCCTTGTACAAAGCAACATCCATTTATGACATATCTTTGCATATATACAGAACACCAGACACATTGGCATCGACTTTTTCAATACTTCTTTGATATTAATCAGACAGCTTTCACATCTTCCTAGCGATTATTTTACCAAGTTAAATAGGTCTATCTTTCTAATATTAATTTGTTATCCACTGATACTAACTAAATAGATGATATATAGACTAGGTTATTCATGAGATATCTCCTAGTCATAATTATCAATGAAAATAGGGAGAAAAAAAAAAAAAAAAGAATAAAAAAGAAACAAAGAAACAAGAAAGAGTCAGAAAAGAAATTGAAATAATAATTAAATAATTATAGTAAATTAAATAATTAACAAAAGATGAGGTTTACTCACATTCATACTGGACATTCTCACCATTCATTCCATAGGCATTTCCATTCATATGTAGCTTATACTCTTTCAAATTTCATTTATTTCAGGAGGTACTAAGTTAGAATATTTTAACAGCCATGGTCTCCAAACTTTATGAAATTTGTATAATTTGTATTGCGCTTGATAGTATCCACGTTCCATTAAACATTGATAGTTAATTTGATTAATAACCTGTTGTATATTTATTGATTTATTCTGTAACCAATGTCTAGCAATTATTATTTTCAAAGCCAACACACATTGGATAAACAGTGCTTTCTGATTATAGGAGAGGTTAGTCAAGTTCAGATGTAACAGGGCTTTATCTGGGGTGGGAATTATATGACAATTTAATACTCCCGATATGATCTTAAATAACTCAAACCAGATTTTCTGGAGGTCATTAGAATACCACCAGATATGCATATATGTGCCTTTTTCTTGTTCACACCTCCAGCACGTAGATACTGCATTGACATTAAATTTCGCTAATTTCTTCGGTATCATATACCATCTTAAACTAACCTTATATTGGAGCTCTATCATATTTAAACAGTGTAAATATTTGCTGACTTCCACTAAACTGCTTATCCACTCTTTTTTAAAAATGTGAAAACTACAACATGCACACCAACTCTGCTGTGTTGTCATAATAACTGTCTTATACATCAGAAATCCACGTGAAAGTACTTTCTGAGTTCATTAGCTCTTAAGAACCAGGGCTTTTTTTTACACTACAGGAGTGGAGCAATTTTCATGTTTTTCTTCTGACCCTGTTTATCTGTAATGTCCCTTTTTCTCAATTAGTGAACCCACAAATACTGTGTATTGCTTTCTTCAGCACATGAAGGGTTTTTTTAAACCATATTCATAAATGTAAAACATCATTTTGTCTTGACCAAAAAAAAATCACATCATGGGATTAAATGAGCGGTTAAGGCATTCAGCAACACTGAGAACTGAAGCAGGGGCCCCGTGTGGCCCCTCCCTGGGGAATCAACATTCGCCATACATAATATGGCAGTGGACGCCTGATTTAAAAGAGATTAAGAAACGATTAATGATGGTGTCGCTGTCTTCAATGTTTTTGCTGAAATGCCTTGGTAATGAGGCATTCAACATGGAAAGCCCACCCCAGGACGCTCTGGGGAGCGGTCACAAGCAGCACCGCAAGAGATTTTGCCTTTCGCGAGATGGCTGCACCTGTTAACAAATAAACAAATTTCCAATATTGTCTCTACAGAAAACTCTGGGCTCTTCTGCAGGTTGAATACAAGTAGTGCATTAAACCATGAAAGTCAATGGAGCCCAGCTTTCTAATCACAATGTAATTAGTAAAGTATAATTTAAAATATTGGTGGGGGGCATTGGTTACATGTAAAAGCACTTATGCAGTGATGTCACCATCAGGGGAACCATCCAGTTTGAACAAAATGAAAAATTGACAGTGACATATACAAGGAGCTATAAATTGATGCCTGAAATACAAAACTCACACAAAAAATGACTACCACACGCTTTGACAAAGGCTGGTTGTAGAAAGGTGTTAAAATACCACTATTTGAAGTACCCTGGGGTGTCTACCCCATCAAACCATATATGTTTGAAAACTAAATTGAATTGCCCTGCTTCAAGGATGTCACAAATACTAAATGACTTAAACAGTAAAACAATGTCAGTCCACAAACCATGTAAAACAAGTTTAGCCAAATAAAACTGCACAAGGCTGGAGCACACACCCAAACACACACACACCAAGACAGGTTCTGCCACACAGACACCCAAATACACACACCAGGACAGGCTCTGCAGTAAGAGATCTGGGACATTTCCTGCTTGTGGGAGCTTTGTTTTGTTTTGTGTGTTTTTAAAGCTTTAAAAGAACCTAAATTATCAAAGCAACACTATTTGAATGTAATCTTTTTTAAAGCAGGCAGCCAAGGTCATATTGTATATGGTGCACCTGGATGCTCTGGGGAGCAATAACATGGAGCCCCCACAGGAATTTTCAATGTTGCTTTTGAAGCAAAGAAAGCACCATTTGATTGCTTCCTAAGCTTATTTAATGCTATAGCATGCCATGCAAGTCATTCATCATTAACTGATCTTTTTGTGGTCATTAAGTAGTTAAAATGCAGTTATCTTTGTCATCATCATTTTTTTAAAACATTTCTGACTTAAAAATAAGTGATAATTGAAAATGATGCCAGAATTTGGCTGCTTGCTCCAAATCCCGCATTTGTGGTCAGCGGCGATGTATTGTTACACATTTTCATACGCAATGAACCCCCAATAATCAGATTTTATTCAAAGAAACAGATTTAGGATCTATGATTGTGACCCAAATTGTGTAGTACTGTGACAGGATGGTAGTGACTAAAACTGAGCCTCATGTTGGCAGGTGGGGAGGAGAATATTTTGCCACTACTGGAGTCAGGATGCTTGCTAGTACTCCTGCTGCTGTTGCATACAGCTGGTTGTATTTCTGACTCCAGACAAGAAGGCTTCAGCTAGTTGTTAATTTACACCCCTGCACCTCCAGCAGCATAGAAGCTTCAGCTTCAAGCAGTTCCTATGAGCGGGTGACTCCACTTGTCTCTTCTGGTGTTGCTTGGCCTGCTTGTACCGGCAACTGTTTTTTCATGGATCAGTCTCAGCTCATGATCAATCCTTTTTTGAGAGACTTAATCTCTTCTGGCTTTCCTCTCCCTGCATGCACGTGGTACTGGTTTTCTGAGAAAGTCAATGTTGTCATAGGCCAGTCTCCTGTTCACATGCTGAATCCCTTTCCGAGCGACTTTTATACCCTTGTTCTCGCCCGGGATGAAACAAACGCGCACAACATTGTTGATTTTTACATGCCGCCTCAAACTCGCTAACAAACTAATGGAAGGAGGAGGTTGGCAGTCCAGGTCGAAGGTCTCCTGAGCTTCTGGGGCTTCCTTGAGGATTGACGAGCGACGGTACAGGCTGGAGGTGTCTTGAGCTGTTGGGGGTGTGTTGCGTTCAGAGATTGCCTGCATGTCGTCATATATCAATGTCCTGACATGCTTCATCCCGCCTGGGGAGACTTTCCACCCCTTGTTCTCAGCCGGGATGTAACAAACCCGCACAACATCGTTGATTTTCACATGGCGATCACTCCTCACTGTAGAAATAGTGGAGGGTGGGGCTGGGGTCTGCACATTTTCCCTGATGGCTAAGATGTTAGTTTGCTGGCGAGTTCCTTCTCTAGGTTTCAAGCTCTTCACATATTTTTTTGGCAGAGAAACCCTGTAATACTCCCAAACTTTAAAGACAGCCCAAGATATCGAGGTGAGTGCTATCAGTAGCACGACAAAGTGGGCAAGGTGCTTGAAGAACAGCTGTTCATTAGCATCGGTCTAAGGGAAGAATAAGGTGGTCAGTATGAAAAGGCTTATGAAAAGCTAATTTACAGATACATGCAAAAACCTACCATGAAAACATAACTATGATGTATATACATACATACATTAATACTCTGATTATAAGACGACTCCCCAAAATCAAAATATTAATTTAGGAAAAAACAAAAAGCCTGACTAGAAGACTACCCTATAGGAAAAAAGTTTTACTAGTAAATATTAATTCATGTAAACTATTTTTTCATATTTAATAAAAGCTATGATTGAGAAAAATATATATTTTTTTTATTTGCCAACCTGCCCCCCCGTTATTCACATCTGCCCCAGGCTTGCCACTCTGCCCCCAGAAATGCCTTATACCCCCCTATTTGCCACTCTAATGTGCCTTTTAACCCTCTAAATGCCACTCTGCCTCCAGAAATGTCTTATATGCCACTGTGCCCCATGATATGCCTTTTAACCCCCTATATGCCACTGTGCCCCATGATATGCCTTTTAACCCCCTATATGCCCCTCTGCCCCATGATGTGCCTTATGCCTTGGCTTTTTTAGGCCAGTCGCCAGCAGTTTAGATGCACTGTGGTAATTGGTTAAAATACGGCAAATCCAGGGCGAGTCCCAAACACAATATGTGTATTCCCCATATCCTACTATTGTGGGGTATTTTATTTCTAAAAATGTAACATTACTCACCCACCACCTCACGGTAAGTGCTGGAAAATAAACAAAGCAAATGAGTTGAATGATCCTCATCGTTGCAGCTTTCATTAAGAAATGATTTTCATTGACAGGCATTCAGCTTAAATAGCCAAAGCTGTTTGTGACATCACAGAGTGATTGTGATGTCATCAACACTTCTCTGTGTTGAACTGACCATAGATTGTTGATCACTTCAACTTCCAATGGAATGTTGAATAGACTAATATACTATGACAGTATATACTGGTTTTGTTACTAATATCATATCATATATACTAATGTTAAAGTGTTAAGAGAATGAAGGGTATATAGGCTTTGAAACAGGTGTCATTTCATTTTTCTTTGTTGCCATGTTTTGTTTTATAATTATGCCATCCTGTTATAACCTACAGTCAAATATGAATCCCATAAGAAATAACAGAAATAGGTTTTGCCTGCTCACACATGGTTTTTTTTCAAAAATGCTACATATATTACCAATTCTCCAAGGGAAAACAAACTTTTGATCATTAATGTACTAATGTTAGAGTATTTTGTTATAACTTTATTATCTCATAGAATATTCCAGGGTTTATTGAGTATTTTTCGCTTTCTTGTTGGTATGAGTGTATGAGACATATTTGTTACAGAATTAAAGGTAAATCCCGTACATCATCAATAGGAGATGTAGAAAAATATGGCCCAGTCTATGGTTTTCAGATGAATTAAACAAATGGACTCTATGAGTGAGCTGCTCAAATTTAAACATATATATGGGATTAACACAAAAGGGAAAGAAATAAGCATGAAAATATTATAATAAATTCATATAAAATGAATATATATATATATATATTTGTATCTATATCCATAAATTATATATGCATGCATTCTATAAACATTATACATACAAACATACATATTCATCTCATGCCTAAAATATTCCCATTGGGGCAGATGTATAAATAAAAGTCCTTTTCAAGCTCAATGTAGAATCATTTGTTGTTTTGGGATCTGTATTTTTTGCACCAACAAAAAGTGCCTTTTTATACATTTTGGCTTTTTAGGCCAGTCGCCAGCAGTTTAGATGCACAGTGGTAATTGGTTAAAATACGGCAAATCCAGGGCGAGTCCCTAACACAATATGTGTATTCCCCGTATCCTACTATTGTGGGGTATTATATTTCTAAAAATGTAACACAGTAACATTACTCACCCACCACCTTACGGTAAGTGCTGGAAAATAAACAAAGCAAATGAGTTGAATGATCCTCATCGTTGCAGCTTTCATTAAGAAATGATTTTCATTGACAGGCGTTCAGCGTAAACAGCCAAAGCTGTTTGTGACATCACAGAGTGATTGTGATGTCATCAACACTTCTCTGTGTTGAACTGACCATAGATTGTTGGTCACTTCAACGTTCAATATACTATGACAGTATATACTGGTTTTGTTACTAATATCATATCATATATACTAATGTTAAATTATTAAGAGAATGAAGGGTATGCAGGCTTTGAAACAGGTGTCATTTCATTTTTCTTTGTTGGCATGTTTTTTTTTATAATTATGCCATCCTGTTATAACCTACAGTCAAATATGAATCCCATAAGAAATAACAGAAATGGGTTTTGCCTGCTCACACATGTTTTTTTTTTTTCAAAAATGCTACATATATTACCAATTCTCCAAGGGAAAACAAACTTTTGATCATTAATGTACTAATGTTAGAGTATTACAGATTCTGGTCAGGGGCCACCAAGGCTTATGTGAAGCTGACACAAGGCTGGACAGTTACCTAACAATTGTCTGTCCGTCAGTAAGTGTATTAAAAATATATGACAGGCACCTCTTTTAGAATATTATGACCTGCGTGCCACAGAGATCCCGTTTTAGTAAAATCTCTCTTTCTCTGGAATTAGATATTTGTCAAGTCTGTTATTTTTTTCTCGGTTTGATAAATAATAATCTCTCTCATGAGGTAAAATTTTCAAAATTCTAACCTATATCAGCAAAATAATATTTAAAATCTGGAGTAAAGACTGAAGTCTCATCACTTGCATGTACTCTGGGGTTTCAAAAGACTAAAAAAACTCCCCATTTTTTTTTTTTATTTCTAAGAATGTTGTATGAGTTAAAGGTAAATCCTGTACATCATCAATAGGAGATGTAGAAAACTATGCCCCAGTCTATGGTTTTCTGAAGAAACAAACAAATATATATGGGATTAACACAAAAGAGATAAGCAAGAATTTAATATTGTAACAAATGCATATATATATATATATATATATATATACACACATTTGAATCTATATATGTTGCTCTATATATATTGTATATATATATATATATATATATATATATATGTAGTTCTTTATTTCTTTAGCCCCAACAATTTACACAGCGCTTTTTACAATACATAAGTTCGAAGGGTATGACAAGACTAGAATTGACAGACTAAGAGAAAACCATACATACAGTGGAGAAGGCTCTACTTGCATGCTTACAAGCTCAAAGGGCTCTGCAATTCAAGTAGTGCAGTTTACGTAGGAATTGGAGCGCTCAGGAATTTGGAAACCTACTGCTTTGACTTAGTAGTATATTGGAAAGAAAAAACAAAATACTGACCAGAGTGACAAGAGGCAGTAGCGTACCTAGCGGGGGGCGGAGGGGGCGGTCCGCACCGGGTGCTGCTCATCAGGGGGGTGCCAACTTGCCGGCACCCGGCACCCTTCCAGAGACGGACAGTAATACTTTAAAACTGCATAGCTTCTACCATTATATACCGGCGCAGACACTGAAGGTGGTACAGCATAACACTTACTGTTATCATTATATACTGAGGCAGACATTGACGGTGGTACAGCATAACACCTTTCACTATATACTGAGGCAGACATTGACGGTTGTACAGCATAACACCTACCACTATATACTGAGGCAGACAATGATGGTGGTACAACATAACGCCTATCACTATATACTGAGGCACACATTGACGGTGGTACAGCGTAATCCCTATCACTATACATTGAGCCAGACATTGACAATAGTGCAGCATAACTCCTATCACTCTATACTAAACCAAACATTGATGTGGTGTAGGCCTACCACTTCATTAGTAGTAGGGATGCACCGAAACAAATTCTGGACTGAAACCGAAAATGCAGCATTTACCTGGCCGAAACCGAATATGACCCCCCCCACACCATAAAAAAAATTCCAGGATGTACTCGCAGACTTGGCATGATAGGAGTATGATTGCCCTATCTACCCCTTCTCACTCCCTTTTGTCCTGCCTACCCTGTCTCACTCCCTTCTCCCTATCTACCCCCTATCCCCCCGCCTCACTCCCTTCTCCCTATCTATCCCCTCCTAACGATCTACCCTCTCCCCCTTTGAACTTCACTTACCTTTCAGGAGGTGCAAGGCCTCTGTCTCCCAGCTCTGCCACTGTATAGAATAGTATAGAGTGATGGGAGTTATGATGTACTAGAGCATAATTATATAATGAAAAATACATTGGAAAATGGTACAGCATAACACCCATCACTCTCACACACTTACCAATCCGCACATAAACCAATCCACACACACACCAATCCACAGACACACCAATCCACAGACACACCAATCCACACACACACCAATCCACACACACACCAATCCACACATACACCAATCCACACATACACCAATCCACACATACACCAATCCACACATACACCAATCCACACATACACCAATCCACATATATACCAATCCACACATACTAATCCACACACATACCAATCCACACACATACCAATCCACACACATACCAATCCACACACACACACCAATCCAGACATATACCAGCCCACACATATACTAATCCACACATACCAATCCACACATACCAATCCACATATATACCAATCCACACATACCAATCCACACATACCAATCCACACATACACCAATCCACACACATACCAATCCACACATACCAATCCACACACATACCAATCCACACACATACCAATCCAGACATATACCAATCCACACATATACTAATCCACACATACCAATCAACACATACCAATCCACACATATACTAATCCACACATACCAATCCACATATATACCAATCCACACATACCAATCCACACACACATACCAATCCACACAAATACCAATCCACACATATACCAATCCACACATATACCAATCCACACATATACCAATCCACACACATACCAATCCACACACATACCAATCCACACACATACCAATCCACACATATATTAATCCACACATACTAATCCACACATACCAATCAACACATACCAATCCACACATATACTAATCCACACATACCAATCCACACACACATACCAATCCACACATACCAATCCACACAAACACCAATCCACACATATACCAATCCACACATATACCAATCCACACATATACCAATCCACACACATACCAATCCACACACATACCAATCCACACACATACCAATCCACACACATACCAATCCACACAAATATTAATCCACACATACTAATCCACACATACCAATCCACACACATACCAATCCACTCTCACTCACTGAATGCTTTCCTACCTTTCCTCTTTTCTCCTTACAGCTTCTTTTCCTCCTCTTCTTCAGTTCTTCTGTCTTCTTCCGGTTCAGTGGGCGCGGCTTCAGTGTTGTGCGCCGGGATCTGACAACAAATCCCGGCGCACAGCAGCTGTTGCCGCGCAGATCGCAAGGGAGCGATATCGGAGGTCTTTAACAGACCTCCGGCTCCCTTGAGTGATTTTAAGACGGATTCAACCCTTGAACCCGGCTTAAAATCACTGAAGGGAGCCGGAGGTCTGTTAAAGACCTCCGATACCGCTCCCTTGCGAGCCTGCTCCTCCAGCAGCGGACATTACTGTCCGTCTCTGGAGGGGTGCCGGCAAGTTGGCACCCCCCTGATGAGCTGCACCCGGTACGGACCGCCCCCCCGCTAGGTACGCTACTGGACCTCTGGCTCCCTTGAGTGATTTTAAGCCGGTTCAAGGATCTCCCTTGTTAAAGACCTCCGATACCGTTACCCCGGACCAGTGAATTCTGCAAGAGAGGAAAGGGGGTGCAGGAGAGTCAGTGGGTGAATAAATTGAGTGTTTAGGGGCAGAGGTGACACAGGCAGGTTGCTAAAGGGGGAGAGGTGGCACATGCAAGTTGCTTCAGGGGCAGAATTGGCACAGGCAGGCTGTTTCAGGGACAGAGTTGGCTTAGGCAAGCTGCTAAAGGGGTAGCGGCAGCACAGGCAGATTGCTAAAGGGGGAGAGGTGGCACAGGCAGGCTGCTTAATGAGCACAAATGGCACAGGCTGCATGTTAATGGGGCAGCAGTGGAACAGGTAGACTTTTTCAGGGGCAGAGGTGGCACATGGAGGCTGCTAAAGGGGCAGTGGTGGAACAGGCAGGCTGCTAAAGGGGCAGTGGTGGCACAATGTTTTGCTTAGCGTATGGTTATAGGGGTTATGCTGCACTACCGTCAATGCCTGGCTCAGTGTATAGTGATGGGAGTTACGCTGTACCACCATCAATCTCTGGCTCTGTATACTGTGATATGAGTTATGCTGTACCATATCTTTTCAGTAAATGTTATTTATTTAAACTGATTTAATTTATTTATAAATTAATTTTATTTTTTCTGATTTCTAGTTATTTTCAGTTTGGAGGAGGGGTGCCACATACAGAATCCACCCCAGGTGCCATATACTCTCTAGGTACCTCCCTGCCTCCTACACTGTGTTACATGGAATTCTTCCTTTAGCAGTTGTACCCTTTGCAGATGAAGTTGTCTATATACCAGGACTGGCTATAAAGCAGGCTTTCCGTCATTACTCTGGGTATCTGCGTGTTTTAGGTGGCAAATACTTTCATTACTGGTGAAAGTTATACAGCATAGATTGTGCTTATACAGGTTTGTGGAGTCTTGGATAGTCTTCTGGTTATATGGCTAAATGGTGGTCATGGCTGCAGCTCTCCATATGGGCTGTAGCAGAACATAGCCCCTTTCTGGTGTGTCTTTATGAGCATGTTTTAACATAAGCTATAAAGTGATTTTGGCAAATGTTATAGGCAATAGAAGTATTCGTGGAATTTATTACTATTTCTTTTAATCTCAGATAGAGAATGATGGAAGCTGATGAGAATGATATATCACTGTTGAAAGCGATGTATGTTCCAACTCTGGGTTTAGAGGTCTCCTATGACCTCACCATTAACCCGAAGGTGAGGAAAATGCCACTTAAGTATATATATGAAATGTGTGTATGTATGGTTTTATTTTACTCGGTTATAAAGCTGAATCTAATAGTGTTGACTCCACATAATAAAAGCTAATGTAGATGGAAAGCACATATTTATCTGTTTGATGGGCAAGAGTCATTTCACTGATCTGTTACTAATTTACGCAAATCACCACATAAAAGGTGGCAACATACCAAATGGATTATTTTTCACATTGTTGATTTAGCATTTGCCACTTTTTTAGATAGTGATGGAATGTGAGGGTGGTTTTGTATTTACAGTATAAAGTTGTCCCTGAACAAACCTTTAACTGTCTCTTATTCTGTAGGGTGTTACCTTTAAACATTGCTTTCTCTGTGGTGCCCTCTTCTGTTCAATCTCTGTAGGGATGTAGTCACATTGAACTCTCACTCCACTGAGCTGGCTCCTGAGATTCATTGATTAACGTTTGTTAATTTTTACTACATACCGTACCATTCCTAAGGGATATGGTGCACAATTTACATACATTCTCAAATGACTATTCTGTGAATATCCACAAACTTTTCAGTCATTATATGTATAACTATAAAATAATGGGCCAGTACTATACTTTGTTTCATATGTGTTTGTCTTTATCCTTTTTGCATTTGACAGTGTTTGTTATGAGTGTTTTAAAGAACAATATTTAATTAACACAGTAGAGAGTGCAGGATTAAGAGTTTATATGGTGAGGAGAAACTAGGTAAAGCTTTTATTGGGAAAAAGGTGTGTGTGACCTTGGCAAACAATAGGCTGGAGTTCATGATGCTGTTATATGAACTTGAAGCCTTGTTGACATATAAGAAATAGCTGACAACAGTATTCACTAAACAAGAACATAAAAGAATACATTTGAGGGGATTTGAGACCCTGGTATGAACTAAAAAATGTAGCTAAAGCATTAATAGTTAGATGTTTAGTTAGACTTAAATTAAACGTAATGTTATGGTCAACCTGTCCAAAACATAGAGTCCTGAAAAAGGTACTGAATTCCGTCTGCACCAGCATTTTCTAAGCTAACTTTAATATCTAGGGATGTCTCATTAAAGAAGGAGAATGAGTCCAGCAGGAATACAATATGGAATCCCAATATTAACTGAAACAAATGAATATGGCTGCATTAACCCAAGAGAAAATGGGAGGTTAATACTTCTTTATTGGGTCAACATAGAAAAAGATATAGTGTTACCTAAGCATATGTAAAGCTTATGTAACTTTACATCTCTTTCTATGTTGGCCCAATTTTTTTTTTATTTGTTTTAAAAGAACAAACAGTACAGCAACAGTGGCAGCCAATAGCGGTTCCTTGTACAAAGCAACATCCATTTATGACATATCTTTGCATATATACAGAACACCAGACACATTGGCATCGACTTTTTCAATACTTCTTTGATATTAATCAGACAGCTTTCACATCTTCCTAGCGATTATTTTACCAAGTTAAATAGGTCTATCTTTCTAATATTAATTTGTTATCCACTGATACTAACTAAATAGATGATATATAGACTAGGTTATTCATGAGATATCTCCTAGTCATAATTATCAATGAAAATAGGGAGAAAAAAAAAAAAAAAAGAATAAAAAAGAAACAAAGAAACAAGAAAGAGTCAGAAAAGAAATTGAAATAATAATTAAATAATTATAGTAAATTAAATAATTAACAAAAGATGAGGTTTACTCACATTCATACTGGACATTCTCACCATTCATTCCATAGGCATTTCCATTCATATGTAGCTTATACTCTTTCAAATTTCATTTATTTCAGGAGGTACTAAGTTAGAATATTTTAACAGCCATGGTCTCCAAACTTTATGAAATTTGTATAATTTGTATTGCGCTTGATAGTATCCACGTTCCATTAAACATTGATAGTTAATTTGATTAATAACCTGTTGTATATTTATTGATTTATTCTGTAACCAATGTCTAGCAATTATTATTTTCAAAGCCAACACACATTGGATAAACAGTGCTTTCTGATTATAGGAGAGGTTAGTCAAGTTCAGATGTAACAGGGCTTTATCTGGGGTGGGAATTATATGACAATTTAATACTCCCGATATGATCTTAAATAACTCAAACCAGATTTTCTGGAGGTCATTAGAATACCACCAGATATGCATATATGTGCCTTTTTCTTGTTCACACCTCCAGCACGTAGATACTGCATTGACATTAAATTTCGCTAATTTCTCCGGTATCATATACCATCTTAAACTAACCTTATATTGGAGCTCTATCATATTTAAACAGTGTAAATATTTGCTGACTTCCACTAAACTGCTTATCCACTCTTTTTTAAAAATGTGAAAACTACAACATGCACACCAACTCTGCTGTGTTGTCATAATAACTGTCTTATACATCAGAAATCCACGTGAAAGTACTTTCTGAGTTCATTAGCTCTTAAGAACCAGGGCTTTTTTTTACACTACAGGAGTGGAGCAATTTTCATGTTTTTCTTCTGACCCTGTTTATCTGTAATGTCCCTTTTTCTCAATTAGTGAACCCACAAATACTGTGTATTGCTTTCTTCAGCACATGAAGGGTTTTTTGAAACCATATTCATAAATGTAAAACATCATTTTGTCTTGACCAAAAAAAAATCACATCATGGGATTAAATGAGCGGTTAAGGCATTCAGCAACACTGAGAACTGAAGCAGGGGCCCCGTGTGGCCCCTCCCTGGGGAATCAACATTCGCCATACATAATATGGCAGTGGACGCCTGATTTAAAAGAGATTAAGAAACGATTAATGATGGTGTCGCTGTCTTCAATGTTTTTGCTGAAATGCCTTGGTAATGAGGCATTCAACATGGAAAGCCCACCCCAGGACGCTCTGGGGAGCGGTCACAAGCAGCACCGCAAGAGATTTTGCCTTTCGCGAGATGGCTGCACCTGTTAACAAATAAACACATTTCCAAGAGGGTCTCTACAGAAAACTCTGGGCTCTTCTGCAGGTTGAATACAAGTAGTGCATTAAACCATGAAAGTCAATGGAGCCCAGCTTTCTAATCACAATGTAATTAGTAAAGTATAATTTAAAATATTGGTGGGGGGCATTGGTTACATGTAAAAGCACTTATGCAGTGATGTCACCATCAGGGGAACCATCCAGTTTGAACAAAATGAAAAATTGACAGTGACATATACAAGGAGCTATAAATTGATGCCTGAAATACAAAACTCACACAAAAAATGACTACCACACGCTTTGACAAAGGCTGGTTGTAGAAAGGTGTTAAAATACCACTATTTGAAGTACCCTGGGGTGTCTACCCCACCAAACCATATATGTTTGAAAACTAAATTGAATTGCCCTGCTTCAAGGATGTCACAAATACTAAATGACTTAAACAGTAAAACAATGTCAGTCCACAAACCATGTAAAACAAGTTTAGCCAAATAAAACTGCACAAGGCTGGAGCACACACCCAAACACACACACACCAAGACAGGTTCTGCCACACAGACACCCAAATACACACACCAGGACAGGCTCTGCAGTAAGAGATCTGGGACATTTCCTGCTTGTGGGAGCTTTGTTTTGTTTTGTGTGTTTTTAAAGCTTTAAAAGAACCTAAATTATCAAAGCAACACTATTTGAATGTAATCTTTTTTAAAGCAGGCAGCCAAGGTCATATTGTATATGGTGCACCTGGATGCTCTGGGGAGCAATAACATGGAGCCCCCACAGGAATTTTCAATGTTGCTTTTGAAGCAAAGAAAGCACCATTTGATTGCTTCCTAAGCTTATTTAATGCTATAGCATGCCATGCAAGTCATTCATCATTAACTGATCTTTTTGTGGTCATTAAGTAGTTAAAATGCAGTTATCTTTGTCATCATCATTTTTTAAAAACATTTCTGACTTAAAAATAAGTGATAATTGAAAATGATGCCAGAATTTGGCTGCTTGCTCCAAATCCCGCATTTGTGGTCAGCGGCGATGTATTGTTACACATTTTCATACGCAATGAACCCCCAATAATCAGATTTTATTCAAAGAAACAGATTTAGGATCTATGATTGTGACCCAAATTGTGTAGTACTGTGACAGGATGGTAGTGACTAAAACTGAGCCTCATGTTGGCAGGTGGGGAGGAGAATATTTTGCCACTACTGGAGTCAGGATGCTTGCTAGTACTCCTGCTGCTGTTGCATACAGCTGGTTGTATTTCTGACTCCAGACAAGAAGGCTTCAGCTAGTTGTCAATTTACACCCCTGCACCTCCAGCAGCATAGAAGCTTCAGCTTCAAGCAGTTCCTATGAGCGGGTGACTCCACTTGTCTCTTCTGGTGTTGCTTGGCCTGCTTGTACCGGCAACTGTTTTTTAATGGATCAGTCTCAGCTCATGATCAATCCTTTTTTGAGAGACTTAATCTCTTCTGGCTTTCCTCTCCCTGCATGCACGTGGTACTGGTTTTCTGAGAAAGTCAATGTTGTCATAGGCCAGTCTCCTGTTCACATGCTGAATCCCTTTCCGAGCGACTTTTATACCCTTGTTCTCGCCCGGGATGAAACAAACGCGCACAACATTGTTGATTTTTACATGCCGCCTCAAACTCGCTAACAAACTAATGGAAGGAGGAGGTTGGCAGTCCAGGTCGAAGGTCTCCTGAGCTTCTGGGGCTTCCTTGAGGATTGACGAGTGACGGTACAGGCTGGAGGTGTCTTGAGCTGTTGGGGGTGTGTTGCGTTCAGAGATTGCCTGCATGTCGTCATATATCAATGTCCTGACATGCTTCATCCCGCCTGGGGAGACTTTCCACCCCTTGTTCTCAGCCGGGATGTAACAAACCCGCACGACATCGTTGATTTTCACATGGCGATCACTCCTCACTGTAGAAATAGTGGAGGGTGGGGCTGGGGTCTGCACATTTTCCCTGATGGCTAAGATGTTAGTTTGCTGGCGAGTTCCTTCTCTAGGTTTCAAGCTCTTCACATATTTTTTTGGCAGAGAAACCCTGTAATACTCCCAAACTTTAAAGACAGCCCAAGATATCAAGGTGAGTGCTATCAGTAGCACGACAAAGTGGGCAAGGTGCTTGAAGAACAGCTGTTCATTAGCATCGGTCTAAGGGAAGAATAAGGTGGTCAGTATGAAAAGGCTTATGAAAAGCTAATTTACAGATACATGCAAAAACCTACCATGAAAACATAACAATGATGTATATACATACATACATTAATACTCTGATTATAAGACGACTCCCCAAAATCAAAATATTAATTTAGGAAAAAACTAGAAGACTACCCTATAGGAAAAAAGTTTCACTAGTAAATATTAATTCATGTAAACTATTTTTTCATATTTAATAAAAGCTATGATTGAGAAAAATATATATTTTTTTTATTTGCCAACCTGCCCCCCCGTTATTCACATCTGCCCCAGGCTTGCCACTCTGCCCCCAGAAATGCCTTATACCCCCCTATTTGCCACTCTAATGTGCCTTTTAACCCTCTAAATGCCACTCTGCCTCCAGAAATGTCTTATACCCTCCTATATGCCACTGTGCCCCATGATATGCCTTTTAACCCCCTATATGCCCCTCTGCCCCATGATGTGCCTTATGCCTTGGCTTTTTTAGGCCAGTCGCCAGCAGTTTAGATGCACTGTGGTAATTGGTTAAAATACGGCAAATCCAGGGCGAGTCCCAAACACAATATGTGTATTCCCCATATCCTACTATTGTGGGGTATTTTATTTCTAAAAATGTAACATTACTCACCCACCACCTCACGGTAAGTGCTGGAAAATAAACAAAGCAAATGAGTTGAATGATCCTCATCGTTGCAGCTTTCATTAAGAAATGATTTTCATTGACAGGCATTCAGCTTAAATAGCCAAAGCTGTTTGTGACATCACAGAGTGATTGTGATGTCATCAACACTTCTCTGTGTTGAACTGACCATAGATTGTTGATCACTTCAACTTTCAATGGAATGTTGAATTGACTAATATACTATGACAGTATATACTGGTTTTGTTACTAATATCATATCATATATACTAATGTTAAAGTGTTAAGAGAATGAAGGGTATATAGGCTTTGAAACAGGTGTCATTTCATTTTTCTTTGTTGCCATGTTTTGTTTTATAATTATGCCATCCTGTTATAACCTACAGTCAAATATGAATCCCATAAGAAATAACAGAAATAGGTTTTGCCTGCTCACACATGGTTTTTTTTCAAAAATGCTACATATATTACCAATTCTCCAAGGGAAAACAAACTTTTGATCATTAATGTACTAATGTTAGAGTATTTTGTTATAACTTTATTATCTCATAGAATATTCCAGGGTTTATTGAGTATTTTTCGCTTTCTTGTTGGTATGAGTGTATGAGACATATTTGTTACAGAATTAAAGGTAAATCCCGTACATCATCAATAGGAGATGTAGAAAAATATGGCCCAGTCTATGGTTTTCAGATGAATTAAACAAATGGACTCTATGAGTGAGCTGCTCAAATTTAAATATATATATGGGATTAACACAAAAGGGAAAGAAATAAGCATGAAAATATTATAATAAATTCATATAAAATGAATATATATATATATATATATTTGTATCTATATCCATAAATTATATATGCATGCATTCTATAAACATTATACATACAAACATACATATTCATCTCTTGCCTAAAATATTCCCATTGGGGCAGATGTATAAATAAAAGTCCTTTTCAAGCTCAATGTAGAATCATTTGTTGTTTTGGGATCTGTATTTTTTGCACCAACAAAAAGTGCCTTTTTATACATTTTGGCTTTTTAGGCCAGTCGCCAGCAGTTTAGATGCCCAGTGGTAATTGGTTAAAATACGGCAAATCCAGGGCGAGTCCCTAACACAATATGTGTATTCCCCGTATCCTACTATTGTGGGGTATTATATTTCTAAAAATGTAACACAGTAACATTACTCACCCACCACCTTACGGTAAGTGCTGGAAAATAAACAAAGCAAATGAGTTGAATGATCCTCATCGTTGCAGCTTTCATTAAGAAATGATTTTCATTGACAGGCGTTCAGCGTAAACAGCCAAAGCTGTTTGTGACATCACAGAGTGATTGTGATGTCATCAACACTTCTCTGTGTTGAACTGACCATAGATTGTTGGTCACTTCAACGTTCAATATACTATGACAGTATATACTGGTTTTGTTACTAATATCATATCATATATACTAATGTTAAATTATTAAGAGAATGAAGGGTATATAGGCTTTGAAACAGGTGTCATTTAATTTTTCTTTGTTGGCATGTTTTTTTTTATAATTATGCCATCCTGTTATAACCTACAGTCAAATATGAATCCCATAAGAAATAACAGAAATGGGTTTTGCCTGCTCACACATGTTTTTTTTTTCAAAAATGCTACATATATTACCAATTCTCCAAGGGAAAACAAACTTTTGATCATTAATGTACTAATGTTAGAGTATTACAGATTCTGGTCAGGGGCCACCAAGGCTTATGTGAAGCTGACACAAGGCTGGACAGTTACCTAACAATTGTCTGTCCGTCAGTAAGTGTATTAAAAATATATGACAGGCACCTCTTTTAGAATATTATGACCTGCGTGCCACAGAGATCCCGTTTTAGTAAAATCTCTCTTTCTCTGGAATTAGATATTTGTCAAGTCTGTTATTTTTTTCTCGGTTTGATAAATAATAATCTCTCTCATGAGGTAAAATTTTCAAAATTCTAACCTATATCAGCAAAATAATATTTAAAATCTGGAGTAAAGACTGAAGTCTCATCACTTGCATGTACTCTGGGGTTTCAAAAGACAAAAAAAACTCCCCATTTCTTTTTCTTTTTTTAATTTCTAAGAATGTTGTATGAGTTAAAGGTAGACTTGGGCACCAGGGGGCTCTTCGTGTTCGTCTTCGTGCTCGTCTTCGGGGGAAAAAAAATCTTCGTATTCCGCGAATATTCGCCCGTTCCTGTCTTCTCTTCGGGCGAATATTCGCGGACATTCTTCGTGCTCGTTTAATCTTCGTTTTCCTCCTGGTTGCCTAGCAGGGGTTAATACGGGGTTAATAACACATCACAGCAGCAGCAGCTGCCGTGAAGGTACGTGTGTGCAGCTCTATTGGTCGTTTCGGCAGGGGGCTGGTCTGGCATCAACGAGTGAATTGCAGAACTGCAGAATGCACTTCATTCGTTGATGGCAGGCGAGCCCCCTGCCGAAACGACCAATAGAGTTGCACACACATACCGAGGTGTACTGTCCATAGATGTTTAATAAAAGAATAGGGAATATTTTACATTTTTAAATTGATTTTGGACCACTTTACATGCCTAACATTTGCTACCTATTTACAATGGCATACTTTGCAACAACCCAACTTACTTATTGGACAGGACTGGAAAATAGCAGGACTGTCCACCAAAATCTTGGGTGTGTTGGCAGGTATGCTGATGGAAAAATGTTGGACAAGAACTAAAAAATAGCTTAGGGTTAATGTACGGTTATGTTTAAGATTAGTAGCAGTGCACTGGTTTGGTTAAAGATGGATTATGTCTAAATAATAATAATTTAATTTTAATGGTTTTTTTTTAAAAAAAATAGGGGTTTATTTAAATGTATTTTAAAGTTAGATTTATTATTTAGTACTTGATTATATTTATTAAATGTTTATAGTAGCGTTACCTACCGAGCTATAACTACCTATGTGTATTTGCATTTTGCATACCTAGTTTAGCTAAATTAGATGGGACAGGACTGGAAAAAAGCAGGACTGTCCCTGAAAAAGTTGGGTCTGTTGGCAGGTATGTGGATGGAAAAATGTTATAGGGTGAAGTGTGAGTTATAGTGTTAATGTAATGCTATTAGTGAGTGAAGGCCAGGGCAAATAACAAGGAAAAGGTCCTTGTGTTTTGTGCATTGTAAGTGTGTGTGTATGTGTGTTATGTGTGATGTCACTGTGTGTTATATGTGTTATATGTGTTATTGTGTGTGTTATGTTTGGTTGGTTGTGTATCAGAAGGAAAATAATGAAATGGAAAAGGAAATGGGAAAGGCAAATGAGTGGGCAATTGGCGACCCGCTCACCTGTTTCACCCCAGGGCAAAGCACCCAAACACTGTCAGTCTTAGACGTTTGGCAGCAGACTTCCAGAGCTCAGACACAAGGCCCTAGCGTAAGCTGGCCACTCCGGCGGAGGTAGCAGGCGTTGCCACACCGCAAACAGAGGCAGCCAGGGGGGAGAAACTGCCCTTACCATTAGGGACATTTTGGGCATGACTCTAGCCAGGAAGCGAACTGGCAGAGAAGAGATGCTGGCACCACCACCAGCAGCAGCATTGAAAAGGCGAATGAGTGGGCAATTGGCGACCCACTCACCTGTTTCACCCCAGGGCAAAGCACCCAAACACTGTCAGTCTTAGACGTTTGGCAGCAGACTTCCAGAGCTCAGACACAAGGCCCTAGCGTAAGCTGGCCACTCCGGCGGAGGTAGCAGGCGTTGCCACACCGCAGACAGAGGCAGCCAGGGGGGAGAAACTGCCCTTACAATTAGGGACATTTTGGGCATGACTCTAGCCAGGAAGCGAACTGGCAGAGAAGAGATGCTGGCACCACCACCACCACCACCACCACCAGCAGCATTGAAAAATTGGAAAGGCGAATGAGAGGGCAATTGGCGACCCGCTCACCTGTTTCACCCCAGGGCAAAGCACCCAAACACTGTCAGTCTTAGACGTTTGGCAGCAGACTTCCAGAGCTCAGACACAAGGCCCTAGCGTAAGCTGGCCACTCCGGCGGAGGTAGCAGGCGTTGCCACACCGCAGACAGAGGCAGCCAGGGGGGAGAAACTGCCCTTACAATTAGGGACATTTGAGGCATGACACTAGCCAGGAAGCGAACTGGCAGAGAAGAGATGCTGGCACCACCACCAGCAGCAGCATTGAAAAGGCGAATGAGTGGGCAATTGGCGACCCACTCACCTGTTTCACCCCAGGGCAAAGCACCCAAACACTGTCAGTCTTAGACGTTTGGCAGCAGACTTCCAGAGCTCAGACACAAGGCCCTAGCGTAAGCTGGCCACTCCGGCGGAGGTAGCAGGCGTTGCCACACCGCAAACAGAGGCAGCCAGGGGGGAGAAACTGCCCTTACCATTAGGGACATTTTGGGCATGACTCTAGCCAGGAAGCGAACTGGCAGAGAAGAGATGCTGGCACCACCACCAGCAGCAGCATTGAAAAGGCGAATGAGTGGGCAATTGGCGACCCACTCACCTGTTTCACCCCAGGGCAAAGCATCCAAAAACTGTCAGTCCTTGGCGTTTGGGAGCGGACTTCCAGAACTCAGACACAAGGCCCTAGCGTAAGCTGGCTACACCGGCGGAGGTAGCAGGCGTTGCCACACCGCAACAAGTGCAACCAGGGGGGAGAAACTACCCTTACCATCAGGGACATTCGAGGCATGACACTAGCCAGGAAGCGAACTGGCATTGAAGAGAGACACTGGCACCACCACCAGCAGCAGCAGAATTGGGAAAGGCGAATGAGTGGGCAATTGACGACCCGCTCACCTGTTTCACCCCAGGGCAAAGCATCCAAGCACTGTCAGTCCTTGGCGTTTGGGAGCAGACCTACAGAACTCAGACACAAGGCCCTAGCGTAAGCTGGCTACACCGGCGGAGGTAGCAGGCGTTGCCACACCGCAGCAAGTGCAACCAGGGGGGAGAAACTACCCTTACCATCAGGGACATTCGAGGCATGACACTAGCCAGGAAGCGAACTGGCATTGAAGAGAGACACTGGCACCACCACCAGCAGCAGCAGAATTGGGAAAGGCGAATGAGTGGGCAATTGACGACCCGCTCACCTGTTTCACCCCAGGGCAAAGCATCCAAGCACTGTCAGTCCTTGGCGTTTGGGAGCAGACCTACAGAACTCAGACACAAGGCCCTAGCATAAGCTAGCTACACCGGCGGAGGTAGCAGGCGTTGCCACACCGCAGCAAGTGCAACCAGGGGGGAGAAACTACCCTTTCCATTAGGGACATCTGAGGCATGATTTCAGCCAGGAAGCGAACTGGCAAAAGATACTGGCACCACCACCAGCAGCAGCGTTGGAAACGGAAAAAGGTGAATGAGTGGGCAATTGACGACCCACTCACCTGTTTCACCCCAGGGCAAAGCATCCAAAGACTGTCAGTCCTAGGCGTTTGGGAGCGGACTTACAGAGCTCAGACACTAGGCCCTAGCGTAAATTGGCTACACCAGCGGAGGTAGCAGGCATTGCCACACCGCAGCAAGTGCAACCAGGGGGAGAAACTACCTTAAACATTAGAGAGAAAAAATTTAACTTTCCAAGCTAAGAGCTGGGTAACCCAATTTGGGCAGATTGAATTTAAGAAAGGCAATCTGCTCCATCAGATGAGGTGCCATGCGTGAGCGCTGTGGACTCAGTATGTTTCCAGTCATAGAAAACACGCGCTCACTTTGAACAGTGGTTGGCGGACATGATAGAAGCTGCTGCGCAACCCATGAGAGTGCAGGCCACACACTCTTCTTTTCATCCCAGTAGCTAAGAGGATCAACATTAGGAGCAGAAGGAACTTCACAGAGGTAAAGTTTGACAATTTCAGCAGCACTACTCTCCTTTCTGCTGCTAGCTCTGTCAGATGGTCCAACTATACTGCCAAGTGCCTCTTCCCAAAACGCAGCTGCTCCACTCAGCTGTGTTGTGCTGCTTGTGGCACTGCTGCTGATGCTGCTGCTAGGGGTAGCAGACCACATCATCTCTTCCTCCTCCTGCACCTCACCCTCCTCGGACAGCATTCCCATTTTACGCTGCCAGTCACGCACCTTGTTGACCAATTGCTCCCGGTAGCTACTGAGAACATTGAATTTCAAAGCTAGCTTTCCCTTAATTCTTGGATCACAAAGGCACGCTAGCATCATTTCGGGACTCTCTTCCATTCGCTTGCGAAGGTGTACTTTTAGCAGATCCTTCAGCTTCCTGACTATGGCTGCTACGTCAGGATGTAGAGTGCCACCTTGAACAGCCTCACGGTTTCCAAGGAACACATCCATCTTGCTGCCTAGATGGGAGAACACTGGGATTACCTGGGCCAGACTGGCAGTGTTTGAGCTTAAATTTTCTGTGGCATCCCTGAATGGTTTAAGGACTGCCACTAGCTGGGCGATCACTGTCCAATCCTCCCTATTCAATGGAGAGGTAATCCCAATATTGTGCTCTGAGGCAAGATTATGGATTGCCCTCTGCTGCTCCAAAATCCTCTCTAGCATGTCTAACGTGGAGTTCCACCGTGTACTGACATCCTGACGTAGGCAGTGTACGGGAAGACCTGACCTCTCTTGCTCTTCCCTCAAAAGTTGGCTAGCCTTAACACTATGGTGAAAGTGCCCAGCGATCTTTCTGCAGCGGGACAGAACTACTGCTGCCACATTAGTTCCTTCTGACATTGCTGCCTTCACTACAAGATGGATGATGTGGGCTGCACAGCGCACACCAACAATATGACCATCTCGCAGCGCTTTCACCATATTGGCACCTCCGTCAGTTACCACAAAACCAACTTCAACATTGGTGCCCGCCTCTGCTCCCACCCAAAGGCTAAACATTTTCCTAATCGCATGCAGAATATTTTGGGAAGTGTGCTTTTCATCCATCACTTCTGCATGGAGAAGGAATGATCGGTAGCCTGCTGCAGCAACTTCCTTAGACACACCGGGCTGCCACCAGTGTGCTGTCAAAGAAAGAAAGGCATGCTGGGCGCTAGGTGCACTCCACAAATCTGTAGTGAAATGAACACACTGACCAGCAGCCTTGGAAAGCTCCTCTTTCACTGCTGCAACACAGGACCGATACAGCGAGGGGACAATGTTCCTGCTGAAAGTGGAACGTGACGGAACTGTGTATTGTGGAGCCACAGCCGCCATCAATTGTTTGAAAGGCTCCCCTTCAATCATGGAGAAGGATGCCCCTCCAACAGCAATGAACTGACCAATAAGTCGCGTTACTTTATTGGCCTGCTGTTTGGGCATCGTTCTCTTGGAGTGGAATGCCCCAAATTCTTCCAGGGTGGGCTGGGCATGCAGTGCTCCAACCTGCCTTGGTCTCTGGCTGCCAGCACTAGTTGCTGCTGCTGCTGCTGCTGCTGCTGCTATTGGCTCAGAAGAAGAAGCTGTTGGGGTTTTTCCACGGCCACCAGCTATGCTGCCTGCACTAAGTTTTACCTCTGCATCTTTCCCCAATAGCACAGCGTTGTGTTGAGTGCTGAGGTGATGCTTCATGCTAGCACTGGTAAAATGGCCAGACACTTTCCATCTGCTTATTAGCTTCCCACAATGTTTGCACTTTCCATAGCGCCCTTCTTCAACATTTTCAAAGTGCTCCCAAATTGGGGCGCGCATAGCCTTGGAGTGTGCCTTGGGTGCTGCTCTTACTGCTCGGGGTGGATGAACAGAGGCAGAACTAGTGGTGGTGGGACTGGTGGTAACAGTACTGGCCATAGTGGGACTGCTAATTGCTTTAGATTTGCTAGGTTTTGCTGCTGCTGCTGGTGGTGGTGATGGTGATGATCGTAGCGGAGAAGGTGGAGGCTCAGGGGAAAATTGTGCACTAGTCATTTGGACACTGCTCCCTGAGGAATCTGATTCCTGACCACTCATCTCCTCTACTTCCTCTGGCTCATAGTCTAGCTCTTCATTAGCCAGATCGAATGGAATTCCTGCTAGGCTGGAGCTAAGACTGATATCGTCGTGAGACTCGTGACTAGTAGTAGTGCGAGCAGGAAGAATAGACTCTGCACTTGGCCTCTCAGTCTCAGGCTCCTCTGCTACCTCGCTAGGTGGAGTTCCACTATGTGTAGCCCTCTCTCTAACTGTCTTTACAAAAATTTTGTAAGGACTTGGTGGCTTGCTAGAGGTACTAGGAGGACATGGCGTGGCGGTACCAGTGGGAACAGTAGGCGCAGCACTAGTGGTGGTAGAGGCGGGGGTGGTGGTGGTGGTGGTTTTCCCTACAAAGGAATGAGATCGCTTTGGTTTGGGACCCCTCTGAGTCTTGCTGCTAATTTGGCTCTGCTTGGTACCTTGCATGCTGCTGGTGGATGGGGAAGATGCTGCTTGGGGCAAAAGGCACTTCTTTTTAGTCACTGGGCTGGTACTACTTGTGCTACCCTTTAACTTTGAACGTGCTTCTGGTGCTTTAGGCTTTCCGTAAAAAACCATAGAGCTTGTGGGCCTAGCCGCACTACTACTGCCTGCTTTTGGTGCCTTTCCTTTACTTGATGATCCTTCAAGCAATGCTTCCCCAAATGATAAGCGAGAGCTTGGCCTACTTGGCCGACTAGACTGACGCAAAGGCTGCATCTTAGAGCTGGTGGTGGTGCTGGTGGTGGTGCTGGTGGTGGTGGTGGTGGTGGTAGATGGAGCTTGTCCCTCCTTAGTCCCAAAAGGAGGATCCATTTCAAATTTTGTGTTGTGTGTGTAGTGTAGTGTAGTGTAGTGTAGTGTAGTGTTTAAAAAACTATAAAAAAAAAAATAAAAAAATAAAAATAAAAAAAAGGAAAAACTAATTAAAGACAAAAAAATTAGAGGAAGTTCTCTTCAGTGCTACTGCTTAAAAAGTAAAACTATGCACTACTGCACTGTGCTGTGTGCAATCTGCCAAAATCCTAAAGTTATTGAAATTATTAACTCAAGATTAACTATTTAATAACTAGCAGTATTTTATTTTTAATTTGAATTTACACGGACCTAAGAGCTTAGCCTACCACTATGCTAGCCTAAAGCTATATTTCCTTACTATAAGTCTACCTCTAGGCAGACGCTCTCAAACCCACTAAACTAAAGTGAGGTTAAATCAGATTCAGTATATGATTTATTAATTAATATTAAGTTATATAATATTAATAGATTAGAACTAATTTACTTATATATTATGTATTATAGATAGAAGAATATAGATTATGAATTAGAATTTAGAATTAGAATTACTTATATTATAGATTATGAATTAGAATATTATTATTTATAATATATTATAGATTAAGATTAAAGAAGATTAGAATTATTTTAGTACTACAGCTAGTAGCTTGAAGCTTTGCTTAGTACAGCTCGTCACAGTCAATTTTTCTTGAAAAGAATTAGAAATAAAATAAAATGTCACAGCAAAACAGTTATCTTCACTGCTTGCTGCACTCACTAGCCCAACAAGTTCACTTCACTGATGGACTGAGGTGAGCAAAACACTAAGGGTACTTTTAATAAAATTGAAATAAAATGTAAAATAAATGAGAAAATCTTTGCAAAACAGTTAACGTCACTGCTTGCTGATCAAAAAAAAACACAGCACTTATGCGGCTGCACTCACTAGCCCAACAAGTTCACTTCCCTGATGGACTGAGGTGAGCAAAACAAATGAAATAAAATGAAAGATTAATTAAGAAAAATTGACTTGGTCTCTTACTGTTGCTAAAACAAAGCACAAACTATAGAGCTGCAGCACCAGTACTAATAAGATTAGCTGAACTATACGCTAGTAGTAATTAATTAATATTATTACTTTTATTTATAGCTAATTTAATTAACTATTAAGATAAGAAAGAATTAGAGAATTATTGATATTACTGATTTTAGATTAGACACTAGTAGATGTTCTGAATGTCTACAGTACACTCTACACTAGTATACTATTACTAACTATAACTGACAAATATATATATAATTTTATAATGAATTCAATTATTAATTATATTAATTAATATTACTGATTTTAAATTAGACACTAGTAGATGAATGTCTACAGTACACTCTACACTAGTATACTATAGTATATATATATATATGACTGACAAATATATATATATATATATAATATTATAATGAACTATTAAATTATAGATTCTATTAAATTGTAATTTATAAATTCTATTTAATTTATTTAAGCAGGACAGGCAATAGGCACTAGTGCCAGCCCAGGGCAAGGGCACCCCAGTGCCACTGAGGCACTGGGTGCACTGTCAACTCAACAGCACTTACACTAAAGTTGATGACAAATTAATTTAAAAAAAATTAAATTAATCAAATTATTATTATTAAATATATTAATTAAGTAGCACTGAAGTGAGGATGAAGTACACAGTGAGAAATGTCAGGCTAAGGCTTACCAGTCTCACACAGAACAGAACAATCTCTCTCTGTAACGCTCGGATGCAGCACAGCAGTATTGCCAAAGCAGTCACAGCGAAAAATGAATGGATCTCTCAGGCAAGCTCTGGTCTTATAAAGGCGCCTTCAGAATTCAAAAAACAGCAGCACAGGCATTGGACGAGACCCTTAGCGTTACGTCACAAGAGTGAGCTGATTGGACAGACGAGGATCAGCTCACTCCTGTTTGAAATTTTGGCGGTTGCGCGGCAAAAACGAAGACGATCACGAAGAATCTTCGATTCTTCGTGATTGTGAGTCTTCGTCTTCGCCTACGGTTTGCCGGCACTGTATTCTGTTCTACGTTCCTTCGGAACGAACAAAAAAACGGCCTCTTCGTGCTCGTTTTCATGTTCGCCCGAAGACGAATGCACAAGTCTAGTTAAAGGTAAATCCTGTACATCATCAATAGGAGATGTAGAAAACTATGCCCCAGTCTATGGTTTTCTGAAGAAACAAACAAATGGACTCTATGAGGAATCCGCTCCAATTTTAACATATATATGGGATTAACACAAAAGAGATACGCAAGAATTTCATATTGTAACAAATGCATATATATATATATATATATACACATTTGAATCTATATATGCCTCTCTATATACTGTATATTTATATCTATCTATATCTATATTTTCTTTATTTCTTTAGCCCCAACAATTTATGCAGCGCTTGTTACAATACATATGTTAGAAGGGTATGACAAGACTAGAATTGACAGACTAAGAGAAAACCATACATACGGTGGAGAAGGCTCTACTTGCACGCTTACAAGCTCAAAGGGCTCTTTCAGGCAATTCAAGTCTGCAATTCAAGTAGTGCAGTTTACGTAGGAATTCGAGCGCTCAGGAATTGGAAACCTACTGCTTTGACTTAGTAGTATATTGGCTTGTGGTGGTGGTGGCGTTATCTATATATATCTATATATATCTATATATATCTATATATATATATATAGTCTTATTTTCCTTTAGTGGGTATACTGTTTTTTTGTATATAATGAACGATAGGAAGCTTGTCAGCCTGTCTCAGTGTACAGTATGCTACCGTGTTTCCCGTGTGATTATTACATATATACTCATCTTGTCTGGGGGTACAGATACTCAGGAAAAGCAGAGATAGGCCAGCAAAGCTGATGTGTAAGGGCTGGCTTATTTATCAGGGATCCAGTGAGAACTGGGTCCAGTCTGCACAGTAGTGATGGGAAGTTCGGCTCATTAAAGTGAATCTTACAGGGATTCGAATCATTTAGAGAATATCACCATACTTTTATAAATAAATACATTAATCATCGCTTTCGCCAGGATTTAGATTCCCCTTAGTTTGCCCCCCTTTACTTCTAACTGCACCTTTAGTTAACTTTATTAAATTAATTAAAATAACCCTGAGTCCTCAGCATTAAATTAACCCTTAACACCCCATTAACCATAACTGCCCTAAATTAACCCTAAACACCCCATTAACCATAACTGACCCTAAATTAACCCTAAACACACCATTAACCATAACTGCCCTAAATTAACCCTAAACACCCCATTAACCATAACTGACCCTAAATTAACCCTAAACACACCATTAACCATATGTGCCCCTAAATTAACACTAAAGACCCCATCAACCACACCAATTTATTAGGTAATTTATCTGGAGTACATGCAATTAATTTAGGTGCAGTTATGGTTAAAGGGGTCTTTAGGGTTAATTTAGGGCCAGTTATAGTTAATGGGGTTTTTAGGGTTAATTTTAGGGGGCAGTTATGGTTGATGGGGTGTTTAGGGTTAATTTAATGCTGATGACTGAGGGTTAATTTAATTAATTTAATAAAGTTAACTGAAGGTGCAGTTAGAGGTTAGGGGGGCAAACTAAGGGGAATCTAAATCATGGGGGCAGTGAAGATTATTAATGTATTGATTTATAGAAGTATGTATCTGTGATATTCTCTGAATGATTCGAATCTCTGTAAGATTCGAATCATTTGAATCTTTCAACGACTCTCTGACTGTATGAGCATGGTTTTGGGAAGAACAGATCATGTCAGAACAATTTAATTGCATTTTATTACGTTGTAAGTACATGTAAAGATCAGGGTGTAGCTGTAGATGTTGTCTATTTATATTTTGCAAAAGTATTTGACACTGTTCCACACCAGCGGTCATTGTGTAAGCTAGGACAAATAGGTCTTGGAGAGAATGTCTGTGTTTGGATTAGAAATTGGCTTAGTGACATGGTAAATTCTTAAGATAGACAACTGTGGTAAGTGGGGTGCCTCATGGTTCTTTCTTGGGTCCAGTTCTCTTTAACTTCAGAGGGGAGGTGATAATATAACAAACATAGGTATGAAAAGTATTTGAATTACAGACCTTGCATCCTAATAGTCCTAATGCTGAATTTGTTTTTTGTAACCCCTTACGTCCATAAAACGCATCTCAAGAAACCCTTATGGACGTACCGGTACGTCCTGACCTTCTTGTAGGGACACATCCCTGCCGCTACACGGGAGATCAGGCTGTCATTTGACAGTCTGGACTCTCCTCTGCCAGCAGAAGCCAGTAGAAGCCAGCATCGCAAGCGCTGGAAAACAGTATTTTGAATGCCCAATGGCAAGATCGGGCATTCCCTTCTGGGTTGCATCACTGTTGACGTCACCCGGAAGGTCATTGGAGGACAGGATAATCACCTCCAGGGTCCGTCTAGACCCTGCAGGGATATCGGATCGCTCCGATGAGGCACAGGCACTGCGATCTCTATGCAAGTCTGTGGGGACTTGCATTGAGATCACCGTGTGATTGATGCAGGGGGATTGCAGGGAGGACCTCACTTCTGGTCCTGGGGAGGGCGCATGTTATACGGCAGTGCGTGTTATACACTGATAAATACGGTATTTCTGCTCCGGGACTTGAGGTACCTACTCCGGGACTTGAGGTACCAAAAACCCCTGGGACTAAAGGGGTTAATTTTTTAGTTTCATAATAATTCCGTAAATACACATATAATTACAACATAACTTAGTTGTAATAAATTATTTTATTTACATATTTTGAACAATTGATAATAAATAAAAATGCATTTATTGTTTTAATACATAGTTCCTTAGTCTTGGTTCTCTCACTCTGCAGTGAAGGGATTTCTATGGCAAACAGAAATGTTAATGTTATATTGCTTCCTAGTTGATAAAACATCTCTACACCATTGAAGCGATTATTAAGGCTACGCAGGAAGATTCAAACGGGAAATGACGATCAATGCCATACCCGAAATTCCTAAAAAATGTCTGACGAAGTGTGGATGACACTTTTTTTTTTTAAAGAAGCCCATCTGAAAGGTGCCACACATACCTTTAGGTGTCTAGTTTTCAAAAATATATGGTTTGATTTGCATTTGCCAGTTTCAAAGATACCCGAAATAGCACAAGGGGCAGAATGACCAGATCTGGAAAAAAAAATGGTTTTGAAATGGCAAAATGCTACTTGTACTTATTTCACGCACACTCTTATTCACATTCACTCTCTCTCATGCCCAAGTGGTTGGCTGAGAAGGTAGGGAAAAATTCAGAGAGTGTGAAACAAAATGAACCAAAATGAACAAAAATGAGAGAGTGAGAGTGAATGTGGACAATGAACTAAAAATGCCCCTGATTTTTGTCCAAAAACAAATGGGCCAAAAACTGGATTTTCTTAATCTTAGTATATATTTTTCATGAGTCTGCGGATGGAATTGTGCGCACAATGTTGTGGCTAGAGCCCTTTGAGACTGCTTTTGGGCATTGTTTCCTCTTTGAGGGTTAACAGGAGATTACCTGCCTTGAGATAATGCAGCACTTAGGGGCCTGACATCAAAATTCTGTCTGGCTCCTCACCCTCATCCCCAAATGCTGAGGCCCTGATGACTTTCTCCACTGCAATAATGTCGGGGAAAACCTCGAGTCCTATCCTGCTTACCAGGGTCACTTTCTTACATTAAACAAAGGAAAAAATATCAAGAGTTATATGGACCTCAAGCTACCTCCTCTGAGAGGCTATGCAAAATATCCACCACCCCTCAGAGGTCTATTGACCTCAATCTACTTCTGCTTGGAGACTGTTCTACTTATTTAATACCCTCTCCATAAAGTAAATCTTCCTTGTAGTATGTAAATCCAATAACAGTTGAAATGTCAAGCATTCAGTGGACCTCACTGAGAGGTCTCCCCAGGACAAGTTGCGCCGTCAGGGGTTAAAGGGCTGTGCGAGTGAGTCTATTGGTCGCCTGCAGGGGCCACCTCTGGCATCAACCAATGCCAATTGCCATTGGTCTCCCTGCGCCAAGAGTTAAAGGTCTGTACGAGCGACTCTATTGGTCGCCATCAGGGAGCTCCTCTGCCATTGTTTGATTTTAGACAAGCCCCCTGCCTGTGACCAATAGCCGGGGCACACTACTATTCTCCCCACTGCAAGAGTTAAAAGTCCGTACGAACGACCAATAAAATCGATCATACGAACCTTTAACTATTGGAGCAGGGAGACCCAGGCCAAGTTCCGCTGTCAGGAGTTACAGGGGCTTGCGAGTGAGTCTTTTGGTCGCCTGCAGGGGCCTCCTCTGGCATCAACCAATTGGTTGATGCCAGAGGAGACCCCTGCAGGCGACCAATAGAGTCGTTGGCACGGCCCTTAAACTCCTGACAGTGAACCTACGAATTTCTGCTCCGTTAACCCCTGCGATACTGCGTAGATAAGATAGGCTACATGGGGAAGGGACCAGGGAGACTAGTAAACGAAGACGAACATGAAGCTTCATCTTCGTATACATTTCTGCCGCCATGTTCGTATGTTCAGTATTCGGACTGAACAACGAGAAAGCACCCTTCGTGTCCGTTTTTAAGTTTGCCCGAATACGAATGCACAACCAAGGTATGCAGAATACTACCTCTGAACGCACAACACGTTGAACCTTGAAGCAGATGGACTACAGCTGCAGAAGACCCCACCGGGTGCCACTCCTGTCAGCACTACAATTCGCACAGGCTCACCAAAATTGAACAATAGAAGACTGGAAGAACGTTGCCTGGTCTGATGAGTCTCGATTCCAGCTGCAATATTCAGATGGCAGGGTTAGACTTTGGCGTAAGCAACATGAAAGCATGTATCCATCCTGCCTTATATCAATGGTTCAGGCTGCTGCTGGTGGTGTAATGGTGTGGGGGACATTTTCTTTGCATACCTTGGGCCCCTTAGTACCAATTGAAGATTGTTTAAACGCGACAGCCTAACTAAGTATTGTTGCTGACCATGTCCAACCCTTTATGACCACTGATGATTTCTGATGGCTACTTCCAGCAGGATAATGCACCATGTCACGAAGCTAGCATCATCTCAAACTGGTTTCTTGAACATGACAATGAGTTCACTGTAGTCCAATGGCCTCCACAGTCACCAGATCTCAATCCAATAGAGCACCTTTGGCAGGGCCGGCCCTGCCATGGAGCAGAGTGGGGCAATTGCCCCAGGCGGCACTTTTGAAGAGGCAGCTTTGCCGCCCCAAGCTCCTTTTTTTTTTGAAGCGGAGGAGAGAGAGGGGCGCCGAGTGCTTTTCGCATATCAAGTTGTCAGTACCCGCTCGGCGCCCCTCTCTCTCCTCTGCGAGCCCTCTAGCTCGGTCTCGGTGCCGGCTTGTAACGCTCAGCAGTGAAGCAGCGTGCATCGCTGCAGAGCAGGGAGACTCTCGCCGCAGGACTGCTGGAAGGTAAGTGAAGTACAAAGGGGGGGGGGATTGGGTAGATAATAGTGAGGGAGGAGGATAGATAATGAGAAGGTAGGGAGAGGAAGGGTAGATAATGAGCAGTGGCGTCGGCAAGGCCCTGACCTTTGGGATATGGTGGAACGGGAGATTCGGATCATGGATGTGCAGCCAGCAAATCTGCAGCAACTGCGTGATGCCATCATGTTCATATTGACCAAAATCTCTGAGGGATGTCTGCAGCACCTTGTAGAATGTATGCCACGAAGAATGAAGGCAGTTCTGAAGGCAAAAGGGGGCCCAACCCGGTACTAGCAAGGTGTGCCTAATAAAGTGGCCAGTGAGTGTGTGTGTGTACATAGTGTATATAGTATATATATATATATAATTAGTCCTCTAGGCTTCAGAATCTCCATTTTGTAATGGAGTAGGACAGGAGACTTAGGCACCATGAATGCAGGTGTTATCCTGCTGTATACTATGTGGGTCAAAAGTGTGCATTTTTCGTGGTTTTTTTTTAGTCTAACATTGTTTACACCATGAAAACTGAATCTGTTGATCTGTGATGAATCAATGATCATATTCTTAATTCTACATTCTTATAGGTGAGTCCTTTTATTGTTTCTTTTGCATGCATGATAAAAAAATGGTCTAATAGCGGCACAAATGGCCCAGCACATATTAAAAAGTAATAGTAATATCCTGATTTATTATTGGGAGTTATGGTGTACCACCGTCAATTTCTGGCTCAATATTTAGTGATGGGAGTTATGGTTTACCACTGTCAATATCAGATTGATGAAGTTATGCTGTACCACCAATTATGCCTGGCATTTATAACGATATGAGTTGGGGTACACTACTGGAAATTTGTTTCACTGATATCCTTCTTATTTATTAACTTTCTTCAAAATAACCTCTGTAAAAAAGCTAGCTACAGCTTTGCCCCTCTTGCTTGGTGGCTTCTTTAAAGTCAGAGTGCCAGATGTCACTGACACATTCAGTGTCATGCTGTTTAGGGGCAAAGATGTAATTGACGACCTGTTTGGTCCGAAAAAAGGCACCAACAAACTGCTTGGGCACAAGCATGGTGCTGACAAGCAGGGGACACTGAGAGAAAGATACTTATTTTGGGGCAACATATTTGGTTTTGTCTGTACCAAAATTTACTGTCCAAAAACAAATAAGCCAAAACTGAAACAAAAATGTGTCAACCTATTTTGGCCTAGTAGGCATGTGCATTCAGATTTGTGCAAACTTGTTTTTAATGAAAATTACATCATCTTTCCCTCTCACGCGTTTTCACTGCCTACTTATTATAGGAGAGGGGAAGAGGGAGAGAGAGAGAGGGAGATTACACCACACAATGTAATATATAACATATGTTATTGCATACATACATATTATTTTGAGTCCCAGGCTTGATAGACTCATATCCACATAGCAATCTGAGCTACTTGAAAAGAGGGACAGCAGGCGGGGTGTATCAGGTTTTGGGACACTTGGTAGGTAGGCAACTTGTGAAGGGTTTAAAGGTGTAGTATAGCTATGGTAGAGACATTAAGTTCACCAATGCTGCCTTCTCACCTCACTATTAAGTGGAATTGGGGATAAAATTGGGATATAGGGAGGTAAGAAGTCTATGCATGCCTTTTGTTGTAGGATTACAAGAAAGAAATGAAAAAAGTTAGACCCCATCTCTAGGTCGGAGGATGTCCATTCACATTTACATTTCCTTGGGTGCCAAGATAGCAGACAATAAAAATACTTTAAGTGCTCTGCTTAAGAGTTTTTATAAGACAATCAGTTTTCTTGATTTCATGAGGTAAAGATTAATGGATGAATCTAATTGTGATATATCCAATTTTTCCTGATATGTACATGTATGTATGTAACATACAAGCATTGAACCGAAACCAAACATTTAAGTGAATGAAAATGGATTACAAGTTGCTTTCACTTAATTAAGTTAATTTGAAGACTGGGGGGGGGGGGGACTAAAAGTGGAGAGATACAAAGCTCAACCTACTCCATTATCATTACCTGTGTGTACTTTTCACATCAACAAAGCTTAGGGTCCTATTCCCATAACATGATGTCACCACTAAGAGGAAGAGTGAGGAGGAGGCCTCGGATCCAACATTTTCCACTATTGTTCTACAAAGCGCTGTGTACATTGTGCTTATTTTACTTTGGAATAACAACCAATAATAACATTTGAAATGTTGCGGGGAGGGGGTCATCCATGATTCTCCCTCTCTCTACAATACCTTCTCCATTTGGACCTTCATGCACTTTTGTAGATGAGTCAACAATTAAACTCTGTTTCTTATGTCAGTAATACTGTATCTTTATATAATGTAGATGTTGACATAACCTGAAACTTCCTGGGTATTGAGTGTTTTGTGGACTCCTTGAACCCAAATGTAAGTTCTGTTTATAATGCAGGCATAAAGAGGGCAAGTTAGAAGGTATGTCACAATGCTGCTCTGTGTCTGTGATGCCAGCATCACAGCCTCATGGAGACAGAGTGGTGATTGGTGCAGCGATGGATTGCTGACCTGCGTCTCACTTTGTGCTTTCTCAGCTTGGGCTGTCCTGCAACAATCCTGCCCCTGCTGTCCATATACTCTGTGCAGGCCCTACCATATTTTTAATAGTGAGCACCATATGTTCTTACTTTCAGTGCCACAGCTGCCAGTAAACTAATTTCAACCCGAGAACTAGTGCCGTTGTGGTAATACATCAAATTTGCTTCCAGGAATATTTGACGGCAATAAGAATTATGCCTTACCTGTAAATGATTTTCCTTTCATTCTCTCTGAATAATAATTTTGATTCTATAATTAACATTACATAGCATTATCTTATTAAGATAAACCCTGATAAATATGGTAATTGAGGTAAATTTTTTGTTTTAAATATCACAAACACACTTTACATAATTCTTCATACAGATAGTTGTCATTGAAGTTTATTTTTGCATAGACTGTAAACCACTAGTCCTGGTTGAAGGCAGGATTTCTCTTACCAGTCCATATATTTTATCCTTGTTTTAATTTGGCTTCCATTCTTTAGCGGTATAAAATAAACTTTAATCATATATTCCACTAAGCATCCCATTCTCACATTCTATGATATGTAGTTGGATGTAAACCTTTGTGCTTGTTTCTATGATGATGAGTGGAAGAAGTGAGTTGCTGGTTTTGTGAAGGAATTTCTCCACCTAACTGACATAACTGTCAATGTAGAGAATGTAGGCAAGAAATATTTTTGCTTTATAGTTATCCATGCGCCACCAGTAAGACTCCTTTATCTTTACTGTTCACCATCTATACATTCCCATCCCATACCACCTTATTTCAATGCCCACTGTTTCCCAATCATTTCCATTCCAGTTTTCTGTCCACTGTTTTCTTGACAACTATTTCTTCCAGGATCAACACAAAACACACAACCTCAATATTTTCTTCTTTGATCAGTACACAACTATTTACAGTTCATCAACCACTCATAATACTTTTGCCTCAATATATCTTTCTGAACACTTTAGGTAAGTTCATAACATATATTTATTTAATAACATGATCTCTGTTTCCATTGCTATTTAATGTCCTTATCTATCCAGTGTCACATTTTCCTATCTTTACAACATCTTGTTTATTAACATTATTCTTTTAAAGCATGACACTTATTTAACACGTCTATTGGGATCACAGGGCGCAGGTCACATGGTACCAATGGACAAACCAGACTTGGCATTCATCATATTTAACCACTTCATCCAGAATGAGCCTTTCTAGTCCTGAAAGTCACCTTTCCAGCTCTACAACTGCTTATATATTACTCTAAAGACTACACAAGAAGCCTGACTTTTCAGTATTCTGTATGTTATGTATGTTAACAGTATAAATTGTTACAATGTTACAGAAATTACAGTTTGGATTATTGCTGAGTAGAAGAATCATTTTTGCTCTAGATAAAAGTTAGGTATTATCTATCCCACAGCTGGAATAATTGCTGGTTTCTAATTTCGTATAAAGTCGAGTCTCTATAATGGTGGACCCAAGAAACAAAATATATTTTCATTGGCTAATAACATTTCTTGTTCTTGAAAGATGATTTGGCCTTGAGTCAATGGTTTGGATGCATATCATAAGGACTTGTTGGATTTATGTACCAGAGCTCCCTTTTTTGTGAGACTCCTTCTCAAGACCCTTGCTTTCATATTTTTAGATGGATTCATTAGGCCCTGCAGTAGCTGCTGTTGGGGGTGGCCGGTATTTCTCAATAACCTCCCGCAGGCTTTTGGAAAAGTGCAGATCTCCACCAATAAGAATGAACCCCTAAAGGTGAAAGGGATAAAACGTTAAGCCTGAAGAACATCAGGCAGGTAAATATATGTAACATTAGTGTTAATGTTACTTACGGCATGGTGCGTTGTGGTTTCCCTCTTGAAATCCAACCCTTCAGGCAATGGAATCTGAACTCCTTTCTTTGTTCTCTCTGCAATATATAAGGATAGGTGGGTTAGATGCAGTCAGATTGAACACAGCCAGTAGACATTTATTATATAGTGACCCAGACGTGTTGAGAAAATGTTATCTACTTATATTTACTTATATTACTTATATTTAAGTTTATAGACTACTGCAAACTACAGAATCATCCCTGTTCATATTAATTGTCTGATTTATGTCTGGGTAACTTACCGTTAAGCACAGGCATCACAGTCAACTGCAGAAGTGTCTTTAGAGGATTTTGTAATGGGATGAGCTGTGGAGAGATGGGAAATGGTTAGTTGACTCTACACCAAAAAGTACTGTTGTTAGTGCCAGTAGCAGTACTCACTGCCAGAGACTCCAGTGCTGACTTATTGGAGTAAATTCGGAACCTGAAAAACACAAACAACCTATTACCAGTAGGAATAAAGAGGAGGTTTGAGGGGCATGGCACAGACGCATTTGGGATACAAGGACTGGACCTTATTAACGCTATTAACTACCAAAGATGTAAAGTTTTGTCCTGAGCTGTTCACAATCAATTGATAGGGCATTTGTGATTCCATGTTATTAAATCAACCCACCAACCCACCACATATTCAGCATGTGAGATGAATGATCAAACCTACAGGGGACTATAATTGGTAAACAGATTTATACTGGAATTATGAGACATAAAAGTTTTGTATGTCTTTTTAAGAAAATCTGGCCATCTGCATACATGGCACATACATCAATAATAATTATGTTTATATTACCTTTTGAGGTCCAGCTGAACCTGCAAGGTAGTTTTCTTCAGGGACACTCTGGCATTGAGGCGTGATTCCTTAATAGTAAACATAAGAGATGATCAGCTCAGTTTTACATGAATGTTGGTTTCAGCATACTTAGGTTATCTAACACAGAAAGAATTTGCAAAGCATATATCTCAATAATGTGAAAATAACAAAGTAAAGTGAGCAACTTGATACAAACAGTTGGTCCTGAATAAACTGTAGAAATGTAAATACCATTCTGCAGCAATAAAACTAATTTAAGTAACTCATGTGCTCAGGACCACTGTTGTCATTACAGCCAAACAACTCTACTTCCATCTTCTCTATTTTAAATATGCATTAAGCAAAATAAAACACACTTCTACCACTGATTGACCCAGTTTACGTTGCGTTGTGCACTACTTCAAAGAAGTTGTGAGCAGTAGGAAAGTTCACTTATCACTGAGAGACTTCAGTGTCATCACAGTCATCAGTGTCCACAAAATGGCACATTTTATTCTCCCAGAATATTCTGCCTATTCTATTCTACCCTTTGGACGGGGCTAAAAAAAAAAGAAAATCCGTGGCCATCCATTCAAACTAAGAAAGACATGGAGACTTTAACTTAGACTGTGGATGAATGTCCATTCAAAATCAGGACACACCATGGTCATGCTGCTTAGCTGCACAAGTGGCTTGTCCGGTGGGGCCAGGTATATGTTTAAGATGGCATTGACTGAGACACTGGTACCAGACGGCTTGATAGTGAAACGTGGTGGAGTGGAGACGCGTAACTCCAGCTTCATTGGGGCTTCAGCCACAGATGGATCCTAATTCAAAATATGCAAAGATTTCCCAGTGAAAAAATAGTCTTTATAAATACATTACAAACAATATGAGGTATGATGCATGCTAAACAATAAAAGTATAAAAGAGTGTTCATTTAAAAGGGCAGAAACAACCTGTGGCCTTTTCAGATATTCTTTTTGATTCCTTTCCTTGAATTGTAATAAATAGTCCTTCACTTAGAAACGCCACTCAATTACTAAAGGTAACTTCCTGGAAGATGAGCATGTAATGTTCATACTCTGGAACATCCAGGCTCCGGCTACCCGGAGCCCTATCGTTTTGGAATGGGGGCGGGTAATTCCTTGACATTGGTGGACGGTCCCACTGAAAGCTGCCTGTTTTTGGAGGGGAAGTGAGTCGGGTGGGGCATGCCTCAACGCGGCTGCTGCAACCCAGAGAAGCGACCAGTGTGGTAATGTTGTGTGCACATGAAGAAACATTAAGTTCTACTTACCGAGAGCTTCTTTTCCCTGCCAATCCCTGGTGACACTATGAGAGACTCCTCCGTACCTGAGATAGGGCAGGACTCAAACAGTTAAAAGGCCCCTCCCCTCCTAGCACCCTCAGTGAATATCAAAGACCACACAGGAAAACAGAATCGCTGCAAAACATTTATTGAAAGGAAGGGAGGGAACCAAACGTGTCACCAGGGATTGGCAGGGAAAAGAAGCTCTCGGTAAGTAGAACTTAATGTTTCCCTGCCATCCCAGGTGACACTATGAGAGATATAACAAAGAAGAAGGGTGGGAAACAAAGAAACTCAGGGGGAAAACAGCCCCAAGAACCGTACGACCGAACAGGGCATCCTCTTGTGCCATCTGATCGAGTCTATAATGTCGAACAAAAGTACTCAGAGTACCCCACGTAGCTGTCTTGCAGATGTGTTCAGGCGAGACGAGACATTGTTCAGCCCATGAAGTGGAAACTGCGCGGGTAGAGTGGGCACGAATCCCGGGAGGGGGAACCCCGCCAGCTGCTGTGTAAGCTAAACAGATAGTTGACACAATCCATTTTGCCATCGTACGCTTAGAAATGCTAAGACCTCTACTGGGACCAGAAGAGGCTACAAACAAACTAGATGATTTGCGCAGAGGCTGCGTGCGTTCCAGATAAATTGAAAGACATCTTTTTAAGTCCAACATATGGAGCGCTTTCTCTTCCGCCGATTGAGGGGACGAGAAGAACGTAGGCTACACAATTTCTTGGTCCCTGTGAAACGCCGTCTGTACTTTGGGTGAGAATTCAGGGGGCAAAGCGAGGATGACCTTATCCGGAAAAAAACGCAGGAACGGTTCCTTCATTGAAAGGGCCTGGAGTTCACTGATACGCCTCGCAGAGGTAATGGCCACCAGGAAGGCCGTCTTCAGAGACAACAGGTGTAGGGAAACCGCTTGAAGAGGCTCAAAAGGTGGCAACATGAGCCTGCGAAGGACCAGGTTCAGGTCCCAGGGCACCATCTTAGAGACAGGGCGAGGACAAATACGCACCATAGCCCTGGAGAAACGCCTGATGACTGCAACAGAAATCAAATCGAAGCCAAGTAAAGCACTAATGGCAGCAATCTGGACCTTGATGGTAGAAGGCTGAAGTCCATGGTCAAACCCCATCTGTAAAAATTCCAGAATGGCAGCCGGAGAACTGTCTGAAGGAAGAATTTTCCTGGATCCACACCAGCTACAAAACTTCTTCCACACTTTAATGTATCTGAGGGATGTGACCTTCTTACGACTGCGAAGAAGTGTTTCCGTAACCGACTCAGAGAAGCCTCGAGACCTCAGAATTCTCCGTTCAACCTCCAAGCCGTCAGCTGAAATACCGCAGGATTTGGATGAAGGAACTGACCCTGGTGAAGCAGGTCTTCCCAGGCCGGGAGCCGTAGGGGCGGTGCGTGGCTGAGTGAGACTAAGCCCGCGTACCAGACACGTCTGGGCCAGTCTGGGGCAACCAGAATAACCGACGCCCGGTCAAACTTGATCTTCTGCAGAACCTTGGATATCAGAGGAAATGGAGGGAAAACATAGGCGAGGTTGAAACTCCAAGTCTGAGCGAAGGCATCCACTGCCAGAGGCTGGTCCCGAGGATTGAGAGAAAAGAACGCTAGAACTTGAGCATTGTCCCTGGAGGCCATAAGATCTATTTCGGGCATTCCCCACCGTTGGACAATCATGTGGAAGGCTGCCGGATGCAAAGCCCATTCGTTGCTTTGAACGGGAGTCCTGCTCAGAAAGTCGGCTTGGGAATTCAAAGCCCCCTGAAGGTGAACCGCAGACAAAAGCGAGGACTTCTTGTACCCCCGTTTGTTGATGTAGGCAACTACCGCCCGATTGTCGGAACGAAGCAGGATGTTCTTGCCGAAGAGCTGCTTTTCCCAGTGATGTAGGGCATTCTCCACCGCCAGCAGCTCCGGGCAGTTTGAGGGTAGGAGCTGAGTGGCAGGCGACCAGAGACCTTGAACAAAGCCGTCCCGATAGGTGGCTCCCCAGCCTGTTCTGCTTGCGTCGGTGGTAAGGAGCTCTTTGGATCACCAGGCCCATCGTCTTCCTGAGGCCAGAGTGTCTCGTAGGAGCCACCAGGAGAAGGATGCCTTGACATGCGGAGGAAGACGAACCAGTCTGTCCAGGGTGAATGGGTTCTCTTCCATCAGATGAAGAATATGGTTCTGAAGAACCCTCATGTGAGCCAGGGCCCAGGGAACTGCATACCTTGCTGAAGTCATCTTGCCGAGAAGAGACATACATTGCCTTAGTGGACTTTTGCGTGCAGCAAGCACCTTGCAGGTTAGGGAATAAATACCGCTGATCTTGCTTGAAGGAAGAAAAGCTTTTCCTTCGCAGGAATCCAGGCAAAGGCCGAGGAACACCAATTGTTGAGAAGGAACTAAATTGGACTTCTCCTGAAGCGTCTGGACCACCCGGGAAAGGTGAGACTGAAGGAGAGCAGCTGAATGAGTGTGAATCAGCCAATCGTCCAGGTAAGGGATGACCGAAATACCCTGACGTCTGAAATGGGCCACCACCACTGCAAGGAGCTTTGTAAACACTCTGGGGGCTGGAGACAGTCCAAATGGAAGGGCTTGAAATTGAAAATGACTGATTCTTGAACCCCAAGGAATAGCTATCCGCAGAAACCGTTGATGGGAGGGGTGCATAGGGACATGAAGATACGCATCCTTTAGGTCTATGGAGACCATGAAGTCTCGAAGATTTAGAGAGTCCAGAGCTGATCGTACAGTCTCCATCTTGAACCTTAGGAAACGAAGGTGACGGTTCAGGAAACATAGGTCTATAATGAGACGAAACCCCTTTGGTGCTTTTGGAACCAAAAAGACACGAGAATAAACCCCTTGACTCTGTTCCTGCAGGGGCACGGGAATAAGGACTTCTGTATCTACAAACTGTTGGACGGCAGACAACAGGAATCCCCGCTGTTCCACGTTCTGAGGAAGGTGGGAAATCAAAAACTGGTCTGCAGGCTTGCTTTCGAATTGTAGTCGATAACCCTGGGATATGATGGATCTCACCCAGGAATCTTGGGTGATGAAGAACCAATAGTCTATGAAATGCCGAAATCTTCCTCCCACCGGGATGCCTGCGGAGTCATGCAAAACCTTTGGGGTCCTGGGCCGCTTTGGGGAAGGCGAACCTGTCATATCTACCCCTTTCACGATGAAGTCTGCCCCGGAAGGCATGTTCCCTTGCAGGGCGAGAGAAACCGGACCTGGACTGGCCTGGAAAGTATGGACGAAAGGACTGCCGCCTCCTGGAAGCAGTTCTGCGTTGTGACATCCAATGTTTATCACCAGTCGTTTTCTCAAGCAGGGACTCCAGTTCCTCGCCAAACAGAGACCCTCCTTTAAAAGGGATATTAAGCAGCCTGTTCTTTGAGGCATTGTCAGCCCCCCAGGCTTTAAGCCAAAAGGCCCGTCTGGCCGCCACAGAAAGTGCAGAGGCCCTGGCTGACATCCTGACCTTTTCAATTGAGGCATCGCAGAGAAAATCCACTGCCAACTTGAGAGCAGCAATGTTCTTGAGGATAGTTTCTCTAGGCGTTTTAGCTGTAACCTCTTCCTCGATCTACGACAGCCAGATTTTAACAGCTCGAGACACCGAGGCAGATGCTATGCCAGGTTTAAAAGCAGCGGTGGAAGCTTCAAAAGATTTCTTAACGGCTGCCTCAGCCTTCTTTTCCATAAGATCCGAAAAATGAGAGCCATCCTCCAGCGGCAGTCTTTTTGGAAACTTTCATCACTGCGGTGTCAACCAGTGGGTTTGCACAGAATTTGACAAAGTCCTCCTCAAACGGAAAAAGGCGTTTCACCCGCCTGGACAGGTTAATTCTCCTCTCTGGATGGTTCCATTCCTGCTTAATGATGTCGGATAAAGCAGGGTGTACAGGAAAAGACGGTAACTGCTTGGAGAAGCCGGAAAAAAAGTGATCTTTTTTAGGTGTAGCTGTATCCTCCAAGTTCATGGCCGACTTTACAGCAGAGACGAGAGTATCAATCTCTTCCACCGGAAACAAAAAGGAACTTTCCTCCTGGATTTCACCTTCCTCTGAAGAATACTCAGGGTGATCGAACTCGGAGTCAGAAAGCTGCTGATAACCCAGGAAAGATGGTTCCCGTACTGCCGGAAGATGGGGAGGAGCAGGAACTGACTGACGAAAGGCAGAAAAGGTAGACTGCATCTCTTCCTTAAGCCAGGCTAAAAATTCTCTCCCACCAGAGGCTTCAGAATCCGCCACAGACTTTAGACAGGCGGAACAGAGCTTTTTCTTAGAATCCTGCAGAGGCTTGTGACAACCAGAACACTGCGCATGCTTAGTCTTAGATAAAGCCTTTTTAGGTCTTTCCTCAAGAGAGGGAGGCTCAGAATTATCTGGAGCAGGCATAATTAAACAGGATGCAACAGCACCGTTAGAAATATATATATATATAAACAGCTCTCAACTCACCACACCGCTTAAATAGCTTCATACCAGGCTACAAACTGCAACAGCAGCAAATTTGGCGCCAAAATTTTGAATTGACCCGAAAACGAGGCTAGGAACGCATACCGGACATGCCTAGAACTCCTCGCCGGAAGAAGCAGGGACGCCATATTGAAACACGCCGAGACGCCGGAACAGCAGCGTCTAACGGCAGATCAGCAAAGGAAGCCGCGGGAGCTGAGGGAAGGAAGCCGGACGGACCACCGCTCAGCCACGGTGAGTATGCGTGGGGCAGCGCGGCACCAGCCACCCGGCTATGGTGCAGGCACCAGCCACCCGGCTATGGTGCAGGCAGGCTTAGCCCTAGGGAGAACCGGCTCAACCTAGAGCCGTGAAAAAATAACAAACGGGAGACGAGTCCTCCCTACCTGATGTAGGGCAGGAAAAAACACTGAGGGTGCTAGGAGGGGAGGGGCCTTTTAACTGTTTGAGTCCTGCCCTATCTCAGGTACGGAGGAGGAGTCTCTCATAGTGTCACCTGGGATGGCAGGGAAAAATGCATTCTCCTCCAGTGGCAGAGGACAGTATTGAACCTTACTGGCAGCCACCCTTGTCAATGGCATACTAGCCTGGTGAACAGGCTAATATGATGTCAAAATATAGGGTGTGTGTCGCTGTGGCAGAGCCTGTCCTGGTGTCTGTGTGTTTGGGTGTCGCCGTGGCAGAGCCTATCCTGGTGTGCGTTTGGGTGTTATTTTACGTTTTTATCTCACTGGTGTCCATTCACTATATTAAAAGTTGGAAAGTTGTCAGTTCACCTTCCTGATTTAGCTATACATTAGGAAGGTCCAATGCCAGTGGAGTCCTGCTGTAAGAAGGGTTTAGATATTCCTGTTTAACGTATATTCCATCCAGTGATTTTTTTCTTCAGTCTCCAAACCCACTGCATGGCCAGCTCAGCCACTCTTACAGGAGACACTTGCTAGTTTTAGCCTTTTCTAATGAATAGTGAATTCAGGGAGTTAAAACAACAATTTCCCTCTTATCCCTCCAGTTAGTGAATAAACTCCACTGTCTTCACTATGAATTATGAAGGGCCGACTAGTAAAGAAATCTAATTGATTAAATCATGTAATTGACCACCAAGCTCATCTTGCAGGGAAAACGAATTAAAGCTGCATTACTTCTGCAATTGCAAACTCCATTTTTGGTTTACAAACTCCAAACTGGTGAAGCCAAGCATCACTGCAGAGTGTTTCCCACATAATAATTCTGTAGGACATAAAGCAGGAAATTATTATATATTCTTATTAAATCAAAACCTATAAGTAGAGCAGTGGATTCACACAGGTAGACTTTATACAGATAAAAGATGGGTATAATAGTGTAAGCAGTATTTAATATGGAGAGGGCATACATACCAGCAACATGATACTTCCAAAGTATGAAGTACGCAGCAGGACTTCCAGATCTTTGGGCATCTGAGAAGACATAAGATTATGCAGGTAACAAGTACCATTCATGCCAATCAGCAATGCCTACAGCCTTTACGTAAGGTGACCCTCCTAGAGTCAGGCCTGCACACTAGCCATATTTGATACTCATAGCTATACAGTAACTATATTGAGTGAAAATATGGCACAGATAGATCATGTCATGAAATTCACCTAATGACACTGTGATCAATGGAAACCAAAGCTTTTATAGTTTTCTCCTTAATATGACCAACAGCATAACAATCTCACATATGTTCCTGCATCTGGTGATGAAATAAACATGGACTTTAAAAAAAATCTTTAAAAATGATCAGTAAGCAAATGTACACTCACCTGTTCATCAGCAATATCCAGACTGAGTATGTCAGACTGATAATATGCATGCATCGCTGAGTCAAAAAAATATTCAGAAAGGGCAATGTACACCATGCGTTCCTGCTGCTTTATATACAGTGGTGGCGAAGTGTTGGGAAGTGTGACATTTTTTCCAGACAGTGAGAAGAACATGCCCTGCAAAACAATGGGTCACATTAGTACAGCTTTGACAGAGCAATGCACTTCAAAACCATACCCAGGGGTGTCAAACTATAGTTCTTGCAGTTGTCTTGGCATTGCTGCAGCAATTTACTGAAATTATGTTGTATGTCATATGTATTAAGCAGGTGGTGTTAAGGTTTTAGGGTTTGTGAGTCAGGTCACAGGGCTTTAATTTGAAATGAACCTTTGTTTACCCAAAATTTAATGAACTAAAACAATGTACCACAATGGAACAGCATACACCTGGGATGCCTGGCAACTTAATGGTTCTCTACACTTTTCCAACAATTTCATCAACACCTTCCCTGTTCTTATGTCTAATACATTGTCTAGCCATTTTCTAGCCAAGACTCTTGCCTTAAAGTCCATATCCAAGTTGTCCTCAGACACATCTGGGTCACTCAAGAGGGAATAATCAATTCCTATATAATCATCCACTGGATTCCGTACTGCGCAGAGAGAAGAAAGAGAGAGATTTTTTGTCACTTAGTATACATATATTTGTACATTACATAGTTAAGGACTTCAAAGACATCTGCTGAATCATACACTTGCCCAGAGACTCTGTCAATCCTTATTTTAACTTTAAGACTTAGCCCTCCCATATACATAGTGAGACTCAGCACTGTACTTACCAGGCACTGTGTTCAGGAGAGAGTTCAGCAGCACCAGCCCCGCATGTCTGAGTGCAGGACAAATCTATAACCAACACAACGCAGGTATAGTGAATTATTAAAGGAAGCCAGGAGATGCCTTTGTGAAGTGCAGTAAGGGTAGAGCTAGCAATGGTAAATGATGGGAAAACACTACATCAAAGAAACAATAGAACACCGCTTTTAAAGGAATCACATTAATTCAGTTCTTAAAAACAGTTTGTCACGAACAATCATTAACTATGGGTAAGGGCCATGAAGGTAAGTGTGTTATAATACGTTTGTGTTACCAAAAATGAACTAAATACATCCTACTCCTTGTACCTACCTGCTGGTTTAGGAGAAATCTCATCCCTGAGGTTATGAAAGTACTCAGAAATTCATACACCATCCTATAAACAGAGAGTGACATTGGTATGTAGTGTGGACATGAAGCTGGTAGTGTGAAAGTAGGATGACGTGGTTAAACAGGTAAATACTAAGGCACTGGAAATGAGTTAGGACAAGTTAATGGTAAGGCACTAGGGGTATTGACAACATCACAGAGTTTGAAATATGCCAGGGTTCAACTTTGCAATTCAGAAACATAAAACAGTGTATACGAGAAGTGCTTATATGAGAAATCTCTGGATTTTCTGAACACATTCACTGTTGTGCACCTTTAGAACTGGACCTGAGCTGAAGAAACACTTTAGCACTCAACAGGAGACAAAGAATTAAAACGAGGGCAGATAGTTTAAGGGTAGTGAATTTAGAAAAAGTGGGAAAAGGAAAAATGTCTGTGCGCTAAGCTAGTCTCAGGCTCAAATAATACAAATGTATAATATGAGGCCTACCAAACAGGTGTAAGCATGCTGCAAATACAGTGTGTTGGCTGTACAATGTATACAAAAAACAAAATACTGTCTGCGCTTCTCACCCTAATTAAGTTGGCAACAAATATATAAACATAATATAAATGAGAGGTTTTGGTTATATGAATTGGCCAAAGCATAATTAAGCTCACCCGCCACGTCAAGGCACACTCTCAATAGGGTGAGATCCTACTCTCACCTCCTACATAGTGGGCACACTAATTTAGAAAAAGTGACAAAGTTTGCTCAGTGGATTTGCTGAGATATGCGCGGCGGCACGCTATCTTTTTACGCATTTGTCCAGTGTGCCAGGTGGCCAGTCTGGGCCGCTGTTCTACGAAAAAGGTCTTTTTTTGTTGCGTACAATTATATGTTAGTCATCATAAATCAGTGTATATTGTTTTAAAATGCACTGAAGAAAATTCTGGAAAAGCTACTGGAATGGAGAACATCTTCAAGATAAAATATGATGGTAAAGCCTTCTATATAACATTGCACAGACTCCTCATAGGAGTGTGATTGCTGTAAATAATCATATAGCCTGTCCTGGTGTGTGTGTTTGGGTGTCGGTGTGGCAGAGCCTGTCCTGGTGTGTGCGTCGGTGTGGCAGTGCCTGTCCTGGTATGTGTGTTTTGGGTGTCGATGTGGCAGAGCCCATCCCAGTGTGTGTGTGTGGGTGTTGGTGTGGCAGAACCTGTCTTGGTGTTTGTGTGTTTGGGTGTCGGTGTGGCAGCCAAACACACGCACCAGGTACCGAGGAGTTAAGACTCTGTTTTATTTATTTGCATGAAAAGGCAGAGGCCATCCTGGTGTGTGTTTGGGTGTCAGTGTGGCAGAGCCTGTCTTGGTGTGTGTGTTTGGGTGTCGGTGTGGCAGAGCCCGTCCTGGTGTGTGTGTGTGTTTGGGTGTCAGTGTGGCACAGCCTGTCCTGGTGTGTGTGTGTGTTTGGGTGTCGGTGTGACAGAGCCTGTCCTGGTGTGTGTGTTTGGGTGTCGGTGTGGCAGTACCTGTCCTGGTATGTGTGTGTTTGGGTGTCAGTGTGGCAGAGCCTGTCCTGGTGTGTGTGTGTTTGGGTGTCGGTGTGGCAGAGCCTGTCCTGGTGTGTGTGTTTGGGTGTCGGTTTGGCAGAGGTTGTCCTGGTGTGTGTTTGGGTGTCGGTGTGGCAGAGCCTGTCCTGGTGTGTGTGTTTGGGTGTCGGTGTGGAAGAGCCTGTCCTGGTGTGTGTGTCGGTGTGGCAGTACTTGTCCTGGTATGTGTGTTTTGGGTGTTGATGGGGCATAGCCCGTCACAGTGTGTGTGTTTGGGTGTCGATGTGGCAGAGCCCGTCCCAGTGTGTGTTTGGGTGTCCCATGGCAGAGCTCATCCTGGTGTGTGTTTGGGTGTCGCCATGGCAGAGCCCGTCCCAGTGCGTGTGTTTGGGTGTCGATGTGGCAGAGCCCGTCCCAGTGTGTGTTTGGGTGTCGCCGTGGCAGAGCCTGTCCTGGTGTGTGTTTGGGTGTCAGTGTGGCAAAGCCCATACTGGTGTGTGTGTTTGGGTGTCGGTGTGGCAGAGCCTATTTTGGTGTGTGTGTTTGGGTGTCGGTGCGGCAGAGCCTGTTCTGGTGTGTGTGCCTGGGTGTCGGTGTGGCAGAGCCCATCCTGGTGTGTGTGTTTGGGTGTCGATGTGGCAGAGCCTGTCTTGGTGTGTGTGTGTTTGGGTGTCGGTGGGGCAGAGCCTGTCCTGGTTAAGACTCTGTTTTATTTATTTGCATGAAAAGGCCCAAAATCCTCGGCACCAGGCCCATGATGCTCTCAATCTGCCCAAAAGGTTCTAACGAGTATTTTATATCTCATGGACAAAATGTGAGAAATAACATATATCATACAATCACTTCATAAACACGCACTAAGTATATAGTTTGAAGAAAATATGCATATAAAATGTTTTTTTCACATTTGCCAATAAAAAAAAAAAAATGTCCCCGGATTTCATTTTAGAAATCTGGTTACCTTTGGGTTTAGGGACCATTATATGTAGGAAGCGTACATCACAATCAGAATATATTTTACTTACTTAAGGGTGCCGGTGAAACCAGCCTGCATTTTGCTGATGGATGCATCGCATGACATGTTGGTAATCTTTAAACGGCCAAGGGTATCCCGTGCCAGCTCCAGTTCCGTTTTAATATGCACCCCCTCAGCAGAAGCATTAATAACCCCCACGTCATAGCTGAAAATATAAAAATAATAATAATAAATTAATGGTACAACAAATTCCTATCATAATATGGATTTTTGATTCTTTTGTGCTTCTGCCACTAAAGGTTTAAAGAACTTGAGGTTTATTTATAATCATTGTTATTGATACATACATTAATCTGGCAAAGATCTCTGTTAGTAGAGATAAGATCGATAATTTGTAATGGGGACAAAAGTTGTGACTGTCTAAAAAACACCAATGGGGGCGATGGTGTCTTTTGTCCACCGCTCTAAAGAGCATTAAATGTGTTATCAGAGAGGGGCTTCCAACACTTATTTGCCCAGGATTCTATTACCAGGAATGGAAACCAATAAAACTGCAAAGTATAACAATAAAACTGGGCAAGATATGTTACTTACAAGAGCCAATACAGCAATTTTCGCTGGAAGCTGAGACTGATGGATGCATTGTTTATGTCCAACACAAGTTGCTTGTGTGGCTGAAACCACAACTCAGAGGAAGAGAGCTGCAAATGCGTGACATGCACACTGCAAGAGAAAACATTGTGTTACACGGGAAGAGACCTTGTATAAAGTAAACTACAAAACACATGCAAACACTTACTTGTTGATGCTGTATGAGAATCTCCCTTCTTTTCCAGACAGGTCTGGGATTGTGATGTTTTCCAGTTCCTCTTCCACAAATTTCAGACCCTGCTGTTTTACTGATCAGAAAATAGTATTACCCACATACTCATCAGAACTATATAGACTGTGTATGGGTCCAAGATATTAAAATAAATACACATCCAGCCCAGACATCTTTACTGCAAGTTCTCAATCAGCAGCAAACCCAACTTTTATTAAGATCATGCTCCTAAGAACATCAATTCTATGTTCAATATCTCCTTACCAAATTGTAGCCCCTTAGATGTGATCCTTATTCTACAGCCAGGATTAACTGAGTTGCGCCCCGATACCACACAGGGTAGGAGAAGTAACAGAAGGTACATTGGTACGGCCATTGCACTTTTCAACCTGAAAATGAAAAAGAAAAAAAAAACAATAATGCAAAGCTTAAACATATTTGCAAATACTGAGTAATGTACATTCCTAGAAAGACAACATGTTTCACAGAATCAAAAAATAAATGATATACATTATTTTAAAAAACAAGCTCCCTTATTTACAGGTTTATTCTGCACCTATATTTCTGGGAATTTAGGTGCAGAATAAGCCAAGAAAGAAATATCTTGTTGTTTTGAAAATCTGGAACTTCCTTCTGCTGATCGTATTTTTTCACTTTGACATATTTATTGTGAACCTCTTGATTATTTTAGATTTTAAGCAGAACAAAAGCAGCTGCCATCTGATAAAAAGGCTTCGCTGACCTGAAGTAACTTCTTTCAAAACAAATTCTGAGAAAGTAGCCCAAAAACACAAGACAAGAAGGGAGTTTATTTTGCGTGCTGTGAATTTCAACATTGTATTCCATTTAGTCAGCATTGTACTACAGTTCAGCTGTTGGAGTTGTTAGCGGCCCTGTATGTAAAGTCACATCTTTTGCATAAGAAATTTATGCATTCTCTGCAACATGTAAAATTCATAGGTGGCAGGTTTTAAATGACAAAGGTGGCAGCTGTAAACTGCTTTATTGTCCTTGTTTAATAGGTTTATAAATTAAACACATGTATCCAAAAGGGAAGATCGTATAGTGATTCACCCACTGGTGTTTCCCATCATTGCAGCTCCTTAACGGCATCCAATGTATCGCATAGGGGCCTCTGGCAACCATTGGCTACAATAACTGAAGGCAAGGGATCACATGCTAAGACTGCAATTAACATCATTCAGTGAATTCATAATTTAGCCAAGGCTACCACTAGGCAACAATAAAAGCTATGCTTCTAAGTTGTAATGCATTTGTAAAAGAAAACTAGAGGAAAGAGATATGGGAGTTGATTTATTTACCCGATTAAAGCATTATTTGCAACAGTGGTAAAAAAAAACATAGTAAGCAATTCAATGGCCCAACTCAACCGCAGAACGAGCACATTTTAACAGTAAGAATGCATGGAAAATACTACATGCAAACTATTGAAAAGGTATATTTTGCCTAATATATGTTTTGCCTAACCTCTGCTAGATGTGGCTGAACTAAACGTAAACACCGTACTAGAAAAGATAAAACCCACTGCACGGGTCTACGGATCCCATTGAATTGTTTACAGGTGTTTCCATTAGCAATTCAAGCAATTTCCACTGGTTATAGTCTAGATTCTAACTAAATCTAGGTCATTGAATCCAAGGTTTAGACAGGTTTAGACAAATCATATAATTTTGTGGTTCATAATGAAAGATTATTTTTCTCCTAAACAATTGTTTATTCTGGAATCCCTGGTGTTGGTATAAACAGACTCAGCAGTCTGGTTTATATGTTTATATGTCCTATTTTATCCTTTTGAAGGAGATGAGCTCATCTGACCTATGATCAAGAAACTAAAAGGCATGAATAACTTGTGACTGCAGATGGTGCTTTGGAAACCATGCTGTTTTGGTAGTTGCAAAATTAAGAATTAGTCATTAGCAAGTAAGGGTGAGGGGAAAGCATAAGCCTTACTTTCTGGCTACAATTTAAAATGAATTAATACATTTATTTGAACACAGTTAAACACGTTGGAGTCCATGCAAAATGGGCTCCAGTGTGCATTTTACTATAAATTATGACTGAAGTCTTCCTTTAAGATCAATGAGCCAATGAGCTTGGTCTTCTGAGCGAAGTTCAGTTAGCATTCTACTAATTCCACTGATTACAATGGAAATTCGGTTCCCATTCACTTCAATGACAGTACTACAGAACATGTGCATGATGTGTACTTAAGTGTGCTTCCTGTTTAGTAGAGGCTGTAGACCTGGGGACGTGTTCAATCAAGCAGTCTTTGATTTACCCCCAACCATGACATAATGCAAAATTCACTGGAGTCCATGCAAAATAGACTCAAATATGCATCAATAAATACCTTAACCCACCAGGAACCGTTAGACCCCCCAGGTCAGCATGATGAGAGACAGAAGACTAGGTTATTAGACTTTGCTACTTTGTCCGATTCCAGTGTATATGTTTTTTTCTGATGTTCGAGTTATATTTCCAATTTGATTATCTTAACCTTGTTTTTGTTCAAGAACTGTCTATTCAACCCTGTCTTTTGCTGTCATAGATATATAGATAGCAAAAGCAGAAAAGAAACAATTGGCTGCTCTAGTTTGCCTGACTTAAATCACTTTATTTAATTTATTAAATTATTAATTATATTTATTAATTTCTTAGGATACTTTTATGCACATCCGAGGCATCCTTGAATTATTTTACTGTTATATATGTATATAGGTCTCTAAATACTTAGACTCTGACACAGTTCCTCAGATTTGCGTATTAATCTCTATGTAATAACTGTCTACTACATTCTACTTGGTTTACTTAAACCATGCTAACAGTTCCATATAGTGTGTCAATTATTCCTGGATTCCCTGAATCCTGTATATAGATTTGGGTCTATTCACTACACCACAAGTGACTGGAAAAATCATCATGTTCAGACAAAACTTCGACTCATGCAGCATATAATTACTTACTAAGATGCATAGTTGCATAGTTCTAAAAAGCCCAGTCGCCATTGACTTAACAATGTTATTCAAAGTTTTTTCCCTGTGACCCAGTCCAGTAGTATCATATACTCGCAGGACCCTATTTGTGTGCCTGTCGGAATAGGACTGGTCACTTTTGTCTCACAAGACTAGCCCAGCTGATTGGCCCTATCAAACAGGAGCACTAAAAACACATTTAGAGGACATCAATCAATCAAAAGATTTGTGTGTATTTCATTACTTCAGTAATTCTTGGTAACAGAAATACAATTGAAAAGAAAGAGCGAGAGCCCGGGCACAACCCAGTGACGGGCATCACAAAACCCAAGTCTGAGGAACCCTGACGTAGAGGAACCTTGTAAGAATTTGCCAAAGAGTTCCTTAACTGAAAACTATAACCTGCCAAACTGTCCTATATACAAGGAATAACGTCCTACACAAATAAAGCACTTGCTACATCCATACACATATTGTAAACTATACCTAACAAAAGATCAACTTTAAACACAAATGTAATAAAATCATCATTTATCAGATATGCATAAAGCTGGAATGAGATGACATCTCCTAGCCAGAAAATAGAAAAACCGGGGAATTTATCACATTACCTAGTGGCCAATTGGTAGCAAATGTGACCTGCCTGCAATCACTCCCCATAAACTTTTTTCCGTCAAAGTTCGTTTTCCACAAAAAAAACCCAAAACCTTTTCAAATGGCACAATATAAATCAGTATTTTTCCCTCAAGATTGTAAGCTTGTGAGCAGGGCTCTCTCCACCTAATGTATCGGTTTGTCTTAGTCTGTCAATTCTCGTCTCGTCATTGCCCTTGAATAAATATATTGTATTTAAGCGCTGCGTTAATTGTTGGCACTATATAATAAAAGATAATAATAATAAATGTTACGCATGCAACTTCCTATGTATGCTTTTACCCACCTAGCATTTGGAATTATCAGCATTTGATTGAGTCATTAAATTCAGTTGTGACATAATAGGATAGAATCAGTTCCATAGAGTTCCTGTTTGACCATGATAATCTTCCACCTTTCAACTTCTCTGAGATTGGGGCAAAAACCCTGAGACTTTGGGTTAAACCCTGAGAGTTCCTAGGTATGATGATTAGTATTTTTAGTGTCTACACAGCAACAATATTATATAATACCCATAAGTGGACAATAAGATTTTACCATAAAACGCTAAATATTGTAACCAAGATGACCATATTTATTAAGGTAATTTGCTACAAATATTTACAATATTTATTAAATATTTCATCATGGAAACGATATATAACATATGTTTCTTAGATAAGTAAAAACGTAGAATCTGACGGCAGACTAGAACCATTCGGCCCACCTTGTCTGCCCATTTGTCCTTCTGTAAAGACTCCTTGATCAGTCATTGGTCTCCTCTTAGAGTTAGGATAGCTTTATGACTATCCCATGCATGCTTAAATGTCCTTACTGTTTTAGCATCTGTCACTTCTGCTGGGAAGCTGTTCCACTTATCTACCCCACAACATGTATACAAACATAAATTTCACCAAACATCTATAGCAGACATGTCCAAACTTTTTTCGAAGAGTGCCAGATTTGATGAAGTGAACATGTGCAAGGGCCGACCATTTTGCCTGACATTCTTTGAACCATTAAAATTAAATGGAAATTAACTATCTTATGCAAAGCTTATTGAAAACGGCATACTTTTCATTTTGTGACTTGGATGACAAATCTAAACAGGTGTTAAATCACTCTGCCTTTAATATAAAAAAAACAGATCTATAGTTGGGCAACTTATCTGGGGGGCCTTATCAGTCCGGAATGCGGACCGCAATTGGCCCTCGGGCCGGACTTTGGACATGCCTGATCTATAGCAACCACGTGCACCCAATCAATTATATCACAAATATCACCAAAGGACCTTTTTAAAAAACATATACAAAGTATATATATATATATATATATATACAGTATATAAAACACCTAGCATTTGAAATCATTAGAGTTTGATAGAGGCATTTACCCTGGAGGTGTGAAAATATTTGTCTAGCTTTTTAGGAAACTGAATGTTAGATATGTTATGCACATATACACACACACACACACACACACACACACAACTTGTAAATTCAAGCAGTATAGTCCATTACATTTCATGTCAATTTTTCTAAAAGGTTTTATTGATCTGGAATCCCAACATGAAGAGACTTGTTGTATAGCACTAACGCCATTCCTTTGCCTCTCCCTCACGAAACCTCCAAAACCACAGAGAAACCTGATTGTATCTGTTCAGCGCATTGTCCGTAATCACAGCTTTAGAGTTATTAATAAATGCATTCTCAACAGCCACATTGTATCTGGTCTACAATCATTTGACTTAAATAGAGATGGTCTAGGGAGGAGGACTAAATAAAAAAAAATGCAAACTTAACTACGTATAAATTTTCATTCCAGAAATATGTAGTCACCAAAAAGATAAAAGAGTATGTAATAAGCAGGTTTTATAAAAACACACAATTATGCCATGTAGGGCTGTATTTAAAACATAAATATGATTATATGTGGTTTGGATTTTTGATTTTCTTTAATCTAAATGCTTCTTGTTATTAGTACAAAGCTGTAGTTACTCGGTTGTTTTAACTTACTGACCAACTGTACGTAAGGCAGATAGTAGCTGTACACAACACTAGTTGTTTTCAATACAACACACTAATGTTACTGGGAGTCGCACACAAAATATCCTTTACAAAGGACTATACCCTTACAGCATCCGACAAGATCCCAGGAGAAGTCTGCCTCATTGCGCACTTTATAATTCCAAGATAAGACTCTACTTAAGTTGAACTTAACATTAGATCCCCTACTTACCGTATAGTTTCCCATTATGACAATAAGGTTGTTTACTATACACATCCTTAAATGCTCATTTATAACTATAAAGATAGAGATGCTTAACATTTTTATTGCCAGCACCACATACACAGTACCAACCACCCATGATCCATTATCTACAATCGCTTTCACATATATATGAAAATAGAGAACATGAAACTCTCATTAGACAGGTTCATAAATACAGTACATGCAAAATATAATACATTTAGGGTAGTATATGAATAAAAAATCAGAAAACAGACTGTAATGCTCTGCACTGTGTTTAATAGCAGCTGCGGTTTTGATGAAGCAGAGTCTCTATAGGGATTGTGTAATGGGACCCATTATTTTATATTACGTTATATTTAAAGAGAGTCAGCAGATTCGGTTGGACAATTTCAAAGAGAAGTGAAAAATGACTACAATATTAAAATTAACAATATACAAAATAGACAATAACATTAATATATGTTAAGACACACCAGAGATGGAGAAAAGGGTCCTTGTGAGCTTACAATCTACTGTGCTTGAAACTGCACCCTCCACAGTCCAAAAGAACATACCTGAGTGTCAACAAGCAGCATTTTATTCTACAGCGAAAAACTGCCTAAAGTTCCTTATTACTTGCCACAAGCAACAGCAGAAGGGATACGGAAATGCCAAAGGATAGTACTAACTAGCAATCGGTATATTGAGAACAATATATGTAATTTCATGCAAGTAAAAAAGTGAATAAAGTAACAGATATGTGTCATCTCATACCATCAGTAATCAAATTTAGCAATTATCTTTCATTCTTACAGGCGTAAACATAGCAGTTATGGTTATATTGAGAACATAACTTGTGCTTGCCATCTATCTAATACCTGCTTATACAGTAACCTCGTGGTTCCAAAGACACTGTCCTACTACTACCGATATCTACCTCTAACGTTGCTATACAGTCAACTTGTAGTTTGATCATATAGAGTGCACTATGGTTAATCTACCATGGGGTCACCTTCTCTAGTTGGACAGCAGCATCACAAGTCTGGAAGTGGTCCGTCTTCTAAAAAAAGGGAGTTACTATCCCAATCTGGGTTCCATACAGTAGATAAATGCTATGTAATGCCACTGCTGCTTAATTGAACTTCAGAAGTAACACTGTTTAGGTTTTTTTTTTTGGTTTTTTTTATCAGGTTAAGGGCTGTTCTCTGGTTTGGGACTTTCCTATGTCACAGGTAAAATACTATCACTATTTCATAGGGAAATAGACAGACCATCTTCATTTCTCACAAACCTCAGATGCTCACAGATTCTGTCTTTATATAGAGCTTATTCATAAGGTATATGGGTGTTAGCTTACAAAAAACCATTTCACTCACCTTAGTTCTGACAATTACCCATAGAATGCTCCCTTTATCGTGATGTGTAATGATTCTACTCAGATTCCACACAGCAGCAGCTACCAGCAGAAATATCAGAAAGCAGCCTGCAGTCTTTTATACTCAACACACATACACATCTTACACAACTCCTCCTCCTACCCTCAGACCACACAGCTGGACACGCAATAGACCCCGAGGCTGCAGCTTGGCATGCGCTTCAAAGTGTACAGAAAAAGCTCAGCAATTACACACAGCTCAGTGGAAAATATACGCAAGGCATATACAAGCACACATGCTGATTTAATGTTCAGGATACCTGTACAGCCTGAAAGCACATACACAAGAGAAAACCCACATACAATATGCAGTGATTACAGAAGCACACACGAGACAGATGTTTATAATACAAAATACTTATTAATCCCAGACAAAATCTGGAACCAAAATAAAAATAGACATGTTGATATGGATATGTCTACAAGGTACGCTACCTATTTATTCCTTACTCATGGTTTCTTTGACTCCATAATTTGCATAGGGCAAGGAGGGCTCAGAAAGCTCCCGCAGTCCCACCTGTCCTGCTCCCAGGTGCCTCCAATAGCCCAATGGGGTCACATGTTACATAAGTTACATAGTAGAAGTGCGGCAGCTTACACAGACATGTAGAAAGGGCTTCACGTTAGGTAACAGGGAGGGAGAGAAAGATGTGAGTGGGGGGATAAGTAGAAGATGGGAGAGAGATAGGGACAAAGAGGGCTGTGTTATAAGGAATAACTGAGGGCCGTTAGAGAGGAATAGCTGAGGAAGAGGGAAAACAGAGCAGGGAAAAGTGTGGGAGAGGAAAATCCGTTAAAGGGGGGATAGCTGAGGAAGAGAAGAGGAAGAAGAGTGTGTGTGTGTGTGTGTGTGTGTGTGTGTGTGTGTTAACGTATGGTGTTAAAGTATGGGTGTTAATGTGTGAGGTAAGTGCATGTGTCATAGTGTGCCTATGCTAGTATATGCTGCTAGAATGCATGTGTGTGTTACTGTGTGGTGTTACGTTAATATGACTTAAGTGTCTGTGTCAGTGTATAGTTCTACAGTGTCTGAGGTGAGTCTAGTTAGTGGTTAGTGGAACCTGGGAGAGGGGAAGAGAGTGGGAGGGAGAAAGTAGGAGAGGGATAGTGTATCTATAAGTGTATGGTGTTAGAGTCAGTGTGTGCGTAATGAGTTGGGTATAGTTATTTTCCCTAATCCACCTGCATAGGACACTGTCAGAGAGTGATATCTGGGTATTTCTGCATCCCGCCAATGATACAACTGGCACTGCTTTCAAATGAGCAGGGTATATAGGGCAAACTGTTAATGCCATATTTGTTATATAATATTTAATGTTACATGCACACATACTGGTCCACACATCATAACCACACCAGGCTTGAAAGAGTCCCAAATATATCACTAACCAGTTTGTATCCAGTGGTGTTGATAGGGGGGCCAGAGGGGTGCCCGTATGTATCACCCCCAAATGAAATGCCACTGATGATGCTGGAGGCAGGGCAGTATTTAACATGGGGCAAAAGGGGCAGCTGCCCCCTGTCATTCCTGGGGGCTCACAGCAGCTGGGTCTCAGGGATTGCCACTTCAAATGGGCCCACCACTCTTCGCAGCCTTGGTGACCACTTCCGCAAGGGCTCGCATCTTATTCCTGTGTTGCTTGCGTTATGTGACCGTGCTGTGTTCCTGCTTTTGCTGAGGGATAAAAGACAAGTTGTTTTAACACAGTGTGTTCAACACAGAACAAGCAGCAGGTAAGGTTGAGGGGTGCGGGAGGGAGTATGAATAAGTATGTGTGTGCTAGCATGGCTGTATAAGTGTTGGGGGGCAAAGATTGCACAGGCAGGCTGTTTGAGGTATATGTGGTACAGGTAGAATGTTTGGTGGCACTGACAAGATGGCCCAGACAAGCTGTTTGGGGAAAAAGATAACAAGTCCTATGCGTCCAATCTGGGTGCTGGGGCAAGTCCTATGACTGGAATATGAGTTCCAGGGCAGGTCCTATGTGTGAAATCCGGGTGGCAGGGATCTGCACAACCTGTGATCTATGTCTGCAATCTAGGGTTTCTATGCTTTACTTATTTAATCTATACCTTCAATGCGTGATTTTTTGTTGATCTATAGCTACAAGGCTGGGTTGGTGTGTTATTGTGTTGCTCTTCACTTACAATGCTGTGTTTCTATTTGTTGTTTATTTAATCGATACCTGAACCACATGAGGCAGGAAAAGAGAGTGTGACACAGTGAAGTGTTAAAGTGACAAAGTGTCACTTGCTGGACCGGCTGCATTCATTTGTTATGTGAACGACATAGTAATTTGCTCCTCCCCGGCCCTGCACATGTGGCATGAGGACTTTACCTGCAGAGTCTCTCTAGGGTCAGAAGTAGGGAAAATCGCACTGACTCTGGCAGTCTCCTAATCTGCAGAGTCAGTGCAGCAAGTACTTTTGTTTTTTTGTGTTTCTTTTGGTGTTGATGTGGAGGGTGTGATTGCATGCTAGGGGGCATGAGGGGGTGCTTGTCCAGCGTCCAATCAATATTGAGGGTCAGGGCCAGTTGAGGAGATGATAGATCTCTTGCTAACTGCCCCCCTAAAAGCGAGTGTGAAGTCTGTTTTCCTGCTCCCTCTATTAATGCTGAGCGCTAGGATATGACATCATATCCTGATCCTCAGCACTGAAGCCATATGCAGTGCAACAGAGTAAAATGACAGGGGCCTGTACAAACAGACCTCAGACCACAGATCTAAGGAAAATAAGTAAAGGGGAAAGATAGTGAAAGAAAGGAGAGCTAGTAAGGCATTAGAAAGAAGGGAGACAAATATAGAGAAGTGAAAAATAATGAGGAGAGATGGTGAAAAAAGGGAAGAGGTAGTGAGAAGGGGGAAATTAGAAAATATGAGAAAATGATAAAAAAGATAGATGGGAGTAAAATGGGGAAATAATAAGAAAAATGTGAGATTGGGAAAAGTTGGAAAGATAATGAATAAGAGGAGAGATAGGGAGAATGATGAGAAAAGTGAGAGATAAAGAGACAGGCGAGATAGAAAGAACAGTAGAGATAACAAAAGAAGATAAAACGATAGTGGAATGATAAATAGATGTTATTATTACTCAATCAATGGTAATCATTTATTGACCTTGGAAAGTTGACCCTGTCGTGATTCTGCAGGTTTGAACAGGTTCTGCTGTCAAGGAGTTTACCAACTGAGCTATCTCACCAACATAGTTCCAGCAGTACTGCCAGAATCCAGATGTGACCACACAGGAGTTAGACGTCGGGTAGGAAACCTCTGTGCAGAGAACTCGCTAGTTGCAGCTTGCCTGCTGGTAGTGGGTCTCTGATGTGTGACATTATCCCATCCTCGAGGGCTCCCTGGTTTATCAGGAAACGTTTTATGAAATGTTTGAAGCAGAGCAGGAAGATATAGATCACATGATGAGAACAACAACCTCTCCTCCGGGCCATAACACTTCCATTGCACCAGGTATTGCACAGAATTCTGAACTTTTCTAGAATCCATAATGTCCTTCACTTCATATTCCAGATGAGAATTTACTATCACTGGCTTAGGATGGGGCATACTCTTCGTAAATTTGTTGCAGGCTTGAGTAAGGATAGGGAGGGTAGCGAAGGAATTCACAGGCCACAAGATTCATGCGACAAAGAACCCGGGCACTATGTAACGAGGAGCAAGCTTCACAGATGGAACCTTATTAGCCTGACGTTCGTAGCGTAGAGAAGCTTTAGATAACGCCTACCAAACAGTAGCCCAGACAGCTGGCAATTGGTCCACAGCAATAACTGGGGTTTCCATGAATGAGGAAGGCAATGATGAAGGGTGGTATCCAAAATTACAAAAAGAGAGAGACTTTTTGTGAGAGATGTTATCGGTGGCAAATTTAGGCCAGGGAAAGACTTGGGTCCGGTAAGACTGGTGATAACCCACAAACAGCCTGACAAACTGTTCCAGCAACTGACTATCTCTCTCATTAGTTTGAGGGTGGTAAGCTGAGAAGACCAGGGAAATACCCACCGCCGAAGAGAATATTTTCCAAAAAAAGCTGTATACTGGACACTTTGATTAGAAATTATATGGAAGGAAGATCATGTAAATGAACAAGTTCCCCTTACAAAAATAGAAACCAGTTGAGGAGCTCAGGGCAGTTTAAGTAAAGGAATAAAATGATCATTTTTAGAAAAACAATCCACTACAACTAAATTGACATTATTGCCCTCGAAAAGGGAAAGATCCACAAAAAAAATCATGCCGGTCGGGAATGGAAGGTTTTGCTGGCACAGGGAATACACACTCCTACATATTAGTCAGAGTCAGTCACAAGTGTTGCACAGCGATGTCCAGGGTGCGTGAAGGACTAGGATGTCCGGTAAAAGCCCCAAGATAGGAGCCATGGACTTTGATGACCCCAATAGTGTGAGGAACAGGTAGAGGCAAATATTATAGGTGCAGAGTAGTATATAGCAAAACACTTGCCGGAAGGCCAGATACCTATATGTAGGAGATGCCACAGGAAGACACTCAGGACAGGTATCCTCAGGATGCGAAGTCAGGTAGACAGAACAGGTGGTAGGCCAAATCCGGGTTCGGTACACTAAGAGGGTAGTCAGACATAGCCAAGGTTGGTACACAGAGCAGGTTGTCAGACAGCAGTCAAACAGGCCAGGAGTCACATTGGGGTGCTTCTGTACAGCAGTTCCGAGTTTTTAAATCCAGCGCTGTGCCTGACCTGCCCCGCGTTGCAACTCACGGGTGTGCCCCCAAGTTAACATCACAGGAGCCTTGGCATTACTCGAAGTGACTGCTAAGGAACAGCCATCATTTAGCTCTGGCTAGCTGCAACTCGGCTGCCCGTAGCGTGTCTCTGATGCATGACACCAGCACTGATAAATTATGTTGTACAAACGTCAATGAAATGGAAACAGAGATGTGGACAATAATACCTACCAAAACCCTACAATTTTGTGCCAAATTATGGATTAAGAACAAGTCCTTGCCAACATAAAAAAATATTTCCAGGGTCATGTTTGTGTAAATTAAGGATATGTAGCAGGCCTCAGGGAGAAGCTAATATTAGCAGCTGTTTGCAGTAGACACGTCAAAACAGAGCCTCATAACTCAGAACCCTTTTTGCTTATATCTCATGGTTTGGTGACATTGGTGGCTTGCATGAAACATCTATGAGATGGAAGATATCCTTTGTAGAAGTTTATATCCAGATCTATTTCATCCCCTATAAGGCCCCTAAAATGCTGAATGTGTACAACTAGAGCATTTCTTCTGTGGGCAGAGTCTGATTGCACATTCAAGGTAGAAGACACCTGTATTGCCAAATGGCAATAGGTTCGGATACGCCTTTAAAGAAGGTCATTTAGGTTGAATAAATGGATAAATATGGTTTTATTGATAGATAATATGATAGATAAGGATATTACTGCCTGAACACAATCTTATTAAGTATTCACAAATCACAAATCTGATCAGAACAATCGATTATATACTTACATCACCGAGAGGCTAGCATGTCATCTGTCTGGAATCATCAGCTGGGGAAGCACCGGCGACCAGTCAGAGAACCTCCTCGGGAAAGTACCAACACTGTACAGGTGTGCACTCCTATACAGGTAATCGAGGCTTCTGAATAATCGGGATCCTCCCCCTGCTTTTATACACAAATTTACGTGTATTGGCCTCGTGTTGTATACTGCATGAGTCACAATACTGCGAGTGGCCAACTCCTAAAGGCTATGAGCCATACAGTTACAAGACGCTTCAGACAATACGGGCAGTATGCCTGGTACTTGCTACTCTTTGTTCTGATTATATTTTCGGATATCTTTTCCTTGCTTTCTAATAAAACAGCTTGTTCTTGCTAAAACAAATAATTCTATGATTTGCACATTAGGTTACAAAGAATCATTCGTCAAATTTATCTGTACAACACCAGAATCTTCTATAATGCCAATTTAGTTGCTATAACTATGCACCACTACATATTACCGTATTTGCTCGATTATAAGACGAGGTTTTTTCCAGAGCAAATGCTCTGAAAAATACCCCTCGTCTTATAATCGGGGTTGTCTTATAATCAGACCTCAGCTAGGTCTGACTATGAGACTAAGATCCAGATCCCCCGCAGTGATGCAGCGGACCTGGATCCTCCTGTGTTATGCCCCCCCCCCCCCCCCGCTGCAGCGGAAGTTGTCTACGCGAATCGCGTAGAGCTCTACACGCTGCCCGGACTAAGCACCGGGGACTCAGATGCAGGGGACCTGGATCATCCTGTGTTATGCCCCCCCAGCTTACTCAGAAGCACCGGTAAGTTTGGAGGGGGAGGGAGTGTTAAACGGGGGGCATAAGGCATTTCTGGAGGCAGAGTGCTCTGTGAAATGCCTTTTAACCCCCTTAATGCCACTCTGCCTCCAGCCTTTTAACCCTCTATACGCCACTCTGCCTCCTGAAATGCCTTATACCTCCCTATATGCCACTCTGCCCCATAATATGCATTTTAACCCCCTAAATGCCAGAGTGGCATATAGGGGTATAAGGCAATTCTGGAGGCAGAGTGGCACATAGGGGGTCAAAAGGCATATCATGGGGCACAGTGGCATATAGAGGGTTAAAAGGGGTATCATGGGGCACAGTGGCATTTAGAGGGTTAAAAGGCATATCATGGGGCACAGTGGCATATAGGGGGTATAAGGCATTTCTGGGGCAGAGTGGCAAGCCTGGGGGCAGATGTGCATAACTGGGGGGCAGGTTGTAAAAAAAGGAAATAAAAACAAAATATTTTTCTCAATCATAGCTTTTATTAACAAACAATTGTTCACATAGTTTACATGAATTAACATTTACTGGTAAAACTTTTTTCCTATAGGGTCGTCTTATATTCAGGCTTTTTCTTTTTTTGCTAAATTAATATTCAGATTTTGCAGAGTCATAGTCAATGTGGTAGAGAAGTGGAGTATTGTTGCAATATCAATCCCCATATATACTGGGTAACTGAATTTTCAGAACTCAATGAAAATAATAATTGGAATACTTTGATTAATGGTCAGTTATAACCCTTAGGCATTCGGAGCACATAACCAATATTTCCCCCCTCACATTTAATTCCACCAAATAAACCAGTGTAGTCCATCCTCGCCATCAATTTGCTAATCTCAAAATTGTAAGCAGGGCTCTCTCCCCCTAATGTACCGGTTTGTCTTAGTCTGTCAATTCTAGTCTTGTCATACCCCTTGAATATATGTATTGTATGAAGCGCTGTGTAAATTGTTGGCGCTTTATAAATAAAAGATAATAATAATCTTCTGGCATGGTCAGGACTACCTAATTATACAACAAATACCCAAAATACTGATACTTATACCCAGTGGTGACTCTAGAAACAATATATAGGGGGGGCACACAAGATACCACAGTCAAACTGGGGGGGCATTCATAATTTCCAAAAGTAATGTGCTATGGAATTATACTTTTGTTATTGGGCTAAAATAATACTTGATCATTCAACATGGGAAGCCTGAAGCCACAATTGAGTGCGACCTTGAAATAAATATTATAACACAATAAATAACTTTTCCACTAAATGATTTCAGGGCCTTGAACGTTTTGTCCCCTGAAGTCACTACAACTTCAGGAGGGCATTTTATCTCTGGATAAATATAAATTAAATAATTCCTACTGTAAGTTAAGTGCCAGGAAACAGATGACCAAACACACACACCAACACAGGCTCTGTCACACCAACACCCAGACACACACACCAACACAGGCTCTGTCACACCAACACTCAGACACACACACCAGGACAGGCTCTGCGACACAGACACCCACACACATCAGGACAGGCTCTGCCACACCCACATCCAAACACACACACACAAGGACAGGCTCTAACACACTGACACCCAAACACACACCCTAGGACAGGCTCTGCCACACTGACAACTGAACACACACACCAGGACAGGCTCTGCCACACCAACACCCAAACACACACCAGGACAGGCTCTGCCACACCAACACCTATACACACACACCCGAGGACAGGCTCTGCTACACTGATAACCAAAAACACACAAACAGCAGGACACAATCTACGTCACAGACGTCTACATCATGACTGGAGGAGGGCCTACCTGGCAGCCCCCCTTTTTCCCCTCCTCCCATAACCACAATAAAGACATACACCAAATGTAATTTTAACAAATTGACTTTATTTATTTAACAATGTCAATAAAAGTCAGATATGGATTAATATGTCCACGGTGCAATCCAACTTGCATCTCCGCACCGTGACACTAACACAATTAATGTGTCAAGGGTTAAGTACCATTAACCCTTTGTAAACTTTACACCAATGTGTTGGGCGCTTAACGAACGCCCCTTTTAACAATTAACTAAACACCATCAAACTGAAACAGTAACCAGTGAAACCGTCAATGAATAAACACCATCTGGCATAGGCGTGTAAACCATATACCCGCTGTGACTGACGGCGTCCCTTGCCCGTCAGCCCGTGGCACCAATAGGAATCGCAAGGGCCCTTAGCCCAAGGAGTGTCTTGCACTTAAGCCCGAAGGCTTGTGCACCACGAGCCAACCACCCCTAAAGGTGAGTAGCTCTAGCACCATGCCAGCATAAAACCTACACCATAGAAACAAACACAAAAAAAAGGGAGGGTGGGAGGGAATATTTTCAGGCAAACGGCAGTAAGGAATAATGCCCTACCCTGTAGGGAGCCAAATTTATAGCCCATATCATGGGGGGGGGGCACCAGGGGGCTGCTGACCAACCCCGAGTGACCCCCTAATCTGCAGATTTACATATAGCTGGGCAATTAGTAACTTTATACAGTTCAAAAGGTGAAAGTGGAGGAGGAGAGGAAGGGCAGCCCAGGCCCCCCCAGTCATGGGCCCCTGCGTCCATTTCTCTCCCTCCAGGGCTGTGCTGGATGGATTTTTCACACTGCATTGTCGTTTATACCCCCCTTAGTGTTTTTGCCCCTTGTGTATTGATGCCTCTGCTGCCCATATATATATTAATATTAGCCCCAGTTGCCGATAGCAGGTATAGATCAACACATTAACACACAAACCAAGCTTTACATGTATAGATCAACTGATATTCACTTGTGATCTCAGCACTGAAGGTATATATCAAATAAACAGAATCAGACATACAAATCCTGTATTTGCAGGTATAGATCAAATAAATACATGGAAACACTGTATTTGCAGGTATACATAAATAATGTATGGAAATATATAGATATGGCTCTACAGAATAACGCAAAAAAACAGCTTTGCAGGCATAGATCAACTGGAATTCACATAAAAACACGTCATTAAAAGGTATATTTAAAACCCCCTAAATTACAGGCATAGATCACAAGTTGTGTCCACACTGCCCACACAGCAATCACACTCCTATCATACCAAGGCAACCAGTAAATGCTGGTACCTAGGCAAGATGGGACTGTGCTTGCTGTGATTGCTGTTAGCAATCACACTCCTATCATGCCAGGTCAGCCAGTACATGATGGTACAGGGTGGCTGTAAGTGATGTGTAGACCCCATACTGCTGGCAGCATCAATACACAAGGGGGCAGCTAGCTAGGTTTCAGCATGTACTGGCTGACTTGGCATGATAGGAGTGTGATTGCTAACAGCAATCAAAGTCTTATCATGCCTAGGTTCCAGCACTCACACATCCAACCAGTAAATGCTGGAACCTAGGCATGATGGGACTGTGATTGCTGTTAGCAATCACACTCCTATCATGCCAAGTCAGCCAGTACATGCTGGTACAGGGTGGCTGTAAGTGATGTGCAGACCCCATACTGCTGGCAGCATCAATACACAAGGGGGGCAGCTAGCTAGGTTTCAGCATGTACTGGCTGACTTGGCATGATAGGAGTGTGATTGCTAACAGCAATCACAGTTCCATCATGCCAAGGTTCCAGCACTTACACATCCATGCTATCACACACACACACACACACACACACACACATTCATTCATATACTCATTCATTCACAGATTCATTCCCTCAATCACCCATACCCATTCAAACACCCTCCCCACCCCCTTACCTGCACTGCAGCTCCTCGATGCCGCTGACAGACTTCAGCAGGGGGCGCGGCCTCCCTCTGCGTTCTCTGCTAGCTTCCGCTTCCTCTATGCAGTACAGAAGACCCTCCCACAGGTAAGTAGCAGGGCTCGAGGTGCGGCCCAAGTAAGATCGGTTGCCCTGGCTGCCGATCTTACGCGGGCCGCACCCTCTCTCTCCTCCACATTAAAAAAAAAAAAAAAAAAAAAGACGGGATTTAAAGTCGCATTGCGACTTTATTCCAATTTCGGTAGGGGGGCAACAGGGGGGGCAAGGATTAACCTAGGGGGGGCAATTGCCCCCCCTTGCCCCCCTGTAGCGACGCCACTGCTTATACCGCCTCCCATTGAGGAAATACACCATCTCAAGATTAAATTATCCATCATCCAACCTCTGATGAAGCGTTATGGTGAAACGCATTACGGTATCTGAATAAACTGTCGTGGAGAACAATTTTTTAAGATATTGTCACTTGATTTTATGTATACTATATGTATTTTACCAAACTTATTATAAATAAAACACCACAAACATCACATCAAGAGTTACAATTTGCAAGGGCACTTGGGAACAGTTTCAAACTGGTGTTTTAGCAGGCTACCTTCCCTATATGAATTTTTGTTCTCCCTCCCCCTTATTTTTTTTTATTATTTTTATTATTCACTCTGTCTCTATAATCCTGACATTTTACCAACACCAATCCTGGCGCTGATCTATACAGTTATCTCATGGTTACATTTAAAATAAAAAGATAAGAGGCTTTACTCTGATTAAGCCTAGCCATCAGGACTATTTTGACAACCAGCTAAGTGTTTTGCACATCTTCATTTTACCATGGACACCATGCTTCTTAGACTAAAAGCTCGCAGTCTGCTGACCCCAATAAAAACACTTTTTGTTCTCAGAGCACTTCTTTAACCTTAAAGATCTTATTGTTGACAACAGAGTGACTCTTTGCAAAAATATTTGCAGATGTGCTTCATCCCCACATAAACATATTTCACAATATACAAGCATCCATGAATCAACCATCAGCAGAGCATTTTAAGACAAAAATACACCCTAAATACAAAATAAACGCATGCCCTCAGTAAAATGTGTGAAATTACAACATTTCCAACTGTGTTGCAAATAGGTTTGTTGTTATGAAATTGCTGTTGGTGTTCCTCAGGGCTCAGTTTTTGGGCCTCTACTATTCTCCATCTATGCCTCTTCCTTTGGGCAACTTTTATCGTCCTTTGGCTTCCAGTACCACTCATTTACAGACAACACCCTAATCTATATCTCCTCTTTCACCATCTTTTCTAACTCGTCTCACCGACGGTCATTCAGGAATTGCTTCATGGATGGTCTCCCATACATAAAGCTTAACATCTCCAAGACTAAGTTTATGGTAATCACACCATCCATTCTATCCACAATTCCTGATTTACAAATTTTTGATCCCCTGCTTATTTTGTACGTTTGCCCACTGACAAAGATCTTAGATCAGTCTATAATTTTGGTAGTAATAATAATAACGGTTTATTTGAATAGTAAGATGCAGAATAACAACAAAACAATCCAGAATTACATATTTCCAATAAGTTATACATTGATTTGCATTTTACTCAGTGAAATAAGTATTTGACCCCTTTGGAAAACATGACTCACTCCTCTCCTATGGGTTCACATCCCCCTCAACCACCGAATACATGGCAGGGCCCTCTTCTCCGTTTGTATCTGTTTGTTATCGTGTGTGACGAATTATTTCACTGATTCTAACAGAGCTACGGGACCTGCTGACTCTATATAAATAGATAAATAGAAGTATTATTAAACACCCATCTACACACACCAGACAAGCCAGAAGGCTTGTTTTTCCCTCAGAAATCTCATGGTGCTTTCACAACCACAAGGGATTCTGGGTAGGCACATGCAAACAAGGTTAACAATTATCACCTTTGCCTCTATATCCACTTTATACATGGATTCCTTGAAAGTAATTGCCCGCTGTACAAGACAGCCTTTAGACAAAACTCAGAAAGAGGTACAATAGCCAGATCACCACTCATTGACAGCTGTTTCGTCCTTCATGGGACTCGTCAGCATGAGGTTGTGATACTGGCTTAATAGTATGAGGCTTGGGGTAACTAAGAAATACCATTACATAAGTTATGGTGGGTAAAAGGTGATGGAAACCCTTCCACTTAAATTTAAGGGGTAAATAGAAGTATTATTAAACACCCATCTACACACACCAGACAAGCCAGAAGGCTTGTTATTCCCTCAGAAATCTCATGGTGCTTTCACAACCACAAGGGATTCTGGGTAGGCACATGCAAACAAGGTTAACAATTATCACCTTTGCCTCTATATCCACTTTATACATGGATTCCTTGAAAGTAATTGCCCGCTGTACAAGACAGCCTTTAGACAAAACTCAGAAAGAGGTACAATAGCCAGATCACCACTCATGGACAGCTGTTTCGTCCTTCATGGGACTCGTCAGCATGAGGTTGTGATACTGGCTTAATAGTATGAGGCATGAGATTTCTGAGGGAATAACAAGCCTTCTGGCTTGTCTGGTGTGTGTAGATGGGTGTTTAATAATACTTCTATTTACCCCTTAAATTTAAGTGGAAGGGTTTCCATCATAATGTAATTATGTAATGGTATATATAAATAGATGTAATGTAATATGTGATGTAAATCAATAAAAGGTGATATGTGTTTTCAGTTTAAATCCCAAAGCTGTGTTGAGTGTTAATGGGGACCATTGCTGTGCAATTTACAATCACTTCTACTAAAAATTACTGTTTTTGAATGTCCTAGATATAGTTCTGAGCTAATATGCTCAGTAGAAGACAAAGATACTTTGTTTGCATACCACCCACCTAATTTACTGATCCAGCCCCCTCGTGATATATTGATGCTGAAAGTCAGGATACAATGTCATATTGCAGCGTTCTTAGTCAATACGTAGAGAAGTGGCTAGGCGAGGACTGTGATTGAGGTCTGTGCTGAAAAAGTTTAGCCCTTAAAGGATTTAACAGCTCAGTGGGCCTGTCAAGGGACATCTCTGATCTCCCCAAATTCCCCAAAGTTGGGCAGCTCAGTGCCTTAAATCCATGTCCTGTTAAATGGGACATTTTGACAGGTACATGTTTTGGAGCACAGCAAACTGAAGGTTTGAATTATTTTAATGTATAAATAAAAGATGCCTAAATACAATTTACCTTTTTAATTTGTACCTTAGGTAGCTTTTTATGTGATTGAGAAAGCATATTACCATGAATACAGTTAGATATGCATTTTGTATTGTACAAAAAAATACACTATGGAAGGTATGTATAAAGTAATCGAGATGATGTGACAGAGAAGAACAGAAGCATGCATAGTAAGATACATAAAACGTCACACGTACACACTCCACACTACTGACAGAAAGTTTGCAGCTTAGCGCAATATGATCGAAGAAAGGCTGTAGAAGAAACCAGAAGATCTGTGAAACATGGTACAAGCAAAACATTCTTAACACCTATGCCCTATCACCTGAGAACAGAGTCAAATACTCCTTAAATCCATTGGCAATACCTACAGAAACCAGAGCAACTCTAAGAAGCTTGGATAAACTTGGCAGAAGACAGTACAAGTCTTGAGCAAAACAGGCTTAAGATGCAATGTGAATTCAAACTACAGCTTGCACTTGATTTTTACCGAATGTGTGAGAAGGATGAGGAAACAACGGGACATGTTGTTTACTGCAAGACTTTTAACAGCAACCGAAAAAAAGAGAATGTTACCCAGTTATACAATCACCCCAGCTGCACAATGGATTACATTTCAATATGCCAGAAACAGAGAGGAAAGCATTTATCCAAAATGATGAACTATCCCTGCCAGTTTATTATGCTTAGGCAAACATTTCAACAAACAACCTCAAGAGCCGAAGACTGAGTACATAATTACAATTTACTCCATATCTTTCCATTTAGCTTCCCAAACATGGGTAAATGCTTCCCTACTTTCTGCGAACTGCATGACTCAGTCAGCAGCATAGAATGCCATGTCACATAAGTAAGCACATTTGTATCGCCTCTAACTTCCATCATCCCTTTAACCTGGTCCCCTCCAACAGACTTCACCCAGAAGGCTGCTCACAACCCAGTGCTAGCGACCTACTGAGCATGATATAATTTCCCTGGGCAGACACTTTCGGATTAGCCATTCTCTGAATAAACTGTTTGCAATGGATTCACTAGAGAGGGTCTAGTCGTAGTATATTAGTAGTGTTTGGGGTTCTGGTTGCTATTCAATGTCCATTTGTGTGCGGCAGGCACCTCCTCTTGGAGCCAGGGAGTTTCTCCTCAATAATATGTGCTTGTGGCTTTGGTACACGCATGTTGGGTAAGGGCCATTAAAGTACAAACGTTGAAGTATAAAATGCATTTAAATACTTGACGCTTGTTCCTTGGTGTTTCATAGATCTGCTCTTTTAACTCTTATGCCGCTCAAGTTGACTTCCTGTTCACGACTTCTAGCAAGTCTTTGTTGCTTCTGTTGATCTCCTGTCGCCAACCCCATGCTATTCTGACTGTAAGGGGTTCACCAAGAGAGCTGTAGTAACTCACAGAGATAACCCAGATGTATCCTTCTATTGTTCCCGAAATCACTTCCAGCACCAGTCAGCTTGCACACCTTGAAAACCCTGCTATGTGTACCCAAAAAGTAGACACAACTATCTTGAATTGAGTACAGCAAGAATGAACATTTTTTTGTTGTAAAACATAGATAAACAGATACATGTATACATTCCAACCTTCAATTCCCCTGGCAGCAATCCTATTAATGGGATTAGTTAAACAATGGAGTTCTTACCTGTGCTATATTTGTTAGACAGCCAGGCTGGAGCCATCTCTGATTACCTTTGGGCATTGTATGACCGGTCATTCTGTCACATTGACCACTCTACATCTTTTCTAACTTCCAGCTTTTCTCCAAAGAGAAATTAGAGTTCCTGAATCTGTCTGCTTTTCAGTCAAGTTCCTATGATGTTCCTATCTCCATATTATGCCTTTGCCCACTGGGGTTTATCATTCCACATTCAACCTGAAAGAGTTTTAATAAAGCTTTTAGTCAGATAATGCCAGCTGTGAGCATTCCTGCTACGTCTTTTGCTGACCTACAAGATGTGATACAGGCAATGGCGGAACTACCGGGGTCGCGAGTGCGACCGGGCCCTGGAGTTCTCTCAGGGGGGCCCAAGGGGTGCCAAGCGGTCGTTTTCAGTAACCGCTTGACGCCCTTCTGTCTCCTCTACTCCCTGCCGTGCTGCAGTGGTGGGAGCATGAGGCGTCAGTCTTGAGTGCCGGCACTTCACGCTGAGCGGCGGCATATGATGTCTTATGCCGGTGCTCAGCAGTGAAGCCCCGCACACCACGGCAGAGCAGCGAGACAGAGGCCTCGCGCCCCCACCAAAGAACTGCACGGTAAGTGACCTTCAAAGGGGGAGAGGGTAGATAGTGAGAAGAGGGTGTAGGGAGAGGGTAGATAGTGAGAAGAGGGTGTATGGAGAGGGTAGCTAGTGAGAAAGGGGGGGTAGGGTAGATAGTGAGAATAGGGGGGCAGGGAGAGGGTAGATAAGCCTACAACCATCCTCTTTCCAGCCAAGTACTTTCCAACTGCCATAGCATTTGTTCATCCCAAAATAAATAATCATTAACACACAACCCCCACAATCAGACTAGGATGACACAAAGCTGGCATCCCAATTCATCCCTCTCTGTGCCATCTGCCACTCTTTTGAGAGACTGCATTTTGCTGTCTTACTGGCTGTGTACTGTAGCTAAGCAGTGTAAAGGTGTTGATATTTATGGCAGTTAATCTGTGAATGACTTCAAGATAAAAGATTAAAAAACAAATCCCAAGGATTTTTTTTTTGCTAATTGGGCATTAAATATAGTGCTGTACACAGTTATGTAGGTAAACAGTGACAAAAAAAACATCTTTATTTTTTTTTACAATAAACTTCCATTATCTGCAAACATGAAGGCTGCCATACACAACTTTCCCTGCTGAAACACCACACTGAGCTGATTTACGGCTGATCCACAGACTTTCATTAATAACAGAATCTGGTTGGGTGAATCTGGTTGGGTGGCAGAGAGCCATTCTATTGTTTACTACAGACAGTATGATAAAGGAGATAAACTAGAATAGACACAAATAGCTACCTGAAAACATTATATATATTATGCAAAATGTAGAACTGAAAAAAGTTTAAAGACCAGGGCCAATTTATTTCTTCAACTGTTATTTTGCTCTTTCGCAGTTAGTATTTATATTTTTTAGTAGAGCTTTTTTTGAAACCATATTTATATGTGCAAGACATTTTTTTTTATAAAGAAATTTAAAAAAATGACTTAAAAAAAACATTTGGGGCGGAGCTAGCCGCGGGACAAGATGGTCGTGTAGTCTTTCTGCTCTCCCAACAGACCCTGAATAAGCGACTGTTTTGGCAACTTCGTCAGCCCACCTCTCCTTCTCATACCGGGCAAGTGTTGCAGTATGCCCGGAGGCACTCGCAAATCAACTAAAAAGTCTTCGGTGCTGGATATTTTCCACAGAAAAATGACACAGACTCCGCTTCCCGCGCTTTCGCTACCTACGCACTCAGGCCTTCTTGACGACATGGCTGCTGAGACGGCCTGCTCCAAACAAGACATCGCCGACATTAAAAGTCTGGTTCTCACGGTCAAGCAAGACATTATAGATCAAATACGCACCGAAATTGATGGATCTGCGGCAGGACATATCTGATATAGGTCACCGCACTGACGCCCTTGAACGTACACACTCTTCCATCCTGAAGGAGTATCGCACACTGAAATCCAACATCACCTCCCTTCAACAAGAGTTACAACTCCTCCATGATGCCCAGGAGGATCTTGAAAACAGGTCTCGGCGCGACAATATTCGCATCCGTGGCGTACCGGAGACTTACCTGAGCGTCGATGAGGTCCTGGCCACCCTCTTTCAGCAACTTCTCCCCGCTACGCCACTGGAACAGATTGCAGTCGAGAGGGCCCATAGAGCCCTGCGCCCTAAATCTACTAACCAGGACAAGCCTAGAGACATTATCGTCAAGCTCCAGGACTATTCTATGAAGGAAGCGCTCATGAAGGGGGCACGTGCGACGACTCCTAGCCTCAGCAATGTGGTGGTGCAGTTCTACTCGGACCTGTCCCCAAAAACTCTGATACGTCGCAGGGACTTCAAACAGCTGACTGACCATCTTCGATCACAGGGCGTCCCGTATAGATGGAGGTTCCCATTTGCCCTCCAGGCCACTCGAGACGGCAGGAGTATCACGATCAGGTCACTGTCTGCTGCTGACACGCTACTACGTGAGCTGGACCTGCCACCTCTACCTCTCCACCGCCAGAAGATCCGTCAACAGATGCAAGCCGCCTCCGCTACTACTGATGCAGCTGAGCCGGGGGTTGTCACGGCCTGATGTGGGTCGTTCTACTGGACCCGGCATTCTTGCTGCTGCCTGGCCTACTTCGAGACTGTTTCCTTCTGTCTTCGGGCCAGTTCTACTTACCCGTAGCCGCAGTCCATGAATGTCACCGCTTGCGAGACTTTTTTGATCATCAGCGCGGCTGGAAGCCTGTGGCAGCTAAGTGCATATTTATGCAGTACACATTTGTTTATTTTATGTTGACACATGTTTTATTATTGTTTACAACATGCTTCATCCCATATTGGTGGTATGCCTTATATACCGTTACTATCACTTATTGCCGTGGGGTGCGTTTTTTACATGTTCCATTATTCGTTGCTACATAGAGAAGGATGTAGCTCTTCCTTCTTTAACGATTGGGCTGTTGAGGGGCCGTCGATTCCCCGCGGACGGTTGATTCCCCCTATAGACCTATGTGGTCACTCTATTGACTGGCGGTTGCTCTCCCCGACGCTCCGTTGGGGTCAGGCGACACCCATCGCCAGGTGGTAGCCTCGTTACCCAGATGTTTCTTTTATACATTGTATTTTTCTCTTCTGTCCTGTGTCTTCTGCCTTTTCATCTTTCTTTGTCTACTCTCTCCTTTTCCTTTTTCTTCTTTCGGGAGATGCTGGCACCCTTTCATATGGCCGCATTACTCAACTATTCACAGTCAGCACTTACTCACCTTTCATGATGCCGAGACAGCTTAGGATCATCTCACACAACGTTCGGGGACTCAACACACCACATAAGAGACGCCTGGCTTTCAGATACTATCAGCAACACCACTGCGATATCGTTATGCTACAGGAAACGCATCTCAGTAAAACTTATATCCCATCATGTTGGCATCGGTCCTTTGGGGCGCATTATCACGCAACTCACCCGAGACAAAAAAAGAATGGAGTTAGTATTTTCTTGAGGACTTCTCTGGGATTTCAACTCACTGACATTATCTCGGATAAGTGGGGCCGATTTCTCTTATTGAGAGGGACTTTACGCAACCACCCTACTGTGATTTTGAATGTTTACGCTCCGTCTGTTAGTGATGCCTCATTTTATAATCGACTATCTGACATCTTGTTGCCTTATCGATCCCACCGCATAATTGTGGGTGGAGACTTCAATTCAATATGGGACCCATACCTGGACAGACGGGGTCCTCAGGCCACACAGTCCGCGTCGCCCAACACAAAACACCTTAGGGACTTCGTTCAGACATCAGCTCTTGTGGACGTTTGGAGGCTACTTCACCCTAAAACGCTTGATTTCTCCTTTTATTCTAATCCTCACAACTCGTATTCCCGTATTGACTTTCTTTTTTTGAGCCAGAACATGATTACCTCTGGAATGACTTCTACAATCCACCCCATTACCTGGTCCGACCATGGAGCTGTGGAGTGTTCGATTGTTCTTTCTGAAGCGGCATCTACTCATCGTTCTTGGAGACTGGATGAATTCCTGCTATCTGACCCGACGGATGGAGGAAGTCCAAAGAGATCTTCAAGAATATTTTCAGTTCAACGAGACTCCTGATGTGGACCCCAATCTGATCTGGTCGGCTCATAAAGCCTTTGTGCGAGGTTCCTTCCTCAAAATAGCTGCGAGACGTAAACGCACCCGCCATCTTGAGTTGCAGTCGCTCACCGACAAACTATCCCATCTCGAAGCCAAGCACAAACGTACCTTGTGTAAGTCTACCCTTCGCGACATCATCCAGACGAGAGGTGAATTGAATTTGCTACACAGTAAGGAAGCACTCTGCTCCCTCAACCTTACGAAGCAAACCTTTTTCGAGAAGGCGAATAAGCCAAGCACGATGTTGGCGAGACGTCTCAGAGCCCAGAGGAAAACCCAAAATATTTCCAAGATCATCGACGGTAACCAAAGGACTTGGATTAATCCGGTTGACATTGCGGAACAATTTGCTACGTATTACAAGGCACTGCACGACGACAACAAAGCCCCCGTTAATAAGTCTGGCACCGCCCATATTTCTGCTTTTCTGGACTCTATTTCGCTTCCTCGCTTATCCACGGATCATGCTACATTCTTAAACAGCGCCATTACGGAAGATGAACTCCAATGAGCCTTATCCTCCACCAAAACCTCTAAGGCTCCGGGACCTGATGGTCTACCAGGCACATATTATAAGAAGTTCTCGTCGATATTAAGCCCCAGGTTGCTCACCCTTTTTAACAGCTTCCTTGATGGGCGTCCGATGCCTGAGGAGATGCTCAATGCTAGAATTATTGTGATCCATAAAGAGGGGAAGGACCCGGCAAACTGTGCGAGCTATCGCCCCATAAACCTCATAAATGCAGACACCAAACTGTATGCGAAGATTTTGGCGACGAGACTGAGCTCCGTTGTATCACCTTTAACCCACCCGGACCAGGTTGGTTTTATACCTCACAGAGAGGCCCCTGACAATATCAGGAGAACGCTGAACCTGATTGAAGTGGCGAGTTCGTCTGATCAACCGATGATGCTTCTGGCGTTGGACGCCGAAAAGGCGTTTGATAGCATCGACTGAAGCTATATGTGGGAGGTGTTGCGATCGTTTGGTCTTGATGGACGGTTTTTCAGAGGCATCCAGGCTTTATACGACTCCCCGATGGCGACGATCGCGCTTATGGGTTACGAATCCCTCCCATTCCGAGTGCTCAATGGTACTTAGACAGGGCTGCCCGCTTTCGCCTCTCCTGTTCGCCATCTGCCTTGAACCACTGGCTATTGCGATAAGGTCTAACCTGGATATATCGGGTGTGCAGATTCAGCGTCAAGTGTGAGGCCTTGAATATCTCCCTAGGTGATTCTGTTGTCCAGTCCTTTGCAGCTACCTTCAAGTTTACATGGAGACCCTCATCACTCACCTATTTGGGCATCAAACTTACTAACTCGCCCTCGAAACTATATCAAGCAAACTACACACCATTGCTGGCCTTATTGCGCTCGGAAATTACCCAATGGGCGAAATACCCTATTTCCTGGTTGTACCTCTTCCGAGCTCTACCCATCCCCATCCGCAGGTCCGATCTGGATTCCTTTCAGTCCTTTGTACTCCGCTTCGTCTGGAACTTTAAAAAGGCCAGGATAAATAGACGCACGTTATACATGCCCAAACATAAAGGGGGCCTCAGTGTGCCTAACTTTTATCTTTATTACCTAGCGGCTAGGATATCACAGCTGGAGTCCTGGTCCATGCCAGAAGGTTCTCTCCCGTGGGTCGACATCGAACGGAGCTTTATTTCACATCGTCAACTCCAACACATACTGTGGACGGATGACACGGCCCTCCTCCCAGTCATCTCTCTATCGTCGATGAGAACGTCCCTTGCGATCTGGCGTTCATGCCGTTCGACCCTACAGCTCACGCGTGATCCTTCACCCTTAACTCCCTTGTTTTATAATCCAGGGTTCCCGGTGGGATTGGATCCGAGGAATTTCCAGTGGTGGCTGAAGAGGGGCATTGTGAGATTGGGCCAGCTGGTCCATAAGCAGGTGATTCGCTCGTTTAACATGTTACGCGCGGAGCTGCAGATTCCGCCCACGGAACTGTTTCGCTATCTCCAAGTTAGACATTTTCTGCTCTCTTGTTTGTCGACACATTGGCTAGCCGAACCTACCTTATTTGAGAAGCGCTTCCTCGCTAGTAAACGTTTGAAACATGCTGTCTCTACATATTATGACCACTTCCTCGCAACAATGTATGCTGATCCACCTTCATATTGTCAACGTTGGCACTCCGACTTAGACACAGTCTACCCGTCTGAGACATGGGACAGGGCGGCGTCCACTATCCACAAACTCACAGCATGTACGCTAGTGAAGGAAAGGCTATACAAGGTCGTAGCTCACTGGTATCTTTCTCCGCTTCGTCTGTCCCGCATCTTTCAGTCTCCTGATGGGACGTGCTTCAGGGGCTGCGGCGTGCCGGGTACTTACCTACATGCGTGGTGGTCCTGTGCACCGATACAAGCGCTCTGGAGGGACTCTTTTCATCAGCTTTCCCGGGCCCTGGGGCTTACGATTACCGGAACCCCTGAGATCGCTTTGTTAGTAATGGACGCTGCGGCACCAGAATTGTCGCTCCACAATCACAATCTCATACATCCGATTGCGAGGAGATGGAAGGGGCACCCACCTACTGCGGCCGAAGTGCAGTCCGCTGTCTGGGACCTCATTGTTATGGAGCGAATCACCGCCACCTTGAAAGACGAGATGCCCAAATTTACTGCAGTGTGGGGTCCCTGGCTCGCGGCGCACTCAGATATTACAGCCAAGTCGCCTTTGCCCCATCTTTGAATGGCCACACCAACCACTGACGTTGCCATCTCCTTCTTCTTCCCTCTTCTCTCTCTCTCTCCTTTCGCTGTCTTCTTATTATTATTTCTTCCTCTTTTCTTTTCCCTTTCTTCTATTACATAAAATGAAAAACCCTTGTGGGGCTCATCACTCATTATATGAACGGATTGCTTTCTTCACACTGGCGATTTAGTTACAATGATACTCGCACACCCACTGTTGTGGCGTCTTGCTCTGTTTACTATTGTGCTATCCATTTGTACCATGCCTCTGTATCTTTGTATACCATGACCTGCTTCATGAAGGCTAATAAAAACTGATTTTAAACCCCCCACCAAAAAAAACCAAAAACATTTATCCTGTTGTACAGGTCTATAAATAATGCACATCTAGTATAAATGTAAAAAGATATATATTATATATATATATAAAAATATATCTGCTGATTTTAAAAATATCCTAAATTCCTATAGAATTTTCTTTTATTTAAAGTTTTCTATTTTTAAATTTGTTATATAATTTTTTTTACCTAACCCTATCCGACTAATTTCCCGCTAACTAACTCAGAAGCACCGGTAAGTTGGGCGAGAGGGGGGAGACAGGAGGATCCAGGTCCCCTGCAGCTGCGGGGGATCTGGATTTTAGTCGTCTCATAGTCAGACCTATTTGAGGTCTGATTATAAGACGACCCCGATTTGCTCTGAAAAAAACCTCGTCTTATAATCGAGCAAATATGGTATATTTGGGTGCTATTGTTATTTTGAGTATGTTTTATTTATTCCCTTTGATGTGATAAAGTTAAAACATGAAAAAGAATCCCTTTCCAATGTCAGTATTCGTCTACAGGCCAAATGCAATTAAGGGAGTTTGCACAGTCTTGGTCCGTAGACATGCATTCCACAATCCTTAATGAATGCCCGTCATCAATAACATCCACATGGTCGTATTACTTTTTGGAACTGTGCAATATTTATTTGACTTGATATGTTGTAGAGAACTGTAATGAATACATCACCGGGTGCTGAAAATTTACCATTTAGGTACTGTTTTATAAAACAAATTTACCAAGGATGCATTAATAGTCTATCTGTATTATAAAACAATAGTCTGTCTGTCTACCTGGCTTTCTATAATTATGCTAGCCAATTGTTAGTCAAACTTCAACGTCCATTGAGGAGAAGTGAAATAAAGCATATACATTTATGGAATTTGCTTTCTTTTTCTCGTTCCCTTTTGCTCAATTAACATTGCTATGGTATATCTGGAAACCAATCAAGGGAGGTCATGTTTATTTTCTGTTTTAAACCAATAACCATCAGACCTTTTGTTACCAATCAGCACTCTTCCTTGTGTATGATGTCATGCAAGAATGCAGTATGATGAAGCCATGCTGAGTGTGGCATGTTTTTGATGCCTACAATGAAATCATACATTGGTTTTATGTTTCCTGTTATATAGTACATATATTTAAACACTTTATCAGCTGTCCCTATTATGAAATGTCAAATGTTTTCACAATGCTGCATTTTTTTTTGCATTAATTACAAAATCTGCTATAGTTTACCGTACTGTACAATGTTTTATCCTGTGTGCGTATATTGGTACCTCATCACAGTGTATAATTTTGTATCCAGACTTATGAACAATGTTTCCTTTTAAATGTGCTTTGTCGTTTGCTGTGGGTCTACAGGATTGCTCAAATTCTTGTGATTTTAAGCGGATTTTACTAAGTCCTCTAATACTCCAGTGTTTTGAGGAAGTGTACGTCTGACACAAAATAACCCATTCCTGTCAATTTTGCACACACAGTTTTTCGAGTGAAAGCTGCTTGGCATGTACAAAACTATTTTACACATACTAGTATCAGAGTTCCTGTGTTGTGTGTATATACTGTATGGTTGCTCTAAGAGACACTGGTATTATAGCACTCCTCCAAAGGTCCCTTTTCCAGCCACTCATGTAAAGGCCATGAATGTTCCTTCAGTGCGTCCATCCCAACAATAATCATCGACACAAACACTTTAGGATCACAGAGAAACTGGCATCCAACTTCACCCCCCTCTGTGCCATCTGTCACTCTTCTGGGAGATTACATGTGTTCAGTCTCATTGAAAATGGCCAAATTTGTGTATTTAGTACAAAGCATGGTTTCTTTGGATATATTTTTAGATGTTTAAAACATGTGCTAGCAACATAAGATCAAAGTAAAAAATAAAAACTGAAAAAAAGGTTGATCATGCTTATTTTACACACACACACACACACATCATCATCGGGACCAGCAAATAATGTCTTCCTCTTTCACAAACTGTTATTCAGTCTCAAAAGGAGACTTTGACTTATGGTCTTGTATACAAAAATCTACTTCTAGCCTCTATCAAGATAAACTTCCAAAAGTATTTAGCCCCCTTGGCCTTTTTCCTTTTTTGTTGAATTACAACCTGGAATTAAGTGGATTTTTATTTGGATTTCATGTAATGGGCTTACACAAAATAGTCCAAATTGATGAAGAGGAATGAAGGAAATTTAAAAAATAAAAAATTCTAAAAAATAAAAAACAGAAAAGTAGTGTGTCCATATGTAGACACCTCCTTTGCTACGAAGGCCCTAAAAAATCTGATGTAACCAATTACCTTCAGAAGTCACATAATTAGATAAAGTCCACTTGTGTGCAGTCTGTCACATATATGATCATATATTTACACAACTGTTCTGAAAGGCAACACCAAAGTGCAAGTGGCACCACCAAGCAAATGGTATCCAAACAGGTCAGGGACAAGGTTTTGGAGAAGTGCAGACTTAATAAGGCATTTAATGGTGCTCTGTGGGATGATCTATCCCACAGAGCACCATTAAATGCCTTATTAAGAAATAGAAAGAATATGGCGGCACAACAAACCAGCCAAGAGAGGGACGCCCACCAAAACTCATGGACCAGGTAAGTAGGGCATTAATCACAGAGGCAACAAAGATACCAAAGATTACAATGAAGGAGTCGCAAAGCCCCACACTGGAGATTGGAGTATCTGTCCATAGGACCGCTTTAAGGCATACACTCCACAGAGTTGTGCTTTACAAAAGAGTGGCCAGAAAAAATAAGCCATTGCTTAAAGAAAAAAACAAGCAAGTATGTTTGCTGGTCACCAAAAGGCATGTGGGAGACTCATCAACCATATGAAAGAAGTTACTCTGTCAGAAGAGAGTAAAAATCGAGCTTTTTGGCCATCAAGGAAAATGCTACATCTGGTGAAAACCCAACATCTCTCCTCACCCCGAGAACACCATCCCCACAGCGAAGCATGGTGGTGGCATCATCATGTTGTGGGAATGTTTTGGATGGTACTAAATACAGGGGACTTCTTAAGGGAAACATTTCAGTCTTCCAGAGATTTGAGACAAAGGTTTACCTTCCTGCAGGACCCTGAGCATACTGCTAAAGCAACACTCGAGTAGTTTAAGGGGAAACATTTAAATGTCTTGGAAGGGCCAATTGATAATCTGTGGTATGATTTACAGATTGCTGTACACCAGCGAAACCCATCCAACTTGATGGAGCTGGAGCAGTTTTGCCTTGAAGAATGGGCAAAAATTCTAGGCTAGATGTGCCAAGCTTATAGAGACATACCCCAAGAGACTTGCAGCTGTAATTGCTGCAAAACGTGGCTCTTCAATTATTGACTTGGGGGGTGAATAGTAATTCAAACTCAAGAAAAAAAAATATCTTGCCTCTTCAAAGGTTGTAATGCAGCAAAACAGAAAAAATACCAAGGGGTGAATACTTTTGCAAGGCACTGTAAGCATTTGGGTATGTACACTATACGCTAATCAGCCATAACATTATGACCACTGAAAGGTGAAGAGAACAACACTGATAATTGTGTTATAATGGCACCAGTCAGTGGGTGGGATATATTAGGCAGCAAGTGAACATTTCGCCCTCAAAGCAGGAAAAATCTGAGGATCTGAGTAACTTTGACAAGGGCCAAATTGTGATGGTAAGGTGACTGGATCAGAGCATCTCCAAAATTGCAGCTCTTGCAGGGTGTTCCTGTGGTCAGTACTTATCAGAAGTGGTCCAAGGAAGGAAAAGTGGTGAACCGGCAACAAGGTCATGGGTGTCCAAGGCTCATTGATGCATTTGGGGGCGAAGGCTGGCCCGTGTGGTCAAATCCAACAGACAAATTACCGTAGCTCAAATTGCTGAAAAAGTTAATTTTGGTTCTGATAGAAAGGTTTTAGAATACACAGTGCATCACAGTTTGTTGCGTATGGGGCTGCATAGCCTCATACCAGTCAGGGTGCCCATGCTAACCCTGTCCACTGCTGAAAGCACCTGCAATGGGCATGTGAGCATAAGAACTGGGCCATGGAGAAATGGAAGAAGGTGGCCATTTCTCATGAATCACGTTTTCTTTTGGATCATGCAGATGGCCAGGTTCATGTGGGTCGCTTACCTGAAGGACACATGGCACCAGTGGGAAGAAGGCAAGCCGGCAGAGGCAGCGTGTGGATGTTACTTTGACACGTACCACCTACCTAAACATTTTTGCAGACCATGAATACCCTTTCATGAACACGATATTCCCTGATGGCATTGGCCTCTTTCAGCAGGATAATGCGCCCTGCCACAAAGCAAAATTTGTTCAGGAATGGTTTGAGGAACACAACAACAAGTTCAAGGTGTTGACTTGGAATCCAAATTCCCAAGATCTCAATCCAATCGAGTATCTGTGGGACGTGCTGAACAAACAAGTCCTATCCATGGAGGCTCCACCTCCCAACTTACATGACTTAAAGGATCTACTGCTAAAGTCTTGTTGCAGGATTCCACAGCACACCTTCAGAGGTCTAGTGGACTCCACAATATTAGACAGGTGGTCATAATGTTATGTCTGAACAGTGTATGTGGGGTTTCAGTGTGGGTATACATATATAATTCAGAGAAAAGGACAAATAGTTCAGAGAGACATACAGAAAAATGGACATTGCAAATTTTCATTTTCAGCTATACATTTTCCAGATGCTACCATTGTATATCTGCCAAGTGCCCCAGATTTCGAGTTGCAACTATTTACTTTTGGAAAATTTTCTCAACATCCTGCTGTCCCTGCTTTTGTGCCAAATACTAAGCTAGGCTTGTCTATAAAAAATGTGACTATCTTACTAAATAGTGGATGACATATTTAAAATTTATGTTTATAGGTTTTTCTTAAAACCAGAATTTATTTGGTTTTAAGGAGTACAACCTGAAATATAGAGTAGCAAGGCATACTGTAGACCATGACGTAAAAACCATCAAACATGGTTTCCACAGCAATGTAAATTATACATATATAAGAAGAGCCAAATGTGAACCTGCCAAGCACACCTATAGATATAAATGTGATTAAAGAAGCAGGTTTAAGTAAGGTATGCAGTTGGTACAGCGCTGGAGAATAACATGGCCCTATACAAATCAAATAATGTTTGACTCTCACATCCACCATGTTTCAGTCTCATATAAGGTACTGACACATTGGTCACACGTATTTCTTGTTGTACAAGTGTATATAAGTGTATATATACTGCAACAATAGTTTATTCAACCCTAGATCTGACAAGAAAGGAAATCTAGTCAAGCCTGAGATGCAGAAATGAACTGCAAAGGTTAATGACTGGCAGCAAAATTGCCCAGCACAAAGTCCCTTTGTAGGCAGTACATGAAACTACTCTGTGTATAGACAACATCTGAATTCAGAGAGGGCAGCCTCATCACACTGGAACTAGCCACTCCTTCTGGGAACTATTGTCAAAGAGAGGACACAAACCGACCTAAGTGATATATAGGCTACAGACAGTGGCTTTACACAAACTCTTTGGCTCCTTGCAAGCTGCATTGAAGAGCCAGTCATAAAAAGTAAACATGAATTCCTATGTTCAACTTATGTTCTTATTTACGTACCCACCTGATCCCGACTTTATTATTACCTCCCTTGCCATAAACCTCTACAACGCCAATAAACTGCAAATCCCTTGGTTCCCTATTGTGATGTAAATGGCATCTGCAGAGACACCAAAGTTCATTGAGCCTTTTGTAATATAGAAACAGAGCAACAGAATTTGACGGCAGATTCAGCCCATCGAGTCTGCCCATTTTTCTTGTTGTACTGGAACACAACAAGACTGGAAGAACGTTGCCTGGTCTGATGAGTCTTGATTCAAGCTGCAACATTCAGATGCCAGGGTCAGACTTTGGCATAAACAACATGAAAGCGTGAATCCATACAGCCTTGTATCAATGGTTCAGACTGATGGTGGTGGTGTAATGGTGTGGGGGACATTTTCTTGGCATACTTTGGGCGCCTTAGTACCTATTCAGCATTGTTTAAACGTGACAGCCTACCTGAGTATTGTTGCTATGTTCATCTCTTTTTGACCACAGTGTACCCATCTTCTGATGGCTAGTTCCAGCAGGATAATGCACCACAAAGCTCACATCATCTCAAACTGGTTTCTTAAACATGACAATAAGTTCACTGTACTCCAATGACCTCCACAGTCACCAGATCCCAATCCAATAGAGCACCTTTGGGATGTGGTGGAATGGGAGATTTGCATCATGGATGTGCAGCCGACAAATCCACAGCAACTGCGTGATGCCATCATGTCCATAAAGACCAAGATCTCTGAGCAATGTTTCCATCACCTTGCAGAAAGTATGCCACGAAGAATGAATGCAGTTCTGAAGGCAAAAGGGTGTCCAACCCAGTACTAGCAAGGTGTACCTAATAATGTGGCTAGTAAGTGTATATATGCTGAGTGTGTCCATTCACCTAATGGCAAGGTAAGTAATCTATGCGGCATATTTTTAATAATGGAAACATAGAAAGTGACGGCAGATAAAAACCATTCGGCCCATCCAGTCTGCCCAACCTCCTAATACTTTCCTTAGTACCTTCCCTTATCCTATATGTAGCTTGGCCTTATGCTTATCCCATGCTTGGTTAAATCTCTTTACTGTATTAACATCTACCACTTCTGCTGGAAGGCTATTCCATGCGTCAGCTACCCTTTCAGTAAAGTAATATTTCCTGATGTTACCATTAAACCTTTGCCCCTCTAGCTTATGACTATGTCCTCTTGTTGTGGTAGTATTTCTTCTTTTAAATAAACTTTTATCTTCCTTTATCTTGTTGATTCCCTTTAAGTATTTAAACGTTTCTATCATATCCCCCCCTGTAACATCTTTCTTCCAGGCTATATAGGTTAAAATCCTTTAGCCTGTCCTGGTAAGGTTTATCCTGTAATCCATGAATCATTTTAGTAGCCCTTCTCTGAACTTCTCCAACATTTCTATATCCTTCTGGAGATACGGTCTCCAGTACTGTACACAATACTCCAAGTGAGGTCCCACCAGTGATCTGTACAACGGCATGAGGACTTCCCCCTTTCTACTGCTAATACCTCTTGCTATACAAGTTAGGACAGTACCAAATATTCTATACTCTGCCCTTGGGTTTTTATGCCCTAGATGCATTACTTTAAATGCCAGTTGCCACAGCTCATTTTTCCAGTTTATCTAAATAATTTGCCATTTGGCTTCTCCCTCCAGGAACATCAACCCTGTTGCAAATGTTTGTGTCCATCAAGACCATCTGCAATATCACTAATAAAAATATTAAAGAGAATGGGTCCAAGTACAGATCCCTGAGGTATCCCACTGGTAACAAGACCTTGCTCTGAATATACGACATTGACTACAACCCTCTGTTGTCTGTCACTCAGCCACTCCCTAATCCATTTAACAACATTGTGATCTAAACTCAGTTTATTGATAAGTCTTCTATGTGGGACAGTGTCAAAGGCCTTACTGAAATCCAGATACGCAATGTCTACTGCACCACCTTAATCAATTACTTTAGTCACCCAATCAAAAAAATCAATAAGATTCGTTTGGCATGATCTTCCTGAGGTAAACCCATGTTTTTGATCTTGAAATTCAGATGTTCAACAATCCTGTCCTTTACATTGTTTCCATTAATTTCCCCACTACTGATGTAAGACTAACTGACCTGTAGTTGCCCGACTCCTCCCTACTGCCTTTTTTGTGAAAGGGCACAACATTCGCTAATTTTCCAATCCCCTGGGACGACTCCCGTTACCAATGATTTGTTAAATAAATCAGTTAACGGTTTTGCGAGTACCCCACCAACCTCTTTTAATAACTTGGGGTGTATCCCATCAGGCCCCGTCGACTTATTTGTCTTTACCTTAGACAACTGAAGTAGAACCTCCGCCTTGATAAACTCACATATTTCAAATCACTCAGTCAGCTAGACCTTTATCCTCTTCTACATATATTCATTTTGTTTTTAATCTAACTAATCCTTGTTTTACTTTCCATTTCTCATTTATATATCTAAAAAAAATGTATCTCCCTTTTTTACTGACAGGGCAATTCTCTCTTCCGCGTGTGATTTGGAAGCTCTTATAACTTTCTTTGCTTCTTTCTGCCTAATTTTATAGATCTGTCTGTCCATCTTCCTCACTTTGGGTATTTTTGTATCTATTAAAGGCTAACTTCTTGAATTTTATGATTTTGGCCACTTCTGCAGAGTACCACAGCGGTTTCTTTAATTTTTTACTCTTACTGACCAGACTAATACACTGTACTTATGATAAAATATGTGACAGTGATAGTCCCCCTTAAGAGAGAAAAGTGTCACATTCCAAGTTATCCTTAAATTGACCCTTATATGTACATACAACATAATAATCATGTTTTCTTTTCAATTTTACTTTTGTATTAGTATAAAAATACAACGCATTTTCTTATGTTTTAACATTGCTGTAAGATACTTGTAGTAATAATTCATGTTTGCACAAATTGCATTGTTGCAAACACCCTCTAGTGTTAGGGTCTGTGTACTCTCTGCTAAAACAAGGCAGGTAGAGTTCAAGCACAGTGTTACATGGACTGGCAGTAGGCTTCTAATGCACTCCAATCTCCATATCCCGAAAAGCTCATTACTGAAATTTGCAATCTTTTTTGTCATTGTCTGTCCAATCATGGCATTCTACTTGCACAGAACCTGTTATTGAATGGGCCCATGAGAACCTTTTTTGTCTCCTACAGAGGTTTGTTTTTATAGCAAGACAGACCAGGATGTTGAAAACGGATGTAACTGTCCATCTTGTGTTGACCCACTAGAAGGTATTGCAAACAATAGCTCCATCTTAGTTCTCTGCCAAACACAGCACTGCTATTTGCTGGTTGCATCAGGTGAGAGACATTGGTGGGTTCACTCACCTATGAACAATGACTTTTAAATTCTAACACACTCCTCTACCACACTAAATAAGTAGCTTACAAGGTCCTAAGCTTTTATAAGGTTATATAATTGCCCCATTTTTTTCAAAATCAAAATTATTATAAGAAAATTTTTGCACTGCAGGAGGGGAAGGCCCACTGGGAGACGCAGGCTCTTTACAGTTGTTGTGCTAATCCTAAATGGCTAGTCTAGGTACACGGATACACCCTTCCTGGGTGTTGGTGATGTCCTTTAACCCCTTAAGGACAGGGCTTATTTTTTCTTTTTGTACCCTTTGAGACCGAGGCTGTTTTAACACTTTTGCGGTGCTTGTGTTCAGCTGTAATTTTCTCCTCATCCATTTAGTGTACCCACACAAGTTATATATTGTTTTTTCAGGGCAAGATGGGCTTTCTTCAGATACCGTTATTTTGATCATATCATCTTATTTACTGTAAAAAAAAAAAACAGTGAAAATTTGAAAAAAAAAACACCTTTCAGGATTTTTATTTGAAAATTCTTTTAATCACCTACAAAAGCAAGTAAAAAACCTGTTAAATAGATTCTACTATTTGTCCTTAGCAAATGAGTCTCCAAAAAGGTTACCCTGGGCTGATGGGCCTTGTTCCCTGGTTGATAAGGACAACAGTTGAGGATCCAGTCTGATTAAAAGGGATTGTCATCTCTCACTGGACAAAGCCAAATTAGCGTTACCCAGAAGACAAATGGCTCTTTGAATCCAGCCACTTAAAATATCTGCATCTAGATCAGAGTGAGAAATTCTAGCATGCTCCACCAATTCAAAATTTTTTGTCAACGGGTCCAATATGTCGAGTTAATCCTGACAACTTTTGAGAGAACGGTCTATACCCTTTTTGGGGTCTTTACCTGTTTTAGATAAATACTGAACAATAGGAGCATCCATGATAGGGTTTTGCTCAAGTTTGTCCTCCAGTAAGGGTCTAGGGCATTCAGCCCTTAATTTATTTCTAGTATTTCTCTCCATAGGTTTGCATATCCACACTGTTAAATATTTAGCCATATGTGCATTTGGCTTCCATGCCAGAGAGCGAGGATGCCGGAGAGAAACTGGATCAAACATAAGGTCTCCAGCTTCATCCCTTAGGGAAGAAATATCAGTGTCAACCTCCCTTTTATTGGGGTCAAAATCATAATCAGAGACATCAGAATGTCTGGTGATTTGGAGGGTTTATCTAAATATGATTCATCTAAATCACTACTAGACGTGCTATGACAGGAGTCAGGCTTCATTCTAGGCCTTTTAGGCCTAAGTAATTCTTCCTCCTGAGAAGGTCTTATGTGTGATGTAACAACATATTTATTAACACTGCTCAAAGGTTGGAGTGAGTCATTATTGTCTTGGTCTTGCATAGATTGAAAATATTTAAGTTTTACATCTTCTGAACTACGGAGAGCATGGCCGTCATAAGGGCGTTTTTTTTTGTAGGGTCTTGTCTGACTTAACCCCATCTTGATAAAGACCTCATTGTGAGGTCGAAACGTTGTTGTCCGTTTCCTTCAATAAATCTGTCTGATGGAACCCTTGAGTGCCTGGAGCCTTTTTCTATTTTGATTTACTGGGGAGCTGGCCCTTCCCGGCACAGCTAAGTACCTGAGTTCCTGTGGGGAGTGAGTGCTGATTCCTGATTCTGGTGACTTAACCCCATCTTTGACATTATCTCCCACTTGGGGGGGTCTGACTGATCATTTGTAGATCTGATTTTTTAGGAGCCATGGAGCTAGCAATGGCCACTGACACAGATTTAGCTATAGCTTCAGACATATTTGCCATAGCAGATTGGAATGCCTTTGAAACTAATTCCTCCATAATATGATGTAACTGAGGATCAGATAAATGAATATCCCTATCACTGTTTGGGGAGAAAGGACAGGCATCCACGTATGAAGAAACAGATTTTGGAGAATCCATATCGAAAAAGACCGAAATTATACCTGCTAGGGGAAAAAATGGCTGTCTGAAACGAAGCAACTCAACTCTGCTACGATATGAATTACCGCATCAGAGCTGCAGGCAGGGAATTGCAAGATGAGGTACCGTGCATGCGCGAAAATCTCAGTCAGATAGACGAAACGGCAAACCAGAAATAAAATACACAGAAAGGGGAAAAGTAAAAGGGTGCTTAACGCAGTAAGTAAACGAACAATGATAGTTAATAAAACGGAGACATGAAAACGGAAAGTTACATGAAGTAATAAACGGCGAATAAATGGAATGCAAAATAAGAATATACCACAAACATAATAAATAAAATTCGGCATACATAGGGTAAAAACAACCAAATATGTATAAATAAGAAATGACAGGTACTTATCTTTCTAGGGAGCAGCAAAAGAAAGAGAATTTGGCAGTTGTTCAGGGTCCTTATATATATATTCTGCTGTCATACTATTGGTGTTATGTTCAGTTTTTCTGTTAACTGTTTCAGTGCTGTAATAATTTCTTTGCTGCTATTTGGGAGTAGTAAAGAGAGATTTGCACCATAAAATTACAGTTGTGGATTAGAACAAGGTAATGGTACTAAGTAAGCGTGATTAATGTATAAAGATACCTGGTGGAGTGTTCAAGCGAAAGGAAGAGGCAGTTTAGTGTTGTAAAATTCTTGGGCAGAAATTGCCAGCAGACTGGATGGGCCTACTGGTTCTTATCTACCGTCACTTTCTATGTTTCTAAATGCTAAGCAGAATATATGGTAATAATTTCAATGGAAAGACCTGAACTTGATAATGGGAGCTGAAAAGAAGAAACACTGTTGGTTTCAACAAGATAAACAAAAAATGCGAAACAGAGGTTAACAGAATAAATGTTCTGAACCGAAACATAGTTTAATAAAGGGGTGAGATAAATGAGCAAATGATGAAATAAAATTTCATTTCTGGGTTGCAAAAGATTAAAGTTAACTGTGAACATGCTGTATATTTCAGCTATTGTTTTGGCAACAAGTGGATGGTTATATTGTTTCTGAAAATTCAGAGAAGGCTACCTGAATGTAGACAGTCTGATAACATCTGAATGGTAGTTTTATCTCTTAAAAACCTGTTTCTGAAAAAAAGTTATTAAGTTTTCTGGAATTGTTGCATGGATGGCCTCCGTACAAGTTACCCTTCCTCACTATCACTTAGGTCACATTTTGCCAAGCAAAAATCAAGAGTAGGGCATTTGTACTATAATTTATTTATTAATTAAAGCTGTTAACACAGGCATGACCTGGACATATATGCATTTTAGGAAATTGCAAGATGAGGTACCGTGCATGCGTGAAAATCTCAGTCAGATAGACGAAACGGAAGAAAATAGCGGCAAACCAGAAATAAAATACACAGAAAGGGGAAAAGTATTGTTTTGGCAACAAGTGGATGGTTATATTGTTTCTGAAAATTCAGAGAAGGCTACCTGAATGTAGACAGTCTGATAACATCTGAATGGTAGTTTTATCTCTTAAAAACCTGTTTCTGAAAAAAAGTTATTAAGTTTTCTGGAATTGTTGCATGGATGGCCTCCGTACAAGTTACCCTTCCTCACTATCACTTAGGTCACATTTTGCCAAGCAAAAATCAAGAGTAGGGCATTGACCTGGACATATATGCATTTTAGGAACAGCAAAGTACCTTCTTAATCTTGTTTTTCTTCCTGACTTTGATAACAAAAAGCATGGGGTGCAGTTTTCACAGTGGTGTGTGTTTAGCGGATGGAGTAAAAAAAAAATCATAGTGATTGCAGGCATCTATTACAGGTGCGTGCCTTGGCCTCCAGGGCTTCTTGGTGCTTTGAAAATTATTTTAGAATAAGGCACTCAGTGATAACTACGGCAATACACTTCTGGAATTATGTATTATCAGGCATATCAAATAAGGCTATTATCATACCTGAGAACTCCCAATATTTACCCTTCAGTCTCAGGGTTTTCGCTCCAATCTCAGGGTAAACTGGTTGAACCTACCACAAAGTTGACTCCTTCATAATCTACATATGATGACATCTAAGACTCATATTTAGTGCTTTAGTTACCACTATGGTACCGTTGATATCCCTGCTTGAATGTTACTCAATTACGTGTCTAAAAAAGGGCAATCTAATGATCCCATGAGGACATGGTTAACACGTTTACATAGAATCTGCATGACGAACCATGCAGGGGTTAACATTTAACCCCTTCACAACCATTGACGTACCAGGTACATCATGCCAAAGTGTCCTTTTAGGTCCAGTGACGTACCTGGTACGTCATGCTTAAAAAATGCCCTTGCAGGGGTAATGCCGCTCCTGTCTGCCCAGACATCAGAATACACACAGAGCATTCCTGATGCTTTGATCACTCCTACAGATTGAGGGAAGGGGACTGATTGTGCAGCACTAACCCCTTCGATGCCTGCATTTTAGGGGTTATTACCCGGTTTTCACAGAGGCACAGCTGCTGCTGTCTGCCTGGAATCCTGAGCAGACTAGCAATAGTAAAATAGAGGCTGCTCCCCGCAATCGCCAGAGGCATCTTCAGGGACAGGGCTGATGGCTTCTTCCGCATTCACACAAGTGTGGAGACTATCTTAAACCCTCCCCTGCTACCCAATAACTCCAAGAGAGCGGTTGTGCAGCATTAACCCCTTCAATGCATTTTAGGGGTTAATATTTGTGTCCACAGTCCCACAAGATTATGGGGACTAAATAACAGTCAATGCTCTAATCATGGAGCACCAGCATTGAAAAAGTAAAAAAATAATAATAAACACAATTATATATATATAAAAAAGTCAAAGGTGCTTCCAGTTCCATTGCTGCTATTTAAGGCTCTGCTGCAGGTTAAAAGTGGGCTGATGATGAGCTGGTCACTCCTGGCCAATAGGAGTGATCTGATCATTATGACAGAGGAGAGACACAGACAGACAAAGAGAGAGAGACAGACAGACAGAGAGAGAGAGAGTCAGTGACACTCCAAGTCAAAGTGGCATAAGTCATACTGATACGTTTTAACATTTTTTTTCAATATATTTTTAAACATTTTGTTAACCTAATAAAATGATTTGTGACCATTTATAAATTACCCTTTAGGTCATTGATCAGTCTGATGATCAATAGCCAGCAATTGATTATAATCCCTATCACTAACACTATACACTAACTGTACCAATCACTATCCACTAACAGAACCCTGGCATTACCCATTATGCTATCTGCTAACTCCTAGGTATTTTCACTTAGCCTTAGTTATTTGTGTTTCTGAGACAGTAAAAACACATTTGTAAATTTAGCCCCAAACCCAGGGAAGCAGAGATACCAAAACAACATCTATAAAATGCCCTCAAACCCAGGTAAAGAGAGAAACAAAAAACATAAAAAATACCCCCAAATCCAGGGAACAGAGAGAGACACCAAAAACTCTCTAAAAATTGCCCCCAATCCAAGGGAGTGAACTTCAACACAAAAAACATGTCGTATGTAAGAAAGAAGGAAGCCTTGATATTCATCCAGATACATGCAAGAAATGTGCAAAGGTACAAGAAAAATCCCCAATCTCCTGTGTTCCCATTAGATTTGTGGTCATGTCTGTCCACATAAATAGTTAAGTGGGGTGATTTTGAGGTCCTTGGGTTTTGTGCCCTCAGGGAATACATAGTTTGTGAAGGGGGGTATGTCTAGGGGCAGCTTTACTACCAAAATCATGAGGTGCATCTTTCTAGTTTAACTGTAAAATGTGAAGCATATATCCCAAAATGTGACAGGCATGTGAAAAGGTAGAACAAAAACATTGTGGTTCCAGTGTACTTTTAGGGAATATATAGTTTTATGGGGTTAAATTGAAATTAAAATGTTCCCACAACATCTGAAAAACATGACTTACCCATGAATGTGGGGTATTGTTGTATTTGAAGGGTGTTGCTGAACTTATTTGTTCTTTCACACATCCATTCAGAAAAAAACATGGTGCAACTACAAAGTGGATTTACATTTTTTTCGCTTTTTCTTACACCAAATTTGGGATGTGCTGGTATAGAATAAGATGTATGGGACATTGCTATATGCCACTAATCATATTCCCTATGGTGTGTAGTTTTTTCAAATATATAGTTTTATATATTTAAATAGTTTTATGGGACCACTACTGTGTCATGGGACATGGACCCAGTAAAGTAATCTGTCGAATCTTCTGAGTTTCAAAACTGAAATGCACATGTTCCAACTTTGAACTTGCGGTGTCAAACAAACATGCCCTACTCATGCATGTAGAGTATTCCTTTACTCAGGTCGAGGAGGGTGTTTCTGAATACAAATCACAAGTGGTTTCAGTAAAACCCACAGTACCAAACAAACATGCCCTACACACATGCATGTAGGGTATTCTTATGTATCTCTCCAGACTCTCCTGAGAGCTCTGGGCTCCCCCTGCTTGCTTAATACAGGTACTGCATTCAACCATGCAAGTCATTGGAGCCCAGCTTAATGGGAATTTACTGTGATTAGTAAAATAAATAAAAAATAGAGAGAAAAAAAATTAGTAACATGTAAAAATAATTCCCCAAATCCTAAAATGAGCACTATATCTTCACAAAAAGTTCTGCACGTAAAGTTTAAAGAGTTAAAATACTGGCATTTTAAATTCCTGTAGGGTATCCAGTTTAAAAAAATTTATGATTTGATGGAGTAAATCCGATTGGCCAGGTTCAAAGATTTCCCAAAAATAGAATATGTGGCCTTTTACCCCCCTAAAAAAAACTGCGTGGGTGGTATCCCTGTACTAAGGGTATGCCGCTGAACACATTCAGTGTTTGAGAGTGACATTTACCAGGAGCAGTAAATTTATACCTGAAGTAAAATGTGTGTGAAAAAAAAGCACAAGAGAATTACTACCGCAAAGTTTGACAAAGACTGGTGGTAGAATTAGTGCATGGAAAGAGCTAAAATTCCAGCATTTGAAATACACTGAGGTGTCTAGTTTTCAAACATATATGTTTGATGGTTTCTGACTGGCTTCAAAAATGTCCCAAACAGGACAAAGGACAATATGACCAGATTTGGAAAAAAAAATGTTATTAAATAGTAATGCCCTACTTGTACTTATTACCCTATAACAGCGATGGCAAACCTATGGCACGCGTGTTCAGTTGTGGCATGCGGCCAGGTTGCCATCTGTCAGGGCCAGGGGCCAGGCAGTAGGAGAAGAGAGAGGGGCGCCGTGCGGTCGCACATGAAAAAGTTTTCAGCAACCGTTCTGTTTCCTCCGCAAGGCCTCTCTCTTGGTGCTGGCATTTAATGCTGAATGCTGGAATATGACATCATACCCCGGCGCACAGCAGTGAAGCAGCACGCACCGTGGCAGAGAAGCAAAACAGAGGCCTCGCTCTCCCACAGCAGGACTTCAGCAGGGTAAGTGTACTACAAAGAAGGTGTGTGTGGGGGTAGATAGTGAGAAAGGGAGAGAGGAGAAAGATAGTGAGAAAGGGGGGTGTAATGTGTGAATGAATTGTGTATGAATTAGAGAATGAATGAATGTGTGGATGGATTGCTTGAATGATTTTTGAAAATGCATTAATGAATATGTGTAAATTATTTGTGTGAATGAATGAGTGAGTGATTGTATAAGTGTTTCTGTGTATCATATATGTGATTTGGGGAAATTCAAAGATGGCACAAGCAGGGTGTTTGAGCCTTGGGGGCCAAGATGGCACAAGCAGCATGCTTATGGGACAAAGATGGCGCAGGGCGGGTGGTTTGGGGACAAAGATGGCTCACGCTGGTCAGTCTGGGGACAAACATGGCTCACGCTGGTCTATATGGCTCAGGCTGAGCTGTTTGGGGACAAATATGGCTCAGGCTGGGATGTTTGGGGACAAAGATGGCAAGTCCTATGTGTGTAATCTGGGTGCTGGTCAGGTTCTATGTTGGCAACCTGTGATCTATGCCTGTAATTTAGGGGGTTTTGTCTATACCTTTAATGAGTTTACGTGTGATTTCCAATTGATCTATACCTATATATACCTTTATGGGTTTATGTGTTATTTTGTTGATCTATATCTGCTACGCTATGTTTCCATTCATTATTTATGTATACCTGCAAATACAGCGTTTGTATGTCTAATTCCGTTGATCCAGGCCTGCAGTGCTGTTTACAGGTGTTTGCATGTACAAGTATATAAGAACAGAGTTATGGAAAATGCCTTTTCACTTGTATTATCCCATGAAGTCATTTTATAGTGGACAGAGGGATTATCATCATCTATGCTTCTGATCACTGGCTGTGACTTCAATCATATCTGTTTTCTGTTGAAAACTCATTGAAGCCAATAAGAGGAAAGTTTGGATTTCAGATGAGTCAGTTAGTTACCGTATTTGCTCGATTATAAGACGACCCTGATTATAAGACGACCCCCCAAAATCTGAATATTAACTTAGGAAAAAAAGAAAAAGCCTGAATATAAGACGACCCCAAAGGAAAAAAGTTTTACCAGTAAATGTTAATTCATGTAAACTATTTTTTTTAATAAAAGCTATGATTGAGAAAAAGATTTTTTTTGTTTTTATTTCTTGTATTTTCCAACCTGTCCCCCAGTTACGCACATCTGCCCCCAGGCTTGCCACTCCAATATGGCACTGTGGCCCATGATATGCCTTTTAACCCTCTATATGCCACTGTGCCCCATGGTATGCCTTTTGACCCCCTATGTGCCACTCTGCCTCCAGAAATGCCTTATACCCCTATATCCCATTCTGGCATTTAGGGGGTTAAAATACATATTATGGGGCAGAGTGGCATATAGGGAGGTATAAGGCATTTCAGGAGGCAGAGTGGCATTAAGGGAGTTAAAAGGCATTGTATAGAGCACTCTGCCTCCAGAAATGCCTTATACCACTATATGACACTCTGCCATTTAGGGGGTTAAAAGGCATATTATGGGGCAGAGTGGCATATAGGGAGGTATAAGGCATTTCAGGAGGCAGAGTGCTCTATTAAATGCCCCCTTAACGCCACTCCAGAAATGCCCTATGCCCCCATTTAACACACACACCCTATACCCCCATTTAACTAACTAACTAACACACACACACACACACACACACACACTCTCTCCCCCCCCTCTCCCCCCTCTCTTACCGGTGCTTCCAGCCGGGGCAGCGGGTTGACGTCGCCTTCTGCTGCAGCCAGAAGGAGGTGTGGCTAGCAGCGGGGGTTTGTATGCGTCCGTCGCGTATACTTTCCCCGGCTGTCAGAGATCAGAGTTCCCCGCACCGGTGCGGGGAACTCTGATCTCTGACAGTCGGGGAAGGTCTATGCGACGGACGCAGACAACCCCCGCTGCTAGCCACACCTCCTTCCGGCTGCAGCGGATGTTGTCTACGCGGATCGCTTAGACGTCAACCCGCTGCCCCGGCAACACAGCAGGAAGCACCGGTAAGTGTGTGTATGATGAGGGGGGGGGGGAGTCGGGTGAGACAGGAGGATCCAGGTCCCCTGCAGCGGTGCGGGGGATCTGGATCTTAGTCTCCTAATCAGACCTCTATTTGAGGTCTGATTAGAAGACGACCCCGATTAGAAGACGAGGGGTATTTTTCAGAGCATTTGCTCTGAAAAAAACCTCGTCTTATAATCGAGCAAATACGGTACTTTCTACTTTCTTCATATGTCTCTCTTTACTTTTAGTAATGTTGCTAAAAAGTTTAGTAGTGTGAAGTTCTTGATCCTCGTGTAGAAGAGTTGGCAGACTATGCAGGACAAGTACTGTGGATTGTTGGGCTCCATTTATTTTTGCTAATGTTATTTAATAAAGTCCTTTTCAAGAATAGACCTTTTTTCATGTGTTTTTTCTCATTGGGCAGATAGATGGGCCAAATAGTTATTAGCCGCTGACACATTCTATGTTTCGATGCTTAACCCCTTCGTGACAAAGGCTGATTTTACTTTTTGTACCCTTCGTGACAATGGCCGTTTTAACATTTCTGCGCTGCTCGTGTTTAGTTGTAATTTTCTTCTTTCCCGTTTACTGAACCCACACACATTAGATATTGTTTTTTTCAGGACAAGAAGGGCTTTCTTTAGATGACATTGTTTTGATTGTATCATATTATTTACTATTAAAAAAGTATAAAATATGGTGAAAAATTTAGAAAAAAATGACTGTTTCTAACTTTTAGTTGAAAAATCTTTTACTCATCTATAAAAGGTAATGAAAAAACCTGCTAAATAGATTCTACTATTTGTCCTGAGTTTAGAAATACCCAATGTTTTTATGTTTTTTTGCTTTTTTCTACACATGATGGGGCAAAAAGTACAGGTAGCGTTTTGCTTTTTCAAAGCCTTTTTTCCAAATCTGGTAATTCTTCCCCCCATGTGCCATTCCGGGTATCTTTGAAGCCGGCCAATGCAATTTACCCCATCAAGTCATATATTTTTGAAAACTAGACAGCCCAGGGTATTCCAAGTGCTAGTATTTTAATCCTTTCCAAGCACTAATTCTACCATCAGCCTTTGTCAAACTTTATGGTAGTCATTTTTTTTTTCACACACTTTACTTTAGGTATGAATAAACAAGTTCTGGTATATGTCACTATCATAAAACACCCCAATATGTGTTTAGCAACATCTCCTGAGTACAGCGATACCTCACATGAATGATTTTGCCTGGGTGTTTGGGGGCAAAAGGGCCACATTTGGGGCACGCGCATTTTCAATGTTGAACTTTGGCATTTGGGGATCCACTGCCCATGCCCTATTTGGTACATCTTTGAGCCGGGCCATTTCAGTGTGCCCAATAAAGCCATATATTTTTGAAAACTAGACACCCCAGGGTATTTCAAATGCTAGTATTTTAACTCTTTCCATGCACCATATCTACCACCAGTCTTTGTCAAATTTTGTGGTAGTCATTTTTTTGCATTTGTTTTGTCACACACATTTTACTTCAGGTATGAATTAAAAAGTTCTCGTATATGTCACTATCACAAAACACCCCAATATGTGTTCAGCAACATCTCCTGAGCGCAGTGATACCCCACATGAATGATTTTGCCTGGCTGTTTGGGGGCAAAAGGGCCACATTTGGAGCGTGCACATTTTTCAATGTGGAACTTTGGCATTTGGGGATCCACTGCCCATGCCCTATTTGGTACATCTTTGAGCCGGGCCATTTCAGTGTGCCAAATAAAGCCATATATTTTTGAAAACTAGACACCCCAGGGTATTTTAAATGCTGGTATTTTAACTCTTTGCATGCGCACATTTTACCACCAGCATTTTTTCAAAGTTTGCAGTAGTATTTTTGTGTGTGTATTTTTCCCACACACACCTACTTTATGTATGAATTTACAGCTCCTGGTATATGCCGCTGTCACACGACACCCCAATATGTGTTCAGCAACATCTCCTGAGTACAGTGATACCCCACATGCATGGGTTTGTCATTTTTGGGGGGAACTAAAAGGCCACATTTGGTACGTGTGCATTTTTCTAATTGGAAATTAGATGTGTGGCCATCCTTCCCCCCGTGTTATTTGGGACATTGTTGAATCCGGCCAATTCAATTTACCCCATCAAATCATACATTTTTTAAAAGTAGACACCCCATGGGCATTTAATATGCCAGTATTTTAACTCTTTCCATGCAAGAATTATTTTAAGCTAATGTGCTAATTTTAGGACTTGCTCACAAAAATATATTTTTTATATATATATATATTTTAATTTTTGCCTTTTTTAAAACATTTTTAAGATTTTTTTTCAACTTTAAGGTTCCCCTGATAGTGACATCAGAGGGAAATTATTTTTACATTTTACTGTTTTTTTACAATTTTTTTTTCTAATGATTATTAATTTTATTTTATTTTTAATTTATTTTTTTCTAATCACACTGTGATTAGAAAGCTGAGCTCCATTGACTTGCATGGTTGAATGCAGTACCTGTATTCAACCTGCAAGTGGAGCCAGAGTTCTCTAGAGGGTCAGGAGACCGTCTAGCGAACTTTTTCGTCTTTATTATTTTTTTTCCTGGGTCGCCGCCATCTTGCTGATGGCGAAGATCACCGGCAGCTGCGCTGTGACCGCTCTCCAGAGCGGTCACAGTCCATCAAGAGGTAAGTGTTTGGTGTCGCTGGATGCCTCCTGATCGAGGCATTCCAGCGACACCATTTAAGTTTAGGAGGTGATCGTTGATCGCCTCCTAAACGCTTTTAAAACGGGCGTCCGCCGCCATACATTGTATGGCGGATGTTGGCGCCCCGGGGAGGGGCCAGACATGGCCCCTGATTCCGATCATGGCGTTGCTGAATGCCTCGAGGTCGAGGCATTACAGCAACGCCGTTTGGGTAAAATAATAAAATAAATAAATAAATAAAATAAAAATCGATCACGGATCGATTTTTTTTACCCGTTTTAACAAATGACGGTCCTGGCACGTCATTTGTCGTTAACGACATGTTTTTCCGTGACGTGCCCGGACCGGCAATTGTCATCAAGGGGTTAATGTGTGTTTTGCTGGCTATATCCAGCCCTATGTGTGAAAAATAAAGCAGTCTTTGTTTTGGTTCTTAATGTTATACCATACACGGAGTCTCAGCTAGTGACTAGGAAACCAGGGAAAAAGTGTGTTGTCCCAGGCTGAGGGAGCACAAGTCAGCGGAGGTAGTCGGTCGGACTATCCAGCTCCATGTCAGGTCCTTTAATACAAAAATGGTATAATAAAAAAACACGTCCTGGTCCCGAAGGAGTTAAGGACTCTAATGGGTGCCTTATTTAACCCCTTAACGACCAGTGACATGCCAGGCACCTCATGGAAAAACAGTTACTTAACGTCACGGCATTAAACATCTATGATCGTTTTCTTTCCTTCCTCTGGGCATCAACGTCCGCTATACTGCTGGTGGCAGACATCCGCTTTAGAATAGCTTAGGAGGCAATCAATACCTGTGGCCTCTTCGAAGAGTCTAAAAAAAATAAACAAGTTTCCAAGAGGGTCTCTCCCCTTGTAGGTTGAATACAGGTACTACTTTCCAAACATATGCATGGTTGGTATCACTGTACTCAGTAGATGTTGCTGAACACTTATTGGGGTGTTTGACAGTGACATATTCCAAGAGCTATAAATTCACACAATTTGTGTGAAAACAATTTTAAAAAATTACTACCACAAAGTTTGGCAAAGGCTGGTTGGTATAATCTCATGCATGGCAAGGGTTAAAATATCAGCACTTCCAGATGGAAGATTTGGTGATGTCCTCTAGGGGCTTAAGGTATAAAAACGGTTTGAAATGGCTGCCATGGAGGGAATTTTTAAAATCACCCACCTTTCAAAGAGTGCTGCCAGGTTTCGCTGGCACTCCACCGGTACTAGATCCCTATCGATTTGGCTCCTAGATCTCTGCTGCCTCTGACTGTGCGTTACTTTCCTGTATCGGGTATCCTGATTCTTCTCTACTCATCGAGAAGTCCACTTTCTCTTCCATCCGTCCATCCTTTTGTTAATTGGTTTTCTATACGTTTAGGTTCTATTCTGACCTGCTCTTTTCTCAGATCCTCTGGACATGCCGTGCACTGCTCTATCACCGGGTTTTGTGCTGTACGGGTGTTTGCTACCTGTATTATTAGACCACTCACAGTATATTTGTATGTCCTTTTACCACTCTTGCAATTCCTTACAGAGCCATGCATCTTATGTGCCAGATGCATATTGTACCACATGTTATGCCTATTATGCCACTCTCTTGAGTATAACATGTACCGTATTCTGTATCTGTGGTCGATTTTACCCTTCAATAAACTGAGAATTGAGAAAAAATATCAGCACTTAAAAATACTTTAGGGCAGGGATGCCCAACCTGCGGCACTCCAGCTGCTGCAGGACTACATCTACCATACTCCTCTGCCAGGTCCTTAGCTGAAAGAGCAGTATGGGAGATGTAGTCCTGCAGCAGCTGGAGGGCCACAGGTTGGACACCACTGCTTTAGGGTGTCCAATTTTCAAAAATATATGGTTTGATGGGGGTAAATTGCATTGGCCAGCTTCAAAGATGGGGAAAAATGGTTTTAAAATAGCAAAACGCTATTGTACTTATTGCCCTATAACGTACAAAAAAACAAAGAAACATTGGGTATTTCTAAACTCAGGACAAAGAGTAGAATCTATTTAGCAGTTTTTTTCGTTAGCTTTTGTAGAGGAGTAAAAGATTTTTCAAATAAAAGAGAAAGTGCTTTTTTCATATTTTATTTTGTTTATATAAAATTAGTGTCTGAAGAAAACCCTTAGAAGAGAAAATTACAGCTAAACACAAGCACTGCAAAAGGGTTAAAACAGCCTTGGTCACAAAGGGTCCAAAAAAGAAAAAAAAAAACAGCCTTGTCCTTAAGAAGTTAAAAAACCTTCAGGTACGATTGATATATATTCCTGGCTTATTCCTGCACAAGGCTGGGAACTTGCGTTTACTTGCTTACAAAAAGAAAAGGAAGAAATGACACAGAAAAGGAAATGCTAATGTTACACGCGCACAATGGCAGTTATTTATACTCCAAACGTGACGTACCTGCTAAGTCATTTCTACTCCAAACATGACGTACATGCTAAGTCATGCAAAAAAAAAATGCCCCTACGTCGCCACGATCATAGTGATCAGGGGGGCACTCCTGCTGCTGTCTGTCCGGGTGTCTGGGCAGAGAAAAAATTCTACAGGCTTAACGTGCAATCACCAGGCAGCTTCAGGGAAGGGTCTGTTTGTTGCTTGGGTCTCCGCAACATTTCCCTGCTGCCTGATCGTTTCAAGAAAGCGTCACTGCAGCGTCAACCCGTTCAATGCCGCTGCATTTTAGTGGTTAATACCCATTCTGTACGGGGCACTGCTGCTGGTGGTCTTCCTGGAAGCTTCCAGGTAGACCAGCAAAAAAGAGCCCCAAATAACCCTTTGACCACTCCTACAGGAGCAATCATAGAGGCTCCTCCAGGGACGGGGATTAACCTTAACCCTCCCCTGCTGCCTGATGCTCTATTAAGAGCGATCAGGCAGTGTTAACCCCTTAAATACCATTGCAGGGGTTAAGCTTGTGGGGACTTAATATTAGTCAATGCTGTGCTCCTATGAAAATCACAAGCTTTTTCAGTAATTTAATATACCCAGCGAAAAAATTTTACCGAAATACTGTGTTAGGATAGAATGGGTTAGTTAAAAATGTAATTTTACTGCAATGTTTAGGACAGACTGGCGATATAATGGTTAAATAAAAAGTGTTAAAATGCCCCTGGTAAAATACTTTGAGATGACAACTTTCAGAAAATATATACTTTCATTTAGCAGTTTCTCTTTTTCTGAATGCTATTGAGGCCCAACTCCCAGCATTTCACATTAAAAAAAAATATTTTTTATATATTTAGAAACAGCAATGCGTGTCATTCATATTTAACCACATATGTGCCAAAATACCAGGCATTTGAGGTGTTTTCAAAAACAAGACAAATGCCTAAATAGATTTAGCTTCCCCCCTGATCTTCTGCACTTGTTTTTAGTTATTTTTCATACTAAATGATGGTTTATATATTTATATATAATTATTAATTCAAAAGAAAGCCCTACATGTGCTGGAAAAAAACAATCACAGTTGAATAAATACATAGCAAAAGCACAAAACTGCTCTGGTCATTTAGCGCAAAAACGATAAAAAAAAACCACAAAAAAAACAGTCCAGAAGGGGATACCTTATGAGGGAGGCAGGATTCTAAGTAACACTACTGAGCCGTTGATTACTATACTCGGATGCACCCACGTTCTTCAGCGCTTCTAACTACACTGAGCTGCAAAATTAAAACTAAGCGTTTTTGGTCGTCTCTACCAGTGGATCGAAACACCGTTGTTTATATTTTAAATGCCTCAGCCAATATGGCGGCACGGACAAGACACAAGGCATTTAGGCTGCGCAGGCGTATTATGTAGGGCCGCGGCTGGAATACAAGATGGCAGCCCCGGCGGGGAGGGAGAGGCGGAGGCGGTATAGCAGTGAGCAGACGGGAGTCAGTGACGGAGCTTGCCTCGGCCCCAGGTGAGGCACCCGGGGCGTCCCACGCTTTGCCACCCGTACCGACAGGCGTCGCAAACTCCCAAGCACCCGCAGAACCCTTAACGTGCTTGTTGCGCATCTTAACCGCCCCGTAAATCCGCTGCAAACTCTGAGCCGCCAGCGCAGCTTCCAGCGCCATGATGGAACCGCCCGGGGGGAGCGCGCGTTAAAAGCGCGGGCACGAAACGAAAAGGCGCTTGCACGAGTGCGCCAAAATTGACAGGAAAGCGAATAAATCTTAATAAATAAAATATACAGCGAAGGGCGATGTGTGTGTACGCATATTAAATGTTTCTCTTAGTGTGAATGTAAGTTTAAATGCATGTCTGTATGCGTTGTATGCATGGCTCTGTAAACCAGTGGTGCATATATTTGTGAATCTCTCTGGTTACATATATATTGTAGGTATGTTTACCACTTCCTGGTTCATTTTACCATATTTTTCGGCGTTAATTGAGCTTTTTGTACACAGTATATGTGTGTAGAGCATTGCAGTGTATACGCAGTATGTGTGTGCTCTTTGTATGGCTGCATGATCTGTAAACACGGTGAATTGGTCAGATGCCCCGCTGCTTGTAAACATGAATCAGTCACCTACACATTCACATTGGCTATTTAATAACAGCTGTATGTAGAGATAATGTTATATGGTGCCGATGATACATGCTATGGCGTGCCTGTTATATAGTAGAAACAGCCAGCACATCGCACTGAAGCAAATATAATTAAATGAGATGTATATCATAAAGTAGCCTAAAATAGGTTACGAGGAAATGAAATAACACAGTATATATACTATTTTTTTTTTCCCTAGAAAGTACCCACACTTAATGATTTTTCTAAACACCCTAATAATAACTTGTTTTTCTCTCAAGGGCCAAAAATTACATGTTTAAAAAAAAAAAAAAAAAATGAAAAAAAAACATCCTTTTGAAGGTAAAGTTATAAAGCATTTATATAGCATGGTGGAATTAATTTCTCCAAGTGAAGGAAAATGTCACTAGCCGACTCAGTTACATATCTTTAATATAAAGGTTTTCTATACACAGATTAAGGAACATTTATGTTGCGTGTGCATTTAAATACGCGCAAACACACCACAATTCTGTTTGGAAGAAATTTACTATATTCTATACATTAGCTACATTAATATAACATATACATTCAAGGAACACACCGCTTAATGTACAGGAGAGTGCAAATCCTTTTCTTCTTGTGTCCTCAGTGTGTTTCCACGGAGATGGCGTGTGATAATCATGGAAGTCCTGAGGAGGACACAGCTTTGGTCAGCTTGTGCCCAAGCACATCACATTCTCCTCAACTCCCTCGCCCCCTGTCGGATCTCCCAGGTAATATCTTGTCTTGGACAAGCGTAGGAGGAGTGATGCTGTTAGGTTGCTTACCTTTTTGCCTCTATCCTAGATGAACTCTTGCAAGCAGGATGGGAGAAGTGCTGGAGTAAGAGGGAAAGCCGTCCTTATTACTTCAATCGCTTTACAAATCAGTCTCTTTGGGAGATGCCAGTTCTTGGCCATCACGATGTAATTGTAAGTACCAATTATTCTGGACCAAAAATTGTTTATAATTAAGTAAATGGACATCTTACAAAACATGCTTTATATTTTATCCATCTGCATTGTATGTGTGATTGTACTCATTTTATTTTGATGTATGCATAAACATATTGTATAAATAAAGAAAGGGAAGGTCCCGTGGACAAATATTTTCTATAAACATTACAGTGCTATATACAGTATGTATGTTATAAAAGTATACTAGTTGCCATAGTTTTCAGTCATGTGATACTTTCGGTCAAACATCAAACTCAGTTGATTCTTATGGGAATAAGGAAGTCCTGGTCATTCAATTAAGTCATTTCCACTATAGACTTTCACGGGTCAGAGGATCCCTTTGGGTGGGTGACTGAGACATTGACACAGAAGATGTGATTTTAATCTAATACTAGTAATACAAAGGATAGGGCTTCATCTACAAAAATATATACATTTTTACACAGTTTCTTAACAATTGCAAGAAAGCTTGGAATGAAATGTCATGGCATTTTTCTGATTTTCTCTTTTAAATCAGTCTATACTTCATATTTAGCTCTTGTGATGCTTTGGTACAAGACAGCATTCATAGCACAGACTACTACTGTATAAAGTGATACTTATGCAGTACTCTGTATTGACATGGGTTGACAGGTGGTAATATAGTACTGCTGTGGGCTGTCAAAAGATCACATGGGGCACTAAGAAGCTGGCATTTTGTTTTCTTTGACAGTCAGATCCATTGGGTCTCAATGCGGCTCCAATTCCCTCAGACGGTGCAACACCAGAGACACCGAAGGATAACAGGCCTCAGAAAAGGAGGATATCTGAGGAGCTGCTGGCCTGTGATTCTGTTAAAAAGCTGAAAGTGAGTGAGCATTCTCCTCTGTTCATGATGACTCCTCTACTATTTGGAATCTATCCATTTGTATCCTTACCTTCTTTGTCTAATTAGGTGGAGTCCACTCCTGTGACCCCAGCAACAGTGCCAAGTTCCCCTGTCTTCCCAGGGGTGTCACTAGACGAAAAACAGCTTGCAGCCCTGATAAAGCCCACCGAGTGAGTGTGACACTTCAAAATCAATACTTTTTGAATCTGGTAATATTAGTGGTGTGATGTTCCATGAGTATGGAACAAGGCATTGAATTAGGTCAACTATTGAAAAGACATTTGATTAAATTAAACTGTTCTGAGAAAATCCCTGACCAAGTCAGCTAAAAACAGACGTAGGTTTTTCATAAAAAAACAATTTTCAATACATACAAATAAGTCCAGTTAACATGATTACCAAATTATTCCACCTTTCTTGACTTTTAACACCTATATGTTATCATGGCATACTTTCTATCATTACATAGAGAAAAGTAGGACTACAGTGCATATTTCTACCACAAAACTTGTGTTTAAAACACAGTAAGTTTAGCAACATAGAAAGTGTGTGGGAGGCCAGTATGTTCACAATGAGTAACATTTAACTTATTTAATACAATAAGCAAGGGGCAAAATGCATAGTTTTGTAGTAATAATTTTGTGATTATGCCACAGTATATACCTCTGAAAAAACAGCTGAGTCTCTTTCTTTCAACAGTGTATACTGGGATTTGGACATTCAGAGCAATGTAGTGGTGAAGCCTCCCCCCCCTTCACACTTGCTGCCTCCCCCATCACAAGCTTTGCCCCCACACCCTGAAGTGGAACTCCTAAGGTCACAACTTGTCCTGAAACTAAGGCAACATTACCGAGAGCTGTGCCAGCAGAGGGAGGGTATGTACAATGAACCTTCTGTGTGATTACACCAGATATATTGTGTGTACCACCAGAGTATACGCATGCAAGGTAACTGAAATGAGCCTGGGCGTTTTTCTATGCAACAGGGCGCTATGGGCAAGCAAAGAAGGTGAGGGGGCTGTCTAGCTTTATATGTTACTGTGTCTCAGGGTAATGGCTCTTTGTACTATACACAGTGGTGTCTATTTGGCAGCCCAGTGGGTCCCTTGTGTTTTAATAGCACCTTGTTAGCCTTAAACGCTGGAGTCCATTGCTCCACTGTTAAAGCCAAGTCAACCCCAGCCATAGTCTGTGACTCATTGTTAGCCCCTTAATGACAAAACCCGTACATATACGGGCTCAAAATGCATTGTTTTCAATGGGTTTAGGGACAGTCCATTGTCCTTAAGGGGCTGGGCAGTACAGTACTTGTACATAATTACTAAATTCTTGTATCATATTTTCATCTTGTAATGTTCTCAACCACCCTTTTAAAGCACTTAGACTTACTAAGTCTTTACTAATTATGGGGCACATTGCAATGTTTTTTCAGGGGGCTATTAAGACCCTCTGCCTGTGTTCCCATTTGTGGGAGTACTTTCCTGCCAGGAATAGGCTGCTTCCAGCAGCTGGAAATGGCAGGAATGCTGGAAAGCAGAGGGGCCATTTGATGTAAGTAGCTTTGTATCAACTCTTGTGAGTACCCATGATTTGGGCACTCGTTTAAGTGAGAAACAAGCAGCTTGTATTTGTACCCCAAAATTCAGAGCTCTTTGAAATTTTAAATGTGTATTTGTTTTACCATAATTTGTCTCTTTCTAACTGTACACACATAGGTCTACTTATCCTAAAAAAAAAATAATATATATATATAACCTATCTTTTGACACTATGTGAATATATAACCCATCATTTAGTCTTAACCCATTGGCGACAATTGGCATGCCAGACACGTCACGAAAATGACTTGCTTTCTTTGCTCAACTGGTGTTGCTGCAATGCCTTGACATTAAAGCATCCAGCAACACCAGAAATAATGCAGGGGCTATATTCCTTTCAATTATGACAGCGACTAAAAAAAAGTACTTACAACACAAAAAAGTCAGGGACTCCGTTTGATTGCTCCCAACAAGCTGCCCGCACCCATTCAGAAGTTCTCTCCAGACCCTCCTGAGCAGGTCAATGGAGAACAGCTCACTAATCACTATGTGAACAGTGAATTAAAATTAAGAAATATTAAAAAATGAAAATGTATTTAATTATTTAATTAAAAATATATAAAAATTAAATAAAATTCAAAATTGAAATCATAAGGGGAATCATTCAGTTCAAAGAAAATATGTCCAAAAAATGTAAAATTAAAAAATAAATATTTTTATGAGCAAATCTTAAAATTGGGCATCTTCCCAAAAAATTCTGGCATGAAAAGAGTTAAAATACCAGCATTTGAAATACCCGGAGTGTCTAGTTTTCAAAAATATATGATTTGATGGGCTAGATTGAATTGGGTGGTTTCAAAGATGTCACAAATAGGACATAGGTGCAAAATTAAAAAAAAAAATATGTGCACCTCCCACGTTACCTTTTTGCCCCCAAACAATCAAACAAACCTATGCGTGGGTGTACTATCCACGTGAGTATAACATTTCAAATGCGCTTTATTGTTCCTCTTGAGCGGCCATAAAAACAAAGAAAAGTGTCGTTATCTTACGCGTTTCGTCCTCATCTTTTCTTTGTTTCCTCATTTGAAATGTTATACTCGTTTGGATAGATCACTATCTGCTCATGCGGCCATTTCTTCTGAAGTTAATTGCGCAGCTCTCGAAGAAACCCCTCATCTGTACATGCTACTGTTATTTACATTCACCACATAACAGAGCAAGATGTACAATAGGGGCTATGTTCCTTCCTATGTTTTCCTACCATGTTTTACATATGCTTCATATGCCTAGAGAGCATATTTACCTAATTCATAAGTCTGTCTGCATTTTGGACCGTATGCTTTATGTACTTATATGCCTCAGTATGTTTGCCTGTTTGCTTATTTTAACTTGTGTAGAGGTTTTTACTTACAGTGTCTTTACAAAAAAAAAATCCTTTTTGCTTATTCAATAGTGCAATTGGAATGTTTGTAACAGAAAATTCTAAATTTTAGTAACTCTTTCCATTTTTTGCATGCAGGAATTGAACCACCCCGGGAGTCATTTAACCGCTGGTTGTTGGAGAGGAAAGTTTTGGATATGGGTCCTGACCCACTTCTGCCAAGTGACTGTGATCCAACAGTGTCTCCATCCATGTTTCAAGAAATAATGAATGATGTCCCAATGAGGTAATAATGATGCTCTTGTGCTCCCATTCCCTAGCTAGAAGAAAATGTGTCATCTGTGGGAGTTACTGTAGGGGTTTTCAACTATGTGTCTTATACTCGTTTGCATACATTACTTGTATGGTAAAGCAGTAGTGTATCTTAGTTTTTTGGAACGCTAACATTTTAAAATTTCAGGTTATCTCGTATTAAGCATCGCGAGGAAGCAAAACGTCTACTCTTTAAGTACGCAGAGGCAGCCAAGCGACTGATTGAATCCAGGTAAGTGCCCATACAACTAATTTGCAGACTTTGCTTTTTTATGTATGTAAATAGCTATTCCTATTTTGGAAAAGGAAACAAAAACAGTGACGCGTGCTCTGTGATATCCACATGTCATAGGTTAAAAATAACAACCTTTAAATATTGTAATGATGATGCAGTCAGGCTTTAAATGGTTGAATATGCATGAAAATGAAGAAATAAAAATACATAGTATAATGCTGCAAATATTGGTGCTGTTAACTCACATATTAGTGGAGGTCTACAGACTCTTATAAATGATAACGGTTATCCCATTATTGCCTTATAGTTCACTTGCAAAACCTAACAAATGAACACTTTCAGGCACTTTTTAATTTGTACTTGCTATAGTATATATGCGTGTATATTTTTGACTGTCCATCTACACATATTACCCCCTTCCACCTTGCCTATGTGAGTGAAGTAGCCAAAGTTTCTGTTCCTTTCTAGGAGTGCTTCTTCCGACAGTCGAAAACTGGTGAAGTGGAACGTAGAGGACACATTTAGCTGGCTCAGGAGAGACCATTTAGCAACCAAAGAAGACTATATGGTTTGTTAAATAAAGAAAAAAAAATCTCACCATATGTTTGCATTTATGTTGTTAGGCTGTCTTGCTCACTGTATTTTCCCCTCAGCCTAAAACCAGCAGTCTCAATATGTATCTCAAACCTAAAAAAATTTTTTGTTTTTTTAGCTATTTGAAGACACCAGTGACATGTCCAGTTAATTTTTACCAATGTGTTCTTGCCCCTAGGACCGCCTAGAACACCTGCGTAGGCAATGTGGCCCACACATGGCAGCTGTGGCAAGAGACTCAGTGGAAGGTATATGTAGTAAAATATATCGCATCTCCAGGGAATATGTAAAGAGAACCCGGGAGAAGCACCTGGCACTTCTGCGTGAGGCCAACATACCAGGTATGCAGTAGAAGAGTACAGTAGGGTTCTACTATATAAATATGCGAGGGAATGCTGTGTTGTTTTGCAGTTTGAAATAGTGGGTCATTGATTCCATGATAGAAGAAAAGACAAACTACAGAGTTACATGCCTATACCACCTTAACATTTTACATTTTTACATATAGTTCACTTGTACACTTATAAATCGTACTCCGAATTACACAGTTGCCTTCATTCTCATTCATTTATCTCTCTACATATTTGTACCCTTTATCAATGTTGCCTCCATCGCCTGTACGTATTGATATGTCTCTTACACCCATGATTTACACTTTTGAGAAATTGAGAACCACATGTGTATTTTCAAGTTGAGAAATACATTTATTTTCACATAACAATGTGCGATGCACTAACAGTGTGTATTGCTCTGCCAACATCAACATTAGGAAATTGTGTCTGTGCTGTACAAAAGTCCATTATGACTTGTGTTTTATAAGTGACACCTGCTGTATTATAGAGCCAGGTCCACCTGAAGCAGCCCCAGAGAAGCTGGTGTTTTGTCACCCTGTGAGGTTGTCAGTGCCGGCTCTACACCAGCAAGGAGGGGTAGATGTACATCTTGAAGGAAGCATGGTCTGTGTGCGATTTAAAGGGGAAACTGTGCGTGTAAACCAGAGCTACTTCAGTAAATTGGTAAGGAGCTCTCCCCTTCAGAGTGGAAGGGGATTATGGTCCTCACCTGTTCCCGTGCTCTTGTTATTAAGTCTGCTGCTGTCTACAGTTACCCCTCTTCTAGAATAAAATCGAAATTCTGTTGTATGCCCCAAAAATTTCTGAATGCATTAGCCCCTGTTGTGTTTTGATGACTCGCCATTCTACTTTATGACACCCAGCTACCACTGTAGTTTCAGCTCTATCGCTTCAGCTGCACAGATGATCCTGGATCAGAAAAGTTCCTGTCTCGAGTATGGTGTCTATTACGTAGATATCAGGTACGAAGAGAGAGATCTGGAAATATAAATATAGGTAGTATCATGTTTGTTATATTTACAATGTACCTTCTATGTGGTCTGTACACACAGGTGATGTTTGGCACAGCACAATATGAGGGATCTGGGCTGCAAGAAGCTCTGCCAGTCCATGTATTTCAGGCTCTTCACAGAATATTTGGGGTGACTTCTGAATGTTTCGCTTCCCCTCTCAACTGTTACTTTAAGCAGTACTGCTCTGCCTTCCCAGACACAGATGGATATTTTGGGTCCAGAGGGTAAGCAGACAACTACACTGCCTTTGTGGTAGAGAAATTGCTAGCAAATAATGGATTATAAATTCATAATTATACATTATATAAATCCATATTTTCACAAATTTTATATTTTGCAGTTCAGTACAGTAAATAAATGTATATTATGATTACAAGTTGCATACACATTATTAATCCACGATATGTGTATAGTGCAGTGGCCATATTACCGTATTTGCTCGATTATAAGACGACCCCCCAAAATCTAAATATTAATTTAGGAAAAAAACAAAAAGCCTGAATATAAGACTACCCTATAGGAAAAAAAGTTTTACTAGTAAATATTCATGTAAACAATTTTTTCATATTTAATAAAAGCTATGATTGAGAAAAATATATTTTTTTTTTATTTCCTTTTATTTGCCAACCTGCCCCCCCAGTTATGCACATCTGCCCCCAGGGTTGCCACTCTGCCCCCATAAATGCCTTATACCCCCTATTTGCCAGTCTGCCCCATGATGTGCCTTTTAACCCTCTATATGCCAGTCTGCCTCCAGAAATGTCTTATACCCTCCTATATGCCACTCTGCCCCATGATATGCCTTTTAACCCCCTATATGCCAGAGTGGCATATAGGGGGTTAAAAGGCATATCATGGGGCAGAGTGGCAAATAGGGGTTAAAAGGCATTTCTGGAGGTATATATATATATATATATATATATATATATATAACTGCTAACAGCAATCACACTCCTATCAAGCCAAGGCAGCCAGTACATGCTGGAACCTGGGGATGATAGTAGAGTGAGTACAGCCTCTCTATGCCATGCTACCACCACCACCACCCTTACACATCCATGCTATCACACACTCATTCACAAACATTTAAATACTCATTCATTCCATTTATCACACATACTTGCTCAAAAACCCTCCCCCACCCCCTTACCTGAACTGCAGATCTCTCACTCTAAGACTTATGCAGGGGCCCGGCTGTGCGAGCAACTTCTCTGGCCCCGCCCCCAGAGGAAGGAGGGGGGAGGCAGAGTTATGTGAGGACTGTGCTAGCTTCCTGTTCTCCTGCCGCTGGTAGAAGAGAAGCTGCTTGCGACCAAAGCACCGGTAAGCAGCCTGGCCCCAGCGGAGGTCTGATTAGAAGACGAATTAGAAGAATTTGCTCTGAAAAAAACCCCGTCTTATAATCGAGCAAATACGGTAACTTTCTGCTCTCAGGTAGTACTTGGTTGCGTTTGTAAGGGTTGAGAAGAAGAATGGTTGGTAACATCGGGATGAGAGACTAGTTGATAGTAACTTGCTAATTCTGTCACTCTTTGGCACATATCTCAGGTTCCATTAGATTAAAAACTAAATATTTCTAAAGCAAATTACACTGGATGACAAACAACAAGCTCTAGGGAGTTTAAAGCTATAATCTGCAAATGAGGCACTTCCTCTTTCACCGCTTGACGACAATGCATCCCCTTAACGACAATTGACGCGCATCTCATGGTGTTTAACGGGTTTAGAAAGATTGCTTTCTTATCCCAAACTGTGTTCCTGTAATGCAACCCACTAAAAAATAAACAAGCTCCCAAGAGGGTCTGTCCAGGTACTGCATTCAACCATGGAAGTCAGTGGAGCCCGGCCTACTAATCACAATGTAATTAGTAAAAATAACCAAAAAAAACAGTTATATAATTCTCCAGTGATGTCACCATCAGGGGAACCATCCAGTTCCAATAAAATGTAAAAAAAAAAGTTTATTTTTATGAGCAAATCCTAGAATTAGCGCTGTATCTTCACAAAAATCCTTGTATGGAAAGAGTACAAATACTGGCATTTGAAATGCCCATGGGGTGTCTAGATTAAAAAAAAAAAATGTATGATTTTTACGTGGCAAATCCAACAAACCTAAGCATGGGTGGTATCACTATACTCAGGAGATATTGCTTTATACATAACGCAGTGACATATACCAGGACCTGTAATTTCATACCTGGGGTATTTGTGTGAAGAATAAAACCCACAAGAAATATCACAAACATTGATAAAGGCTGGTGGTAGAATTAGTACATGGAAATAGTTAAAATACTAGCATTTTAAATATCTTGGGGCATCTAACGTTCAAACAAATATGGTTTGATGGGGTAAATTGAATTCAAATATGTCCCGAAACAGGGCATGGGGGCAGAATTAGGTTTTGAAGTAGCAAAATGGTATTTTTACTTATTGCCCTATAACTTGCAAAAAATAAAAAAAAGCATTCGGTATTTCTAAACTTAGGACAAATATTAGACTTTTCATTAGCTTTTGTAGATTAGTTAAAGAATTTTTAAAATAAAAATTTTCACCATTTTTTTTTTTTTTTTATAGTAAATGATATATAATATGATCAAAATAATGGTATTTAAAGAAAGCCCTTCTTGTCCTGAAAAAGATATAACCTTGTGTGAATAAAGAAACAGCTATCGCCAATGATATTGCAAGGGTAAACAAACAAACAGCTCTGTGCATAAGGGGTTAAACATATAAAGATTTTTGTTAAGACTAACAGCTGTGTTGTCTTATTTCTGTTTATCTTATTATGGAACTAGCTTTTCTTTCTGTCCCATAGACCGTGTCTGAGTTTCTTCCCAGTCAGCGGTTCCTTTGAGGCTAATCCTCCATTCTGCGAGGAATTGTTAGACGCCATGGTGACCCATTTCGAGGTGCGTTCATTCCCATATGATTGGCTGGAATTCGATGGCTGCCACAGTCTCTAACAAATGCCTCATCCAATTCTCTGTAGAACCTCCTGGAGAGTTCAGATCAACCACTGTCCTTCATCATCTTCATCCCAGAGGGGAGAGATCCTCCCATATCGGCACTCATCCGCATGGAGAATAGTCGATTCAAACGGCATCAGTTGGTTCTCAGTGCTTATCAGCACGAGTACCGCAGTGGAGCTCAGTATGTGTGCAAGAGGCAAGTATAATTGGCATTGTAAGAGGAAATTGCAAGGGGTTTTATTAAGACAAAGAAAGTATCTGTTGGGGTAGATTAAAGTCACAGTTAAGTTATTTCACTACACTTCTGCCTATCACATTACACCGATTCTCTGATAATTCCATTTCCTATTTGTATTTTACCTGTTCCTCTTTTCACATAGTATTGTCTGTAGCAAAAAAGCCTGCCCCATTCTACTAAAGTTTTTCATAACAATATTGTCTTAATACCTTTTTAAACTGTTTTGACTTAGTTTTAATACCCTCTTGATCTTTTGTGCCTCCCCAGAGACGAGCTTTATTATAAGGCCATGCACAATACCGCAGTACTCTTTCTTCAGAATGAACCAGGCTTCTTGAAATGGGCACCGACTCCTGAGCGTGTTCAAGAATTAACCGCAGCCTTCAAACATTCTGGTCGTTTATCCAATTGTTCTGGGGGGAGCGAAAAGGAGTCCACACGAGAGGAAGGCACCAGCAAGGATAGCATGACTAGAGATGCAGACTGAAAAAATGTCTTGTCATCTTAAGGCAGAGTCTGCCCAAATTCACAGGACAGAATGTTTCCCCAGTCTTATATGGCATAATGTTTGCAACCTTCATATTGTAGAGTAAATTGCAGATCTTCATTGGTCATATAGTACACTGGTCTAAGGTCCCCTTCTGTCCTGTATGGTAGAATATTTTTTTACCCAATGTTATTCATCGTGGGGAGAGGAGAAAATATACATAGGTCCACACCCGTGCCATGACTACTTGTAGGAACGTGTGTGCAAAATTGAAAGAAAGTGGAGATCCCCTTATTTATATTAAGTTTAGCGGATACAGTACATGTGTGTTAAGGTGTGAAAGTGGGTGCACTACACCTTTCTATGAAGTATGTGTAGGCACATCTCCCAAGAAGGAGAATGGTTGTGTAGCTTTCCTATGTATAATGGTCTTTGCATATCTGCTCTATGAAGTATATTTGGTGTTGTACATAAGAATCTGCATGTTTTCTCCACCTTCCCTCATTTGTATGTTTTCTGGTATTGTGATTGGTGCACGTTGTTTGTGCTAATTATTCCCTGTAATTAATTTAACGTCTAACCATTTTATTACTTTTATCAAACAGTAAAAGTCTATTTTTGATTTTAGTCTTAGTCTTTGAGTGAAGGAATGAAATATCACCATCTCTTGCTCTCTTCCTGATCATATAGACTGAGTCTATGAGCTTGACTAAACATATTTTTCTAAGAAAAGAAGAATTTATAAGCCCACTAAACACAAACATTTCTAGGTGAGTAATTTTCTGCAACTGCCTTTATGTTCCTTAAAGGAACATTCACTAAACCAATAGTTCACAGATGGATCAGACAAGATTCTGTACCACTATTACTAATCAACTCATTTATAGATGTATATACATACGATATACGATAAGTCACAACATTATGACCACCTACCTAATATTGTATAGGTCCCCCCTCTTGCTGCCAAAACAGCCCTGACCCGTCAAGGCATGGACTCCACAAGACCCCCGAGGGTGTCTTGGCACCAAGAAGTTAGCAGCAGGTGCTTTAAGTCCTGTGAGTTACAAGGAGCCTCCATGGATGCATCCTGGTGCCATGTGTTCTCCAGGTAAGCGACACACGCAGACCCGGCCATCCATGTGATGGAAAAGAAAACGTGATTCATCAGGCCAGGACACCTTCTTCCATTGCTCCATGGTCCAGTTCTTATGCTCACGTGCCCATTGTAGGTGCTTTCAGCAGCGGACAGGGGTCAGCATGGGCTCCCTGACTGGTCTGCAGCTACGCAGCCCCATACGCAACAATCAGAAGTAGTATTACCTTTTTCGGCAATTTGAACTAAAGTAGCTTGTCTGCTGGATTTGATCACACAGGCCAGCCTTTATACCACACGTGCAGTTATGAGCCTTGGTCGCCCATTACTCTTTCGCCAGTTCACCGCTTTTCGTTCCTTGGATAATCCTTGCCATGATAACAAGATTATCAGTGCCATTCACTTCACCTGTCAGTGTTCATAATGTTATGAGTGATCGGTGTATGCATGCAGGCAAAAACATCACTAGATGGGAAATATATCTCAAAGCAGCAGTGGACACAGTGTTTGTGCACCTGCAACCAGTCAAACCAAAATGTCAGTCACTAATGGTTCCCAGCATTTCCATCATTGAAAACAGACTATATAAACTTTTTATACAACCATCATGCTCAGACAGTCTATGTGTGCAAAAAAAGAAAAAATGGTCCAGCACTCAACTCCCAGGAAGCATAAACCCGCTTGAAGTATACAAACACAGAAAAGAATCCCAGCACTCCAAACAGCTTCCAATCCTTAGGTTACTTTATTCTGAGAAAGCAAAACAAAAAAAGCAACATTTTGGCCAAACAGGGCCTTTGTCAAGTCTATGTTTGCAAAACATCATGAAGTTTGTACTCCAACATAATCTGAAATACTACATATTCTTATAGAGAAATATTATGTTCCCTTGTGATCTTCAGCAGCACCGAGGATGAGATATACAAAATATATAAAGGGTGGGGAAAAACAAGTCAAAATACCACAAACTGAAAAAACTGGTGCCAAACATGAAGCCCTCTGGAGAAGACAGGCCAAGTCAGTAATATGTGACAAAGGTATCGGATGAGGACCACACTGGAGCCTTGCAAATCTGAATCAGGGTACACCCGCCAATTCAGCCCCAGGAGTAGCCATGGGATGAGTAGTGTGGACTGAGTACCCATAACAAAGCTAGAGTGAAAGAACTACAGGGCCTGTGAAACAGAAGGATGAATAGATCCTCTCTAGCTCAACCGAGAGCACACAGGGTAATGGGCACATGGTCCCACTATGGACCCACAGAAGAAAAAGTGGATGGGAAAGAGCTTCTACCTGGTAGAGCAGAAACAAAACCCTGAGGGGGCAGTTGGGAGGGGCAAGTACTGATTTGTTTTCCTGAAGGCTGAGCTATATCTCATTGACAGTGCTGCTTGGGATCACAAGGAAAAATGGGTCAGATGATTTTTTTGTGCCTTCAATTTCTGTGTTTCTATGTTAATCCACCTTGACTAAACATTAACTAAGAATTCTTGCATGACCCTTTTTTCTCTCAAAATATTTAATTACATAAAAACAACAACACAGGAGACTTTTAAGAAGTCATGTTTGTGTTGATTTAGCAACAAATGTTTCATATTATCTTTGCCCTCTTTTGTATGGGACACAAGCCAGCCAAAATCGAGCAATCTTTGAAAGTATGAATGGATCAAACAGCGATATGAAAAAAAAAACCATCTCAATTGTATTTCTTTAGGTTGGATTATACATTTTTGGAATACAAAACTATCTGTTCATCTCTACTCTCCTGATGTACCACTACTCCAGACACCCAGATTAAAACAGCAGAATGCCTCAGTAGACAATTGGGCAGGCATTACCCAAAGGGATGTACAACTTTAGATCAATCAAGATAACAGGTGTTCTTTGGAAAGTTTAACTTTTAAGTTAAAAAGCCTGATGGGTCATGTCCAGTTTTGTTTTTTACCTAGAAATGTAAGGCAATCATGCATTCCCTTTTTCATGTGGGAAAAAGTGGACAGGTGCTTCAAAAGTGGTAAAGCCAAAGAGGAAACCAGATCCCCAATCTTCCTCTTCTGGTGTCAGAAGGTAGCTGCTAGAGAAGTATTTCACAGTGAAACCATGTTCAGATTTCTGGGATACAAGAACAGTGACGTTTAGTTGGCTTTAAAAAGAAAAGATTTTATGACTGAACATGACTATGCTGTATTTATTAACCAGCACCAGGATTAAACTATTCCAGCTGTAAACTAAAAATGTAAGCCTTTAATAAAATTGTTATACTTTCCAGATAATGTATGTGCCTTAAAGGTAGTCGACTACCACAATTCATTAATTTCAATAAAATTCAATCTCAAAGACACAAGAAAAAACTACCATAGTGTAAAAAAGTAAAAATTCTAATATATTTATTACAGACATAAAACACACTAACAAAAATGCATTTAGGTCCTAATGCACTAAGGTAAGCGCTCTCAACGCCGGCTGGACTGAAATGTAAAAACACTGGAAATTCCTTCTTTCATCTCAGGTTAATTTGTTAGAACCAAGAGTGGAATTGATGGTAAATATATTCCTTTTCCTCCCTTAACAGATCAAACTATGGCTTCGATGTAGTGAACCTCTGTCAGTGTCGAGGCATTCAGCAACAACAAAATCTGCAGCAGTGGCCTTGTGTGTCACCTCCCCGGGAAGTCAACATCCACCATATACAATATGGCGCCTGCTTTAAAAGAGCTTAGAACGCCATCAACTAAACCCACCCCAGGATGCACTGTGACCGCTCCGAAGCAAGAGATTTTGCCTCTTGCAAGATGGTGGCGTCCATTTAAAAAAATAAAACATAATATTTTACGTCTGTAACCTACCAGTTGAAGCAACATTTGTACATATTGCTGGCATAACTGGATGACGTTTATGTGTGTTTGCGGGTGATAGAAACTTTTCCCTTGACAAAAACAATAAAGTGCTCCATTGTAGATGCCTTAGTATCCAATGCGAAAAGTTGCCACTTCACTACAATAGCAATGATTTTGACAGAACTAGATTAATGTTGTGGGTCTCATTATCCCACAGATAAAAGAACACCTGATCAACAAACTCCTTATATCCAAGCCAGAAATAGATCAATTGTTTCATCTCTAACATTTTGACACTAGGCACATACACGTACAAAACTACTTTGTAGTTGCTAAATTATGCTCACATGCACATTCTTTAAAGCAGATTTCAATTTATTTAGAATAATCCTAGGTAAAGTTCACACACTGTTACCATAGTAACTGAAGCCAGGGTTTCCATGGATTCATTTTTTTAAGGATTTACCCTCTTTGCTCCCCAAACAAGCTCTTCTAAAACATTACTCTCCAAGAAATATTAGTGAGTTGGCAAATTCAAATCTTTTATCTCGGCTCAATTCAATAACATTGTTTATTAAAAAAAAAAACCTTCTGATGGACGAGAAGGGTTGTACCCCATTCAGAGAGCAAATGTTTGAATATGACATCAATTTTATTTTCTTTTTGCACCACAAGTTGTCACTCCAATTCTTTTGTTCTTACAACCTTTGCTTTCACTTCATAGTAATAAACAGAAAAAAAGTGGCAACACATGCCCTCTCTCACAGAAATATTGGTTACCTTATACTAATCCTTTTGACCTAGACTGACCATCAAAAGATGTTTTTTTCACATTCAAAGAGCAACTATTTTTTTTTTTATAATTGATTTAAAATACGTGATATATTTGGATTGCTGGAGATGCAAAAAAAGAAAGGGACATCATGCTAAGACACCTGTGTTGTCTGTAAATAGTGTTATTTTGTAAGCAGACCACAGCATGAGCGTGCATTTCTATTTATATTTCAACATAGATTGCTATATGACAATTACCGTTTGATTATTGTTTTCGTATTCTGAAAAGCAAAAATAATCTATAAAATGTAAAGACTCATTCTCAGCCTTACCAAAAAAAACACACAACACAGTGCAGCTCACGTTCAAGATAACGAGGTTAACTGAAACACCACCTATACCTCAAGTGGAATCAACATATGGAAAAATACTAAAACAATTGTATCAGTCCTCAGTAAACCACAATGAGGTTTGGAAATAGCAGTTTAGGGAAATAAGAAAAATCTAGAAATATATGTAACAGTATAGTAAACAATTTTAATAAAATCACAACTGTCAGTCTAAGAAACCACAGGGCCCTTGTGGCTAGACTCAGTTGCTTGATTACCACAAAAATAATAGACAGAAAAAAATACCAAAAAATATATAATAAAACATATAATAATTTAACACTCCTGATCAATATTGGTACACGGTTCAGGCTTAATGAGTATAAAGTCCCATATAAGAAAAACCTATACAAAGTTGTATCCAACTAAAAAATACTTTGTAGACATTATGCTGATAAAATATCTGTAGAAAGATGTCCTCAAACATTCAGTATGGTATGGATCCCTTGGGGTAGGCAGTAAGCACTATGTCTTTATAGAATCACTGGCCGGTGCCTTATTTGGTAAAACAGACGCTCTTTTTCTTAACGGATCATAAAAAGATGGTACACTGTACCGCTCACCATCTGATGTTAGACCGGATTTTTGTCGCTAGCAGATCTTTTCCAGGGCAACGCTCCAACTGGGAGATATGGCTCTGGATGGAAGGTAGCCTCTCACAAAGGCGAGCGCACTGGCAATCACCGGCGTCTGACGTAACGGTCCGAGGATATCCGTCAGTTGTTAACTGTGTGTAGGACGTTCCGGCCGAAATCGCAAACACAGACCAACTCAGTGATGGTTTTCGCTGGGTGTTCGCATGGATTCCACAGTCAATCAGCATACAGGCAAAAAGTGCCTCCCAAACTTCCACAATTGCCGCCGGCTTAGCAGCCAGTATCTGAACAGTGTCCAATATAGTAGTGTGTTTAAACACAAACCAAATGCATTTTGGGGTATAGTAGCAGTCCCCTTCCTCAGTAGCTGCAGTATAACATATTTGCAGCCATGCTCTTGGGAATATTAAGTAATAAGTAATGCATTAAATGTCTCATGGTTTCCTATCTATCTACCTACACTAATATACAGGAAGCTGTCCTTTAACTAGTTGTGCCAGGCTTAGGAGAGCAATTGTGAATAGACGGAAAACTTAGTTATAAACTGTACTTATTCTAGTGGATACTATATGTTCAAAGCAGCTACTGGAGTTCTTTATGTCATCTAATGCAAGCCATGTTTTTTTACAGATCTGATGATGTAGTTAAAATTATAATAAAATTTAAGGGGGGGGGAAATAGGCAGTGAGTATGGAGTGTCAGGACCCCGCTCCTGGGACCTAAAGGATTTGAGTGTTGACCTGGAGGACCAGAGAAGTAGCACTTCTCCAGGGGTCCCATTGATTTCTGCCATTCATTTGCTACTTCAAGCAGCTAATCAGTGGTAAGAATTGTTGGACCACGGAGGAGGGCAACTGCGGCATCATTTTCAAAGAATGCATTTTTAAGTAACCACAGAGTATGTTAATATCCATTCTTGTTAATATTATCCCAAGAAATTTACTTTACATGTTGGTTGTTGGCTATTCCAGGAGATGGCACTGTAATGGTGATACTTTAACAATTGAAACTCATATAATATTACTTCTTGAACGTCTGGATAGATTTAAAAAATATTGTTGCATGATACGTGAGAGTTCCAGAACTTTTCATGTAGTTAGTAATTTTATTATTAAAGTGCTTCTTTATGACAACAAGGCAACATTTTTAAGGGAATACAAAATTCACATATACCATGCTCTAAATAGATGTATAGGTACATTTCCTCTTTAAAGGTTGTCCCATTGCTGTGTATAAAAAAAAACCCTTGAGGGAAAATTATATAGATATAGGTGACATAGAACATCAATTAAAATGAAACATAGCACATGTTCACTGACATAGTCCTAAGTACAAATAAAAGATGTTTGAAAAGATTTAAAAGATTGTTAATTAGGTTTATCATCTTCAAACTGACACAAATCCCTGTCTAGGGATGGGATGGGCAAAAGTAAATTGCTCCCTGATCTTATTTAAATATTTTATTTTAGACCATGCTGAAAGTTTTTTTTTCTTCTTTGTGCATGTTTTATAAGTTATTGCACATATAGGTATCTGGGTAGCTTGAGTGCGAAGGAATTGTGTCTTAATAAGAAAAAGCACCCATACCTAGGAACTTTCTCAATGAAAGACTCTTTAAATATTAACCATTTAACCCCTTCAATCTCCCCTGCATCGATCACACTACGATTAGAAAGCAGGGCTCAGTCAAAGATCCCAGACATTGACACCTGCTGAAAGGAAATGCCCAATCACGCAATCTGGAATTCCTGTTATAACGATGTACCAGCAATTGTGCCATTACACAAAGTAAAACCAGCATCACTGCCTATAGGGGAGAATCCAGGCTGTCATTAGGGGAAAAAAAGTCTGGACTTAGTGGTAAGACCTAAGGCACACTTTTTATGGAAGTACCTGTGTTAAGGGTATAGTAACCCAGCCTACAGATTTTAGTGCCATTGTTAGGGATGGACCAGCCATACTAGTATAAGTATTGCAGGAAAGGTACTAGGAAAGGCGAGCTAAAAGAATATGGGAGGAAGGGTGTTAAGGGTGTAAGTTCATAGATGTCCTTTAAAATGTGGGTCTTTAGGGATTTTACCGAAGGACGTACTAAAAGAAGGAGGAAAGACAGATAGGCTGGTTAAGGGCAATCCTGAGGACAGGGGAAGCCCTTGAGAAGTCTTGCAAGCATAATATGAGCGCTACAAATCAGAGGAGGTGACAGATCATTGGATGAGTGGAGAGACTGGTAAGGAGTGTATTTATAAATCAGTGAGGAGCTGTAAGTAAGGGAAACGCTATGAAGAGCTCTGAAAGCAAGAGTCAAGATTTTGAAATGAATCATGATGAAGAGACAGAGAGGAGAGGTGTTAGTAAGGTGATGGGAGAGGAGATAAGTCTGGCAGCGACATTCGTGATGGATTGTTGAGGGACGAGACGGGTGTAGCGTTTTGTGTTTTTTCCCCCGAAATCTTTGGGGTTGTGGAGGATGGGCTGCAGCATACATGAAAGGATGTAAGTGGTGCTGCTACCGAAGCCTGGATAAAGCTGCAATGATGTCATCTTTCTGGCTGATAACTGTAGTTGTTTTGCCAACTGTCACACACACACAATAAACCTTTAGCTTAAATAAAGTATCATTATTGTGTGGTATAACGGAATCTCAACAACATGTATGAGGAAGACTAGCTAAGACAGAGTTACAATAACCATGGCAGAAGATAATGAGGGCAGGGACAAGAGCCTTACTGGCAGCTTGTGTTAGGACTGATGCCGGCACTCCATCATGGAGAGATAATTGCATCATTGACACTGAGGGAAACTAGTGAGGGAATGTTAGCATTAGAGGGAGGTGATATGAGGAGTTCCGTTTTCGAGAGATTAAGTTTTAGGAAAAGTCCAGTTAGAGACAGAGGCAAGGTAGTTGTTACACGGTCTAAGGATAGAGTTTAGGAGAGGAAAGGTAGATCTAGGTGTCATCGGCATACAGGTGGTATTGAAAGTCAAAGGATGAGATTAGTTTGCCAAGTGAGGTAGTGTAAAGTGAGAACAAAAGGGGTCCTAGAACTAAACCTTAGGGCAGGGGTGTCCAAGTTTTTTCTGCAGTGGGCCACTTCAGCAGAATTGTATATGTGCGAGGGCCGCACTCATTTTTCACTGTGAGAAAATATAGCCTTTAATAAAATATGTAGATTCTGATTTCTGGGCCTAGAAAGTTTTGTGACTACAAATTGAGGATTCTGGATAAGTAAAAATGTAATAGTTCTATTTATTCTAGGGATGCACCAAAATGAAAATAAGTTACACACCGAAATTATACAAAACATTTTAATAATGTTAATATATATATATAGATAGATAGATCTATATCCAGGCATATCCAGATTCCAGAATGTATTGGTTGGCTGGGCATGATAGGAGTGTGATTGCTGTCAACAATCATTTATAAATTAATATTGTTATTGTATTTTTTTGTCCAATTTTGGTGTGTTAACCACACGTTTATTAAAAGTAAGTAACACACCACAATTGGACAAAAAAATTCAACAATATGACTTGGCATGATAGGAGTGTGATTGCTAACAGCAATCTTACTCCTATCATACCCAGGCAACCAGTAAATGCTGGAACCTAGGCATGATGGGACTGTTAGTAATCACACTCCTATCATGCCAAGTCAACCAGTACATGCTGAAACCTGGCTAGCTGCCCCCTTGTATATTGATGCTGCCAGCAGTATGGGGTCTGCACATCACTTACAGCCGCCCTGTACCATGCTTACACATCCATGCTATCACACACACATTCATTCATCTACTCATTCATTCACAGATTCATTCCCTCAATCACGCATACTCATTCAAACACCCTTCCCCACCCCCTTACCTGCACTGCAGTTCTCTCGATGCCGCTCACAGACTTCAGCAGGTTTAGGCAAGGTTTTGAGGGAGTAGGGAAGGAGTATGAAGCAAGGTGAGAGAGCAGGATAGGAAGTGGTAGGCAGAGATGGGGAAAGGGGAATAAGAGAAGTTATTAACATATCACATGCTAGAGAAAATAAGGTTCAGGATGTGACCCACATTATGAGTGGGGGAGTTAGTTAATATGTGGTGTTTGAGGCCAAAAACAGGTAATGGAAAGTAATTTACAAGCTATGAGACTCAAAGGGGTATTTCCTGGGATGCTGAATTATCCATGCATAATAGAAAGGACATCAGATTAGAGGAAGTGGGGAAGACATGAGGCGAAACAGATGTTAGCAGGGCCAGGGGCGGTATATAACAGCAATGCGTAAGGAGATGGGACAGCATGGACCTTAAATGAGGAGAAAGAGAGCGATGGAACAGAAGGAATAGGTTGAAATTTGCAGGTAGGGGGATTAGGAAGCCAGCACCACCACCCTTCCTGTCATCTGGTCTGGGAGTGTGAGTGAGGTGGATGCCACAATAGGAGAGAGCAGCAGGAGAGGCAGTTTTACAAGAGGTTAGTCAGGTCTCAGTCAGAGCAAGAAGGTGCAGGGAACTAGAGGTGAAATGGTTTTGTATTCTAGAGAGCAGAGGTAAAAGGAAGGTACAAGGAGCAGCAGGGTATGTGAGTAAGGTTATTTAGGTTTCTGGAGTGTCGAGTGGAAAGAGACGGAAGAAAAGGCACGCCTAAAAGTAGAAGCAGAGATAGTGAGAGAAGATCGGAATTGGAATTGTGGTAGCAGATGAATTGCTGTGAGCACAGGGAAGTGGAAGAGAGAGAGGTAGTGAAGATAAAAGGGCTCAAGATGAGAGAAGGGAAGAAGAAAGTAATGAGGGAGGGTGATAAATGTGGATATGGTACATAGAGAATGATGGTGATGGGAGTAGAACGATGGTGAAGCAAACATAGTAACCAGTATGCAGCAGTTAATGACTGTTCAGTATTGATTGAAGAGAGCATCCAAATTCCTGTTGAACTCCCTTGGTAAACTCCTTAAATTGGAACTTAGTAAACTGGCACACAGATGGAAAGTGGCTTGTGCCTCCCAAGTCAGTTCTGATATAGGGATGGCTGCTTGTTAGGTATTTACCAATTGATTAATTACCCTGCAATAAAATTGCAGACACATGGGAGACTAGCTAACAGGGTACTAATGATTCGATATAAACAAATCAAAGGACACACAAATAAACGATAATGCCAAAAAGTGAAATACCTAAATAAATAATTAATTTCCCAGGGCAGCCAGCAATTATGCATATCACGCACAGGGTAAAGGCATAAAAGTGGATTCTCTAAATAATTAATTAAACAGGGCATGCTAATTTGCTTCGTATGGAGGTAGTAAATCCCATATTGGCTTGGATTTAACCTCTCTAATGTTCATGAATGTATCTCAAGACAATGCAAGCTGTCTCAGGAGAGGAATACCATTTGGAATACTTGAGACAGATAATTTATAGACAGTAGAACAGTTTATATTTAAAGACCAAGCCCTAATTGAAAATTTTCAATAAAAAGGTTATCCCATCCGATGGCTTAAACATGCCTATAAAACTTACAACAGCCCTGCAATGACGATTTGGTGCACATGGAGTACGAGTGTGTGTGTTAACATGCATTGGTTAGTCATGGTGTTGGGGTGCCAAAGAAATACTGCACCCAGATGCTACTAACGCTAGGCTCGCCCCTTATTGTACATAGCGATCTTCAGCTTGCGTCAATGGAAATTAATTTCCGCTCAGAGGACAGGTTATTGTTACCCGCAATGAGCTTCAGCAGTTTGCAACCCTAAACAGAGTGATCTACTGTGACTGAGCTGAGTACTTACAGTTGAACGGAGCAAATCCAGCAGGCATAAATTTCACAAACTGGCTTGTGGCAAAGGTGGCATTTTAACTTAGTTACTGAGCTCTTCAGTACGATCCATTCTACTGCCAGTGTTTGTCTATGGAGAGAGAATGCCCATGTGCTTGCTTTTACAACTCTTTGCAATGCATGTGGCAGAAATACCTAAGCTCAATAATTAGGAGGGGTATCCACAAACACTACATCAAATAGTGTGCAAGTAAAGCTTTTTACTTTAGGGATCCAAAATGCCCACTTGACAGCCGCCGGATTTTCCTTTTGCTTTTATTTAAATAGATTGTCAATGATATCCTTGTATTTTAGTACTTACAGTAATGTGTGTTTCAATTTTACACACTTTAATTTGTTTAGCTGAATTTTATATCCAATCTTAATACCATGATGGGGTGAATGTTACTATAGTTAAATAGCGGATCTTTTCTGTGAATAGGCTTGAAGTAGTGGTTTTAACTAGACTTGCGCATTCGTCTTCAGGCGAACATGGAAACGAGCATGAAGAGATCGTCTTCGTTTTTCCCGCGCAGCTGCCAAAATTGCAAACAGGAGTGAGCTGATCCTCGTCTCTCCAATCAGCTCACTCTTGTGACGTCATGCTAAGGGTCTCGTCCAATGCCTGTGCTGCTGTTTTTTTAATTCTGAAGGTGCCTTTATAAGACCAGAGCTTGCCTGAGAGATCCATTCATTTTTCGCTGTGACTGCTTTGGCAAACCTGCTGTGCTGCATCCGAGCGTTACAGAGAGATTGTTCTATTCTGTGTGAGACTGGTAAGCCTCAGCCTGCCATTTCTCACAGTGTACTTCATCCTCACTTCAGTTCTACTGAATTAATATTTAATAATAATAATTAGATTAATTTAATATTTTTTTTATTTAATTTGTCATCAACTGTGTAGTGCTGTTGAGTTGACAGTGCACTCAGTGCCTCACTGGCACTGGGGTGCCCTTGCCCTGGGCTGGCACTAGTGCCTACTGCCTGTCCTGCTTAAATAAATTAAATAATAGAATTTATAAATAATTTAATAGAATATATTATTAATAATTGAATACATATAAAATTATATATATTTGTCAGTTATATATACTATAGTTAGTATAGTATTAGTAATAGTATACTAGTGTAGAGTGTACTGTAGACATTCAAGACATCTACTAGTGTCTAATCTAAAATCAGTAATATTAATAATTAATAATTGAATACATTATAAAATTATATATATTTGTCAGTTATATATACTATAGTTACGTTAGTAATAGTATACTAGTGTAGAGTGTACTGTAGACATTCAAGACATCTACTAGTGTCTAATCTAAAATCATTAATATCAATAATTCTATAATTCTTATCTTAATAGTTAATTAAATTAACTATAAAAAATATAATTAATAATTACTATACTACTAGCTTATAGTTCAGCTAATCTTATTAGTACTGGTGCTGCAGCTCTATAGTTTGTGCTTTGTTTTAGCAACAGCAAGAGACCAAGTCAATTTTTCTTAATTAATAATATTTCATTTTATTTCATTTGTTTTGCTCACCTCAGTCCATCAGTGAAGTGAACTTGTTGGGCTAGTGAGTGCAGCCGCATAAGTGCTGTGTTCTTTTTTGATCAGCAAGCAGTTACGTTAACTGTTTTGCAAAGATTTTCTCATTTATTTTACATTTTATTTTAATTTTATTAAAAGTACCCTTAGTGTTTTGCTCACCTCAGTCCATTAGTGAAGTGAACTTGTTGGGCTAGTGAGTGCAGCCGCATAAGTGCTGTGTGTTTCAGCAAGCAGTGAAGCTAACTGTTTTGCTGTGACATTTTATTTTATTTCTAATTTCTTTTCAAGAAAAATTGACTGTGTGACGACAACAACTGTACTAAGCAAAGCTTCAAGCTACTAGCTGTAGTACTAAAATAATTCTAATCTTTAATCTTCTTATCTTCTTAATCTTATCTATAATATATTATATAATAGAATATAAATTCTAATTCATAATCTATAATATATATAAGTAATTATTTCTAATTCATAATCTATATTCTATCTATAATCCATAATATAAGTAATTCTAATCTATTAATAATATAATATATATATAACTTAACCTCACTTTAGCTTAGTGGGCTTGAGAGCGTCTGCCTAGAGTTAGACTAGAATACTAATATAGCTTTAGGTTTAGCATAGTAGTAGGATAGGCTCTTAAGCCCGTGTAAATTCAAAGTCTTTAATTTTTTTTTTTTTATTTTTTTTTTTCCAACTACACTACACACAACACAAAATTTGAAATGGATCCTCCTTTTGGGACTAAGGAGGGACAAGCTCTATCTACCACCAGCACCACCACCAGTTCTAAGATGCAGCCTTTGCGTCAGTCTAGTCGGCCAAGTAGGCCAAGCTCTCGCTTATCATTTGGGGAAGCATTGCTTGAAGGATCATCAAGTAAAGGAAAGGCACCAAAAGCAGGCAGTAGTAGTGCGGCTAGGCCCACAAGCTCTATGGTTTTTTACGGAAAGCCTAAAGTACCAGAAGCACGTTCAAAGTTAAAGGGTAGCACAACTAGTACTTCTACTAGCCCAGTGAGTAAAAAGAAGTGCCTTTTGCCCCAAGCAGCATCTTCCCCATCCACGAGCAGCATGCAAGATACCAAGCAGACCCAAATTAGCAGCAAGACTCAGAGGGGTCCCAAACCAAAGCGATCTCATTCCTTTGTAGGGAAAACCACCACCACCACCACCACCCCCACCTCTACCGCCTCTACCACCACTAGTGCTGCGCCTACTGTTCCCACTGGTACCGTCACGCCATGTCCTCCTAGTACCTCTAGCAAGCCACCAAGTCCTTACAATATTTTTGTAAAGACAGTTAGAGAGAGGGCTACACATAGTGGAACTCCACCTAGCCAGGTAGCAGAGGAGCCTGAGACTGAGAGGCCAAGTGCAGAGTCTGTTCTTCCTGCTCGCACTACTACTAGTCACAAGTCTCACGACGATATCAGTCTTAGCTAGTCCAGCCTAGCAGGAATTCCATTCGATCTGGCTAATGAAGAACTAGACTATGAGCCAGAGGAAGTAGAGGAGATGAGTGGTCAGGAATCCGATTCCTCAGGGAGCAGTGTCCAAATGACTAGTGCACAATTTTCCCCCTGAGCCTCCACCTTCTCCACTACGATCATTACCATCACCACCACCAGCAGCAGCAAAACCTAGCAAATCTAAAGTTAAAGCAATTAGCAGTCCCACTATGGCCAGTACTGTTACCACCAGTCCCACCACCACTAGTTCTGCCTCTGTTCATCCACCCCGAGCAGTAGGAGCAGCACCCAAGGCACACTCCAAGGCTATGCGCACCCCAATTTGGGAGCACTTTAAAAAAAATTTTGAAGAAGGGCGCTATGGAAAGTGCAAACATTGTGGGAAGCTAATAAGCAGAGGGAAAGTGTCTGGCCATTTTACCAGTGCTAGCATGAAGCATCACCTCAGCACTCAACACAACGCTGTGCTATTGGGGAAAGATGCAGAAGTAAAACTTAGTGCAGGCAGCATAGCTGGTGGCCGTGGAAAAACCCCAACAGCTGCTTCTGAGCCAATAGCAGCAGCAGCAGCAGCTAGTGCTGGCAGCCAGAGACCAAGGCAGGTTGGAGCACTGCATGTCCAGCCCACCCTGGAACAATTTGTGGCATTCCAATCCAAAAGGTCAATGCCCAAACAGCAGGCCAATAAAGTAACGTGACTTATTGGTCAGTTCATTGCTGTTCTCTATGATCGAAGGGGAGCCTTTCAAACAATTGATGGCGGCTGTGGCTCCACAATATACAGTTCCGTCACGTTCCACTTTCAGCAAGAACATTGTCCCCTCATTGTATCGGTCCTGTGTTGCAGCAGTGAAACAGGAGCTTTCCAAGGCTGCTGGTCAGTCTGTTCATTTCACAACAGATTTGTGGAGTGCACCTAGTGGGCAGCATGCCTTTCTTTCTTTGACAGCACACTGGTGGCAGCCCGGTGTGCCCAAGGAAGCTGCTGCAGCAGGCTACCGATCATTCCTTCTCCATGCAGAAGTGATGGATGAAAAGCACACTTCCCAAAATATTCTGCATGCAATCAGGAAAATGTTTAGCCTTTGGGTGGGAGCAGAGGCGGGCACCAATGTTGAAGTTGGTTTTGTGGTAACTGACGGAGGTGCCAATATGGTGAAAGCGCTGCGAGATGGTCATATTGTTGGTGTGCGCTGTGCAGCCCACATCATCCATCTTGTAGTGAAGGCAGCAATGTCAGAAGGAATTAATGTAGCAGCAGTAGTTCTGTCCTGCTGCAGAAAGATCGCTGGGCACTTTAAACATAGTGTTAAGGCTAGCCAACTTTTGAGGGAAGAGCAAGAGAGGTCAGGTCTTCCCGTACACTGCCTGCGACAGGATGTCAGTACACGGTGGAACTCCACGTTAGACATGCTGGAGAGGATTTTGGAGCAGCAGAGGGCAACCCATAATCTTGCCTCAGAGCACAATATTGGGATTACATCTCCATTGAATAGGGAGGATTGGACAGTGATCTCCCAGCTAGTGGCAGTCCTTAAACCATTCAGGGACACCACAGAAAATTTAAGCTCAAACACTGCCAGTCTGGCCTAGGTAATCCCAGTGTTCTCCCATCTAGGCAGCAAGATGGATGTGTTCCTTGAAAACCGTGAGGCTGTTCAAGGTGGCACTCTACATCCTGACGTAGCAGCCATAGTCAGGAAGCTGAAGGATCTGCTAAAAGTACACCTTCGCAAACGCATGGAACAGAATCGCGAAATGATGCTAGCGTGCCTTTGCGATCCAAGAATTAAGGGAAAGCTAGCTTTGAAATTCAGTGTTCTCAGTAGCTACCGGGAGCAATTGGTCAACAAGGTGGGTGACTGGCAGCGTAAAATGGGAGGAGGAAGAGATTATGTGGTCTGCTACTCCTAGCAGCAGCATCAGCAGCAGTACCACAAGCATCACAACAACACAGCTGAGTGGAGCAGCTGCGTTTTGGGAAGAGGCACTTGGGAGTATAGTTGGACCATCTGACAGAGCTAGCAGCAGAAAGGAGAGTAGTGCTGCTGAAATGGTCAAACTTTACCTCTGTGAAGTTCCTTCACCTAATGTTGATCCTCTTAGCTACTGGGATGAAAAGAAGAGTGTGTGGCCTGCACTCTCATGGGTTGCGCAGCAGCTTCTATCATGTCCGCCAACCACTGTTCAAAGTGAGCGCGTGTTTTCTATGACTGGAAACATACTGAGTCCACAGCGCTCACGCATGGCACCTCATCTGATGGAGCAGATTGCCTTTCTTAAATTCAATCTGCCTAAGTTGGGTTACCCAGCTCTTAGCTTGGAAAGTAAATTTTTTTTTTTCTCTAATGTTTAAGGTAGTTTCTCCCCCTGGTTGCACGTGTTTGTGGTGTGGCAACGTCTGCTACCTCCGCCGGTGTAGCCAATTTACGTTAGGGCCTAGTGTCTGAGTTCTGGAAGTCCGCTCCCAAACGCCATGGACTGACAGACTTTGATGGTTTGCCCTGGGGTGAAACAGGTGAGCGGTGTTACAGGGTCACCGTACCCAAGGCTGGGTACCCCTGTTTGAGGTCTGAGGAATCACCAGTCAGTCCCTCATACGGATAGCACTCAGCTATCTACGGATCATCCAGACCACCATTCGTAGAAAACCAAGAAGAACTCTCTTTATTACAAACACACAGAACTTTATATCCAATCTCAATGCAATGTGCACCGAACCCAACCCCCAATCCCATCAGCCACATCCCATCACAAATCCCATCAGTATACAGGGGATGTATCAGGTGAGGGGATTACAGAATACAATGGGTTCCCCCACCTGTGTTATCCCCCCTGTAGTGCGGGGCCGTCTGGGCAGACAGGGCTGTGTTGGCTGATTAAGAGCCCCAGCCAGATTATAGGATCGTCTCTTTGAAGGCTGGGGCTGAATCCACATCAGTCTCTGGGCCGGTTACACAATAAACACAATATAATATATTACCGGGTCACAGTATACAGAACCGGACACAAAAGTGCTCCGTGACCCGGCTAAACTTCATATGACACATGAGCCAGCTAGCCTGGCCCTGTCACAAGCGGGTCGTCAATTGCCCACTCATTCAACTTTCCCAATGCTGCTGCTGCACCACGCCAGCGTCTCTTCTCTGCCAGTTCGCTTCCTGGCTAGTGTCATGCCTCAAATGTCCAAAATGTTCAAGGTAGTTTCTCCCCCTGGTTGCACGTGTTTGCGGTGTGGCAACGCCTGCTACCTCCACCGGTGTAGCCAATTTACGCTAGGGCCTTGTGTCTGAGCTCTGGAAGTCCGCTGCCAAACATCTAGGACTGACAGTGTTTAGATGCTTTGCTCTGGCCTGAAACAGGTGAGCGGGTCGCCAATTGCCCACTCATTTGCCTTTCCCAATGCTGCTGCTGCTGGTGGTGGTGCCAGCATCTCTTTAATGCCAGTTCCCTTCCTGGCTAGTGTCATGCCTCAAATGTCCCTAATGGTAAGGGCAGTTTCTCCCCCCTGGCTGCGTCTGTTTGCGGTGTGGCAACGCCTGCTACCTCCGTCGGTGTAGCCAGCTTACGCTAGGGCCTTGTGTCTGAGTTCTGTAAGTCCGCTGCCAAACGTCTAGGACTGACAGTGTTTGGATGCTTTGCTCTGGGGTGGAACAGGTGAGCGGGTCGTCAATTGCCCACTCAATCGCCTTTCCCAATGCTGCTGCTGCTGCTGCTGGTGGGGGTGCCAGCGTCTCTTCAATGCCAGTTCGCTTCCTGGCTAGAGTCATGCCCAAAATGTCCCTAATGGTAAGGGCAGTTTCTCCCCCCTGGCTGCGTCTGTTTGCGGTGTGGCAACGCCTGCTACCTCCGCCGGAGTAGCCAGCTTACGCTAGGGCCTAGTGTCTGAGCTCTGGAAGTCTGCTGCCAAACGTCTAGGACTGACAGTTGTTTGGATGCTTTGCCCTGGGGTGAAACAGGTGAGTGGGTCGCCAATTGCCCACTCATTCGCCTTTTCCATTTCCATTTCATTTTTTTCCGTCTGATACACAACCTACCAAACATGACACACACAATAACACATATAACACAGTGACATAACACATAACACACATAACATATATAACACAGTGACATAACACATAACACACACATGTACAATTCACAAATCACAAGGACCTTTCCTCCTGTTATTTGTCCTGGCCTTCACTTCTACACTCACTAGCATTAACGCTATAACTCACACTTCACCCTATAACATTTTTCCATCCACATAGCTGCCAACAGACCCAACTTTTTCAGGGACAGTCCTGCTTTTTTCCTGTCCCATCAAATTTAGCTAAACTAGGTATGCTAGTGCACATAGGTATAGCTGGGTAGGGTAGCACTACAACATTAAATAAATATAATAAAGTAAATAATAATAAATATAACTTTAAAATAAAATTCAATAAACCCATTAAAATTCAAATTTAATTATTATTTAGACATAATACATCTTTAACCAAAACAGCGCACTGCTAATAATCTTAAAAATAACCGTACATTAACCCTAAGCTATTTTTTAGTTCTTGTCCAACATTTTTCCATTCGCATATCTGACAACACACCCAACATTTTTGTGGACAGTCCTGCCTTTTTCCAGTCCTGTCCAGTAAAAGTTGGCTTGTTGCAAAGTATGCCATTATAAATAGGTAGCAAATGTTAGGCATGTATTACAAGTGGTCCAAAATCAATGTAAAATAATCCCTATTCTTTTATGAAACATCTATGGATGTGTGACTGTGTATGATAAAAAGGAGGCCAAGTTCCTTGAAGCATTTGTCTAGGTCATTTTGTGTACAGTACACCTCGGTACATGTGTGCAACTCTATTGGTCGTTTCGGCAGGGGGCTCGCCTGCCATCAACGAATGAGGTGCATTCTGCAGTTCTGCAATTCATTTGTTGTTGCCAAACCAGCCCCCTTCCGGCGACCAATAGAGTCGCACACACGTACCTTCACGGCGCGAACGCATCTGCTGCTGCTGCTGCTCCGATGTGTTCTTAACCCCGCATTAACCCCTGCTACGCAGCCGGGAGAAACCGAAGATGAAACGAGCACGAAGAATGGCCACGAATATTCGCCCGAAAAGAAGACAGGAACACATATTCGCGGAATACAAAGTTTTTTTTTTCTCCGAAGACGAGTACGAAGAGCCCCCTGGTGCCCAAGTCTAGTTTTAACTTACCTCTTCTCCAGTGTGTTTTAATGTGTATTAATGTTGTTGTCATTGTAAGTTCTCTTTGTTAAATATGAGATAAAAGAAAATATTTAACAAAGAGAACTTAAAATGACAATAACATTATAGTGAAGGCTATAAACAGTGCCAGCAGATTTTGTAGCACTTTTACCATAAAGTGCTACAAAATCTGCTGGCACTGTTTATAGAATGCCAGCTGATCTGTAGTGGTATTACATGAAAATGATTACATGAAATTAACAATAGCTTTGAACTTGACATACATAAGACATACTGGTGCTGGAGCGGAAGATCGGGTGAATTTGGGTCAATGCTGGCCAGCAGTCCACCAGTCATTCGCCCAGTGTGCCAGATGACTAGCACACACTTACACATGAAAATCCCCTCCAACACCCACTTACACAGTTGTACACATACACAATCCTACTAACACACACACTCCCTCTAATACCCCCACTGCATTCACTCCTCTGCAAGTGGGCTGGTCCAAGTCCCTCTTTGAAGAGATCGGCACAGGTGGGCCTAAAGAATTATAGAAGGGAAATTCTATATATTTATTCTCAAAGGGGCCCCACCTGGCCTCACCTACAGATGCCACTGTGGATTGTCACTACTGTTAATTGCACATAAGAACCACCTTCTTACTGTAATAAGGTTTCTGTTCTCAGCTCTATGATCATAAAATCCTTTACTGTAACCAACTTCCCAAATGATTTAAACTTTAAACCACCATTTATGGTATCAGAGCACTGTGGACATAACAACCTCTAATACCATATTACATTAACCAAACTCCTGAGCGGATTACAGCCAAGCCATTTTGTTGTTACCGGATGCCTGAATACATGATCACTTGTAATTCCCCTTTGCTATGACCAAACTTTAGTGGTTTGCAACACGTTACATATTATTGATGTAGCCGCACATCTAAGTGCCTTGTAACTTGCAGTGGTTCGTTGCTTTAACTAGAGGGCTATGTAGTTTACTAATTCCTGTAACCAGACCCTATTGCTATGTTACCCCTGAATGCACCTGTAGGTTCCTATCACTACAATTATATGTACTATGTGATGTCTTACTTCTATACCCAGATCTGTGATTTGCCATGAAATGTCTTATTATTGAAAACAATTCATGCAATCATGCCATATGAATATATTTCCCAGGAACACTGCATAACAATTTTTGAAAAGACTAAAATTATATATATGTTTTCATTTAGCTGCATCCATATATCCCAAGATCTGGCCACAGATGCTGCAGTATGATGTGATGGTCATGTCCCTTCTCTCTGTTTCCATGACAACCATTGGGCTTATTTTATGTCGGCACAAATATAAAACCAAGCTGAATCGTTTTACGTAACCGTTTCCATCCTCCCTGCATACCTATTACACTCACTCCAACCCTTTTTTCTCTGCCTCATCCCGTCCGTACCTCTTTTCTGCTTTCAATCATCCTTCTTATTCCTTTATAAAAGCGGATTAAACAGCATTGAGGTAGGTAGCTGCCAGGCTCATTCTTCTGAGATTCCCCAGTGTGAAGCTAGATGCAACAGGGGTTGAAGATAAATCTGCATGGGGTAATATATAGGGGCAAGAATGTAATATATGAGTAACATAATATAGTAGATGTAAGAGGGCTACAGCTGAACATGCATTTGGTATAAAGTAGATGTAAGAGGGCTACAGGTGAACATGCATTTGCTATATAGTGTACAGAGGACAGATAAAGGTGAATGTATTTTTCATACTATGTGTATAGGAGACACAAACATGCGTAAGTTAGTATAGTATACAGAGGAAGCTAGACATGAGTATGTATGGAATAAAGCACAGCATTTCAAACCTTATTTTGTACAGGATGAATATGGTGATTTGTAAAGTGCAGTGCATATGTTAGTGATTTTGGAAAGTATATATCCTATATATAGGGGATTTAGGTTGCAACATTTATAAAATGTTTTAGAGATGGATTAAAAATTTTCTACTGTATTGAATGCGGTGTAAAAGGCTGGTAGGGTATAAACATGCAAGGCATGTAAATCTTTGGTGTAGACAGGGAATATTTTTCTTTTCAGAATATGAGTCTTGCCCTGATATACAACCAGCCCTTCATGTATATTTTACTAACTCATATTAATTTTCCTTGTCCTATTTTCCCGTCACACCAGGGCCTGACTTTGCCCTATCAACGGCATCAGCTTTCTTACTCAGTATGTCTAGATGTGATGGGGACGCCTTGGAGCCACTACTGGGTGCCTTGGAGCTGGAGTGCAAAATTTGTTACAATGGTTTTGACACAAAACAACATCGCCCTAAAATGCTAGGGTGTGACCATCGTGTGTGTGCCCGTTGCCTCAGGAAGATGGTATCTACCTGGGGCTCAGGTACCCCAACCACCCTCAGCTGCCCTTTCTGCAGACAGGAGACTTCATTACCTGAAGACCTACAGCTGTTGCCCGATGACAGCTGTCTGCTATCCAAACTCAGCTGTCAAGAGTGGACACGGAGGCGTGGTTGCTCTGTGGCACCCGAAGTGCTCTTAAGTCCTGGAGATCTCTGTCGAGGGGCTAACTCCTCGGAATGCTTGGTTATCACTATCATGGAGGTGTCGGAGGAGCCACCAGGGCCTGGTGAGGACATAACAATACTAGACATTTTGAGCGTGAAGTTCTCATCGAGTCTGGCATGGCTACCAAGTTCCTGTGTCCCTCACCCTTGCTGCCCTTGCAGGCCTGTGCCACGTGTCCTACTGGGATTCCTGTGCCTTGTGTATTTTAGCTCACTGCCCCTTGGTGTCTATCTTCTTATGATCCAGCAACTGCCTCTTGGCATTGTGCTGGTCAGCTTAGTGCCATGTACCCTTGTACTGTGTCTGTTGTGCCAGTGTTTGTGCCATGAGCTAGCAGCAAGTCTATCTGACTAACCAGAACCCTGAATTAATTATGGCTACCAAAATCATGAACAATTTGGGCAAACATTGCACCAAAAACAGGCCTACTACTGTCTCCAGAATATTATTTCAATCCTCTGTTATATACATTATGACGTGGCTTGTGCTCACAGATTTAGGATCTCTTCCCAACAGCCAAATTTCACTAAATTTCAAAAATATAGATTAATGCAAGTGTGTTACTTTTGCTCTAAAATATATCTTTTTTTTCTGTCTGTTAAGATCACACATTTCTATATATGTATAAATATTATATTGCATATAGTTATCTATATATAAATTTTAAATGGTTATGTAAAATGTATACTCAATTACGGCTGCCCTGCATGGCATTTGTCTGAGCATCCCTGAAGTATACACCAAAAAAATACAATACATAAATACGCACGCACACACTAACTCATGCACCCTCCAGGAACCCTAACACAGTTCTCCTAGACAGGGGTGTCCAACCTGCGGCCCTGCAGCTGCTACAGGACTACATCTCCCATAATGCTCTTTCAGCTAAGGGGCAGGCTGAGGAGTATGGGAGATGTAGCCCCGCAGGAGCTGGAGGGCCGCAGATTGGACACCCCTGCCCTAGAGGGAAAATGCTAAATGTGATAAAAATACTGGGTTATTTCACAATACACTAGGAAAGCTTATTTCTTTGGATGGATACAATGACTTTGCTGCCCTTGTACTGACGAAGTGTGGCACCACCTTGTCCTCTAGGGTGTAATATGGAGATTCTGATCACTCCCTGTTCACGTAGGCAGCATACGCGTGGCAAGAACCTTGCAGCCCTTATATCTGGTGGCAATCATGCATCTACTTTAATAAAACTGATATCAACTTTCCTGGCCAAATTCCCTTGATTCTCTGCTCCCCCTGGTTAAAAAAGTGCCACCCTGTTTCCTAATCTCCACCAAATCTAAATTAAATAAAGGCAGTCTACCTCACATACCCCCAGTAGCTCAGTGAAGAGGTATGACCCGTTTGTTTCTGCTCCAAAGAAACTTTGGAAAACACTGTCTATCCGCCGACACCTATATAGCCTGGAAAATGAAATCACTTACCTTTATTTGTAGGTGACTGATCCTCGAGCTAGGTTTTGTTTTATGGGAGGGTGAAGGATTGGAGATGGATAAGGTATGGGAGTATGTTCTTGTCACTGAGTCACTGCTAAAGTTGCCAGTCAGGGGCAGGAAAGCGCTCCCATTGAAATCAACGGAAAGAATTAGACCTCACATGCAAGGAAGTCTCTCTACCTCGCATACCCTCAAGTAAAGAGGTTTCACAAATATTCCTTCTACTCCAAAGAAAACACTGTCTATCCCCTGACAACCATATAACCTGAATAATTACTTACCCTTTTGTAGGTGACTGATTCTAGAGTTAGGTTTTGTTCTATGAGAGGGTGAAGGATTGGAGATGGGTAAATAAATTTGGGCCAAGGGAGCTTAAGCATTTCTTGGCCCATGCAGAACAGTGAAGACAAGATGCATCCCTATGCTGCTACCTTTGATGGAGCCAGGACTCTTTATAAAAGTCCTCTCTGTCCTGAGTATTTTAAAAGGCTAGGGGATCAACCATCATCTAGCACCTATGTGTTTGCCACAGCACATCACATAGTGGAACAAGAATGTGGGGTGTACTGGAGATGGTGACCATCGGTGCATGCAATTATCCATTCATCCCAATACATGGGGTGGCGGGCTCACAGGTCTCCAACTCTGTACACTGCATTGATCTCAATATGCTGAGGGTAGAAAGATAGAATGTGTCAGCAGATAAGAACCATTCGGAGCATCTAGTGTGCCCAGTATCTGAATACTTTTATTGATCCCTGGCCTTATGCCTATCCCATCCATGCTTAAACTTATTCACTGTATTAACCTCTATCACTTCTGCTTGAACGCTATTCTATAAATCCACTAAGCTATGAGTAAAGCAATACTTCCTGACATTACTTTTAAACCTTTGCTCCTCTAATTTAAGACTATGTCTTCTTGTTGTGGTATTTCTTCTTTGAACTATACAAGCATTGGTATTATGCAGGTTTTTTTTTAGTCCTCCAAACCTTTTTTAAAAGATTTACCATACAGGCAAAATGTGTCTGCCATAGGCACATGCTTATGGCAGCTGTTCAACAACCTCTGCAGCATGGAGGTGGAAGTCTGTGTGACCATCGGTACAAACCTCCTCACAAATGCTTCTCTTTTTGGTTGCTCCAGCTGCTGATGTAGAAGGCTGTACAGCACAGGACTCCCACAGACACGGGAGGCTCATTGGAAAGGGATATTTGCCCTGGGCCCCGTTAGATATAGAGAGAGCCCTGTCTACATTTATATACGTGTGTGTGTGTGTGGGGTGTGTGTGGGGTGGGTGTGTGTGTGTGTGTGTGTGTGTGTGTAGAATTTCATGCGTGGAACAGCAACAAGGCTGCTGACATGAAATACTTTAAGCAGGCATTGTGAAACCGGTACAATAACCTGAGGTACAGAAGAAAAACCATGTGTTACATTTCCCGCCATATAATTGAAAGGGTATCAATTTTGTTCACAATATAGAAACTGTGTAACTTAAAATAAACTGAAATAAGTTTAGCAGTAAAATGCTTTTGGCAATAATATCTTAACCCATGTTGGTGCCTTTGTCCAGAAGGTTTTAAAGCGTAACCTTCTCCCTGTGCCCTCCTCCCTAAGGTTTTTCTGTACCCTATAATAATAGGCAGTATTAAGCAGGAAAATGTCCAAGTGGACCCAAAAGGAAGAGGTCCTTTGCTACCCCTCGAGCCATTTTAATTGCACTTTGTCTCCCACTTGATGGTGGGTTATGAATAAAGTGTCCACGGCAAAACATATGGAAAGCTCATGGCGCATGTGATTTTACTTGATGGATGCAATCTAACATCATGCCCAAAAGCAGTTTATTCCTCCTCCTCTCAAGTATCTCTTTTCATTTTCAGTTTGTTTCCTCTCCCCTCTACTGTATATTCCAAATGCAATAGAAAGCATTTCCTCCTACACTTTCCTCCTCTAGTAAGGTTCCTGTCCTTGAGCACTAAGCAATGACGGCCCTTATCTCAGCGTAACTCAGTTATAGCCATTTGAAAGGCATGCATGCATGGCTGTCCACTGAAGAAAGCATTCAAGAATGCATGTGCAATCAGAATTGATGATTGTGCGAAACAGATATAAATATAGGGAAGCACTTTATGTATTCTAATATTATCAACATGTGACTTTCTTTGAATAAAACATGGAGCGTTGCAAATGTTTATATCCACTACTTAAGTCTCAAGCTTCTTCGGTGTAAGCCCACTGTGATCGCCTGTGAATCTCTACCTTGTAGGTTTAATCCATTTGTAGGAATACCAATTGGGGGAGGGATAATGAATAATCATGTAAAGAAGCTCCTACCACATATCAGAATGGGCATACAGATGAACAATTAGTTTCCAACCCAGTGAAGAATGGGCGATAAACAGATTTTAGGATTATTTATGTACTCCAGAGTTTAATCTTAATGGGATAAAAGGAAGAGAGTCTTAGAAAAGCCACTGCTCTAGTACTGAAGATTATTTGACCGACCACTAACCTTAAATGCTGCCCATCACTATTTTTGTTCTTTTGGGTTTAAAGCGACAGTCCGGGCTCTAAGTGTTGTAAAATGAACTTGATGCTAATTGATGCATGCATTTAATGAGACAGGAAAATTTGTCTCATTTCCCCCCCCTTTCTCAGCCAGCTTTTGCTGAAGCAGGCAGTCTCTTTAAGCAGATGTTCAGGGAAAGAAAATGACAAAAAAACTGTTGATCCCCATAAGATTGTTAGAATGTGCAAATCAACTCCACCACCACAACTCTGTGTGAAATAAGTTATATAATTTATAGAGTACCAAAATGTATCCAGTCTGCTTGCATTATCTTTAGCATAAAGTTCTGTCACAGTCTGTCTTCATGTCAACGTTTCTTGCAAAAAGGACTGTAAGGCAGGAAAGGGTGATGACATCATAGGCAAATGAGAACGTCGATGGCGAAAGACTCTGTATTGGAAGATCACCTCAGTCGGTCAAAGTGATCACATCATACTCTATCTCCTGCTGTAGAGTGTCCTCTCTCTCTTCTGTGTACACTGTCTGCGTCGCTGCTGCATCTGCCACAGCTGGGGAGGGGACATGTGTTATACACGTTACATGACAAACCAGTTTTTTTTTTTTTTTTTACAATTATACATTGTTCTGACCTGTGACAGCGGAGTGTGCAGCAGCTTGAAGCTGTTCCTGTGTGAGGAGCTGCTGAGTAGGCGACATGGGGACAAAGTGAATCTGCAGAAAAAATAAACCAACGCTTAGAACCCTTACCACATCCAATTGTGGCGTTTACCCATAAAGAGTTTTAGTTTAATGGAGCACTGCCAGGAATGCTAGAGAATGTAGGATACCTGTGGATCTTGAAGGAATTGGGCTCCTGGCTCATACTGAATGTGGGTAATTTGCCCATCCTGAACCTGTAATACATATAAATTTCATTGAACTAATAAAGAAGAAAAACAAAATTATTTTACTAACACTAATAAATGCAAAAAGGCTGCGCTCAAAGCTAGAAAAAACCCAGAACAACGAATTGAGATTTATTCTGTAATAATCGCACGTGTAGAGTACAGAGTAAGTATATATTGCATATATTGTGTTGGTATATGTACTTACGTGATACCTTAGGAAGTTGCACCAATGCCTTTGAGTGCCCTTTTCAACATTGACTTAAATAAAATAATCTTGCTTGGGTTTTCCTAATGGCTGTAAACCTGAATAGTGGATGTACTGTACTGGACATGTTTAAGTTAGGTTTTGTTCCTTAAGATGCCATTTAAGTCCAGGCCTTTTTCTTTTTTTTTTTCATGTACACCAAAAGTAACCTAGTAGTCTGTGTACTATAATAAACCAGTCCTATGGCACGTAAACAATGTGCACATATATACATATCTATACACATATATATATATATATATATAACAAGCAATTGAACAGGTGTACCTAATAAAGCGGACAGTGTGTGTATGTATATATATATACACACACATATAATGTGTGTATAGTGTTAGAGTCAGTGGGTGTGGGTTAGTGAATGTTGTTGGATAGTGTGTGCATGTATATAATAGTGTGGTGTTAGCATGTGTGTGCATGTTACTGTATGGCATTATCATGTGTATATCCGCATGTACTGTTAGCGTGTATGTGTATTTGTGTATGAGATTAAACATGCCTGTGCATGAGTGTATGATGTTAGCGTGTAAGCTGTTAATGTTTGTGAGCATATAATAGCATGTGTGTGTATGGTGTTAAGTGCATGGTGTTAGCATGATTATTTGTGTTAGTAACAGGTGTTAGTATGTGTGGAAAAAAGGTTGGAAAAAAAGACCTAAGTCATCAAGTTCAACCCTTCTACCTACCCTTCCAAAAGAAAGCAAAAAAAAACCCCTAATTAAGCTACTTTAATGTTCATTTGACAAGTATGTTTGCTTTCGCACATTTCTAAGTACGTTTGTTATGCCAATATCCCCTTTCTTCTCTGTGGTCTTCTAAAAAGCAAACACTCAACATCAGATAAATTAGATCAATCACAACTTTTTTAGCCATCCTGTTAAGACTAATTACTGTAGGAAATTAACATTTCCACATGTTGGAGTTTGTGGAGGAATCAGAAAAAAGGGAATGCCAAAGCTACCTGAATATGGTGTCCCTCTGGCAGGACGACATACTCCTGTGGAATAAGGTGAGGCACACCTTCTTGGGAAATGATGTATTGCACCTAGAAAAAGAAATGGTGATGAATATATGTAGAATAATATGATAAACATTTCTACATGTTGATAGCTGAAAAAAACCATTAAATAAAGAGATTTTTTTTAAATCTTTTTACCTGGTTATCTGCTGTAACAAGCTGCTGGAGGGTCTGCCCATCAGCTGTTGTGATCTCCTGAATGTATGCTGTATTCTCCTATAAAAGTTACATACAAAATGCAATGGTGTTTTTATGCATCAAAATCACGCATAAGGTAATTAAAGCACATTACAAAGTCTGAACAATCCTGACCACTATCAGCATTAAAATAAAAATGTTTGTGTTTCTAACCTGGTTGGTTACAGTTTCTTCCTGAGTAAGAAATATATGCTCCTCTTCCAAAGACGGGGCAGTTGTAAGTTCTGAAAACAGAGAATGACTTGTTGATCCCATGAGGCAAATATGCTTGCCACAATATATGTACATGTTAAAATAATGTTTTCTTCTTGCATACACATAATACCTTCATTTTCAGGCTGCTGTGCGCTCACTCCGCCATGCAGACGCTGAATGTGGAACTTCAGGTGACCTTTCCTATTAAACCTAAAGTGTTACAAAATAACACATAAAAGGTGGAAAGAAACATAAAATGTTAAGTGTAATAAAAGAAAAAAGAGAAATAAAGACTTCTATATACAATAAATTGGGGCAGAAACAAAGAAGGTTAACTGAATGTGAATCTATAACAGTCAGGTTAAAAGGGATAGGAAGGTGAAAGAATGAAAACTGGAGTAAAAAAACAAGCTTGTTCACCTTTGTCCACATAAGTGGCAGGAGTGAGGTCTATGGTTGGTGTGTGTCATGGCGTGTCTGCTTAGATCCTTTTTATTCCTAGATGCAAAACTGCACTGATTGCAGCGGTGAGGACGGAGGTCAGAGTGCAGAGACATGTGATCCTAGAACATGGCATGGCATGTAAGACAATAATGAGACCTGACAGTTAGGAATTGATATTAGAGTACAGAATGACAGAAATAAAAAGATCTTATTTAGTGTTTGTGGAATTCACAAACGTATACACTTCCTGCGGGGTAAATTTAGTTTTTTGGCTAATGAGAAATTAATTGAGCAGTTCCACATGTAGGATCAGGAAACGCCTGTTAATGTCATTCACGTTAGGTTCGTGAATGACAAATAACTCCACTGTACAGCCTAAGATATACCATGGTGATCTGAGTAAAAGGTATGTATCACAGATTAAATCAACATTTAGGTGCTATACATACACGCTTTGGATACTGGAATTGCATATGACACATTCATATTTTCCCACAATGCATGTCGTACAACCAAAGCGCATTTAACAGTGTACAGGAATATTCAGAAATAGTAGGACGTCAATCCTCTACCTTCTAAGGCTTTAAAACTAGAATTAACTATTTATCATATGTAAGCCGGTAATGTAAGGAGACCCAAGCTAGTTATATATATATATTTTTGAGTTTCCCATGACTTCTGTTGCCATCTACTTCAAGCACCCAAAGATCCCAGTAAATCTATTCCAAAACAAGAACACCACCTGTTCTGTATGTACGTACTGCTGTGAATATATATGTACATACAACCTCCATTATGAGGCTGATGGTGTTACTGGTACTAAGTTTGCGCCTCTTGACATCATGTAACTTCTCGAGCCTGGTTAAACTTAAAGCGGAGCTAAAATGTAAAACGTGATCTATGACGCAAAACAACAAACTCAAAACATATTTCGGGAATATTTAGAATGCAGAAACGAACAGACGTGACAGGAAACAAGAAAAAAAATGTGTTAAAAATAAAAAGTAATGACAGGGGTGAGGTTATTGCCATACCCGAATTTCAGGCCAAGATGCTGCAACAAAGGTACAGTCGTGGCACTTGAATCCACTCCCTCCCTCCACGTGTGCTCTCTTGTGACTCTCCATCTCTGCTCGACCCCAGAAGGAAGAACCACAAATCTTACAAGAAAACTTCTTAGCCACAGGAGGTGGCGGAGAATGATCTGCTGCAACCTATGTTTAGAAAAAGAATAGAGCGAAAAAGAAAGTATTGAGGGAGAAGTAACAATTTAAAGCATACTGCATAACATTGGAAAGCCGTAAAGGCAAATATGGGGTCTGACCTGGGATTGCTGCGGTTTATGAAGAACCTGAAGTGTATTTTTGTCCTTCACTCTATCGTCCAGTATATGTTGAGGTGACTCTGGAGGGATTTCAGCATCACTGCAGCCAACAACAGAAATGTTTCAGGTTTCCTTGTCAACTTTCCCCTTAAGTTTTCTGATTGCCATCAACTCTCCACCCTTAAGCAATAACGGTTTCATTACCCTATCATTAAACAGCCTCGGCAATGCCATTGACTCCTCCAGCCCTTTCTAATTAACCAAAAATGTTTTCAACTCCAAATCATACCTGCAAAGTGATGTCTGGATGTTGTCTGTGTTTATTAGACTGTACTCAGCTGTTGTGAATGCGGTGTTAATAGTGATCTGCTGCACATCGGCTTCCTCATATCCGGTCTCTTGGACCTCTGTCACTTCTCTTTCATCCATATGCAAGGTCAGGACTTGAGCCATGTGTGGTTCCTGAGCACTGACCTCTGACCCTTGACCCTCACCACAGGAGCCTGATTTTACCACAGCCACCTGTTTTCAAAATAATCATAAAAGATGCTCATGTGCAGAGTGACCACATGGTCAGACAATTTAACACACACACACACAATATTCATACCATTACACCTTACAAAATATACATTATATATACTAGACATGTGCAGATGGGCAAAAAGTGACACATTTTTCAGTTTGTTTTTGGCCCGTTCATTTTCATGCTACGAATTTCGTTCCCTGCCCATTTGTTTCACCGACAAATTAAGGGGCATTTTGTTGCCCACTGCCCGCATTCACTCACTCTCCAAACTTTTCCCTACATTCTCTGCTGACCATCTTCTCTATATTATTCTATAATCTTCTTTCTTCGTCCGCATCTCTGCAGAATAACACAGCGGCAACCTTGATCAAAATGGCGGCACTGTGGTGACATACTTCCCGATACTCCAATTGAGGGAGATGACGTCACTGCAAGTGCAGCTATTTTGCACTCAGGTAAACTGAGGGCAATATGGCGGTGCTTGTGATGACACCTCCCTGATCTTCCAGTCGGGGTAGAGGAAGTCATCGCAAGCGTTATCATTTCGACCTCATGTGAAGGGAGGGTAATATGGCGGTGCTTGCGGCACCTTCCTCTTCCCCGATTGGAAGATTGGGAAGGACGTCACTGCGGCACCGCCATTTTGGCGATAGCTGCTGCCGGGGTATGTCTGGAGACGCAGACGAAGACAGCAGATTAAGGATTGAAGACTGAATAGAAAGGATAAGGGAGAGAATAGAAGATGCGGAAGCGGTCGCCAGAAGTGGAAGCAGTCTGCAGATTTAGAGTGTGCTAGTGAATGCAGACCCATGACTTTCAGATGAGAATTCTGAGCCTCTTGGTTCGTTTTCCTCCAATTTGTGGGGGGTCTGGCCTCGTTTTCAGGCCTTTGTATGAATTGTCAAATTAACCAAATTTCTGTGAAATTGCAATTCAAGGAGTCCAAATGCACAAGTCAAATATATAACAGTACTGTGGAAAAGTTTTATGCAGGAGTGAAAAAATGCTGTAAAGCAAGAACATATACATGGTTTTTTTTTTTTTGTTTTTTTTTTTTTTACAAAATGCAAAGCGAGTCAACAGAAGAAAAAATCAAAATTAAATCAGTATTTAGTGAGAACAACATTACATGGTGTTCTTTGCTTCTGGACACATACCTGTAGGGGGCCGCCCTGTCCATCCCTCTGTGCACTCATATTTAAAAGAAGGTCAAGAGCTGCGCGGGTTGTGAGGTCTTCTTCTTCACCTAAAATCAGAGTCAACAATAAAATCCTAGATCTGAAACTTTTATCTGGTTCTATGAATTGGAAAACAGAAACCTTCCCAGAACCTTGCCTACTTTACACATGTCTCTCACCTTGCTCATATATAATTGCAGCAGTTTCCAGTGTGTTCTGTGGCTGCGCATTCCCTGGTTGAGGTCCCTGTTGCAGCATGTGATAGGTAAGCTCTGTATGGGGATTCGGAGCCATTACACCACTCAGTGTCATCGAGGTGGGCTGGGTGAGCGTAGAAGACATAAAATAAAAAATGACATTGTCTTGAACACCTTGAGTGTGGGTTTTTCTGTAAAGCCATAGCCCTCCTTAGTAAATGTATCCAATATATCTGGTTATACATATATTATTTACCTCTGTGTACATAGACATTATCATCTATACTCTTCTTAGCCTTTTTCCTTAATCTTTCTAATTCTTCCATTCCAAGAACGACTAGTCACTCATCTCAGACTCACAGAAACTATCACCTTCACTATCGAATTAGTCTTTAGTCTTAAACAGTTACCTGGACTTCCTGGATTGCAGGTGCTGAAGCATCAGGGTTCTCAGGCTGAACGTGCTGCTGCTTTAGCTCCTCAATTTGCTGCAGGGAGAAGAATGGCCGGCGCCGGCAGGGGGTTTCCTCAGGGTTGCGTTGGACCCATTCTTGCAATAGATGTGCATGTCGACACTGCACATGGAGGCGCAGGTTCTTCTTGTGCTTGGTAGTGAAGTGACAATAGTCGCAGGCAAATGGCTTTCCACCTAAAAATATACAAGCCACATGGTTAAATTATTACGGTACAAAAATACAGCTAGTCTCTTCCAGGTAGCGTCCAAAGGACACCCATGCTATTTTAATAAACGCAAACCTGAGTGCTTGGTGGCTTCATGGGACAACAAAAAGTCCTGTCGGTAGGTGTGATATTTGCATTGACTGCATTTGAACGGCTTATCATTCATGTGGGTAAGTTGGTGATTCAGAAGCCGTTTCCGATCTTCACAGATATACTCGCAAAACTCACACTTATACCTGTAGGGGCACAGATTACGAGAATCAGTCAATGTCATCCGTGAATACCTGCTCTAGTAGATTTCAACTCCTTAAAATTTACTATGCATTTTAAAGGGTCATCCCTAGCTAAATTCTTGTGGGGGGTATTGCTGGCCCTGTATAATGTACAGTTCAATCAGCAAGGTGACTGAATGAATAAAACCAATTTTAATATGCTTTAAACAGGGCCATGGAACTATTCTTGGAGCAAAGCCCCCAGAGATTGGCTCTTCATAACGTAAAGGGAAATCCGTGAGATAATACTCCAGCTCTTCCACCAAGTACCTCTTTAGTGAATAAATCCAAAAGGATTGGATGTCTCGTTATATATTGGTTGCCTGCGTATACATGAGTTAGTTAAAGTTGTTTGCTTGGATTTTTGAAGCTGCACAAACATACAGATTGCCGTACCAAATATTACCGGTATTAATAAAAGGTGCACTGATGTGCGAAGATGCATTTTAGCCATTATGTTTAATCACATACCTCATTTTTTTTTTTTTATCTACATATGGACTTTAACCATTATGGTGCCATGCCAAAATTGATAATGGGATACAGTCAAAAAAATAAATAAAAAAATACAATATTATAGAAGAAAGCTCGCATTAAAATTGCTAATTAAATGTGTTAATTTGTATGGGTTTGTTTGAAATGGTAAGTATGATTTTAATTAGCATATATAACAACAGCTATAGTAATTTATGAAGAGGGTAGTGATGGAAAGGAATCTCATTCGAAAAGGATCAAACGCTCCGAGAATAAGCATAATGATTTAATCTGCAAACCAATTATATACGCTGCACGGTATACAAAGTTAATTGTGCAGAAGACATCCTAGGGACACTGGCGAGGGATTTCCTAATCAGCTCTATATTTAGCACGATCACATACAGAAGAGATTGAATTGTCACATATACATTTATGGTAATGACTGGCAGTTTTAGCAATTACATATGCCAGGTTTATTTATCAGGATTTCCTGATTGTAGGAATTCATTCTATTTCATTGCTAGGTGAAATGTTAACCTGAAATTTGGGGAACTCGCATTTTAAATAGTAACCATGCATTCATTACATATTTAAGTTGTCTAAAAACACATACAATAGATTTGGTTAAAACTGGCAGTTATTTACAAAAAAAAGTATATATATATTTCATAGAATCCCGGATTCTTACTGAGACGCTAATGCTAACGCTAATGGGTGTATTGTGAGATACTGTACACACACATATCCGCATGTAGACATGATGTTCCGCAGTGTATTTGAGGTGGTATTAGTTGTACAGAGCGGTTTGTAAGTCTAAGATTATTAGGGATGGTGGTTGTTACCTGCTGTTGTCCACACTTTGTAGGTGAGTAAGGAGGTGCATCTTGAATGTATACCGCTTTTTGAAAGCTTTTCCACACTATCAGGAACAAAAGAAAGCACATTGTAAGTACACATACAATACAATCTTTACAATGCACATTGAGCTGTGAATGTGTATGTTTATTACCTTGTCACACATGTGGGGTTTCTCAGCACTGTGCGTCTTCAAATGCTGAGTCAATCTCTTCTGCATGTTATAAACACGGTTACACACAGGACAGGGGTAGGAGGTAGGTTTCGTTACCTTGAGGAAGAAAAGAAGTTTCAGGTCCTTCTCAGTGCAGTTATTACGTGGGACGGTTGACAACAGAAAAGACAGTATAATATACATTGTGAGTTCAGATGAAAAGGGGTCCCGGGTACACAGAGTGCGCAATGTTAACAAAAGTTAAGGGAAAGTGTATATAAACAATGAGTATATGTTTGGCCAGTAAAATAAAAAATGCACTCACCAGGTCGTTGGTTGTCTTTCTAAAAGAAAACAGACAGTAAAAATGATGTCACTACTTAATTAACTGCAGCAATTACAATAGAAACCAACTAAACAAGCTGGAAATCTAATTAGATTCAACTTGATCAGGAATTCCGATGAAGCACAAACACAGCAAAACGCTTCATACATTATAAAATTCAGATACAGAGCTGCACTTGTATTTAAAAAACAAAAAAAGTGTCCCAAAATGTATAAAAAGGCCAAAATCTACATGCTGAGGCATCAGCTTGCTCAAAGACCAAACGGCTCTTTGCAGAGGATATGGTAAGGGAAGGGAAATCTGGAAATTGCGTGATGCAATTAATTGAATACAGAGATGTTTTACTTTTATTCAGTATTTTTACTCTTTATAAGTTATCTTTCGTGCAAACTTTTAAGAACTTTGTTTTTTTTTCTACACCGCCTCTAAGTAATCCACTCACCGTTCCTGCTTGTGCACAGCTGAATGTCTTATCACATCCTTCTTGTACACACTTGTATAATCACACTGATCACACTTGTGTGGCTTGTTTCCTTTGTGGTTATACATATGTTCCTGGTGGAAATCATTAAAGATAAACAAATAAAAAATGGAGTCTGGCCTTAACTGGATGCACTTTAACTCTGCTCCCTTCGCGTTTCATTTCCCTCTTCATCCCCCACAATTGTCAAGATGATTCTCTGTTTTAATTCTATTAAAGACCATTAAATAGTTTTGCTTGATTCACAGAGTTATTTTTCCAAGATTTCTATTTTTCTTCATCCCATGCAAGATCATAAATATTAATTTATTAAAACATACAATCGATACAAAAGTATCAAAGACTCACAATACACATTACACGCATAAAAGGTTAGAACTTTATTAGCCGAGTAGGATTAAAAAGCCAACTTTCAAGATAATATTTATTTTGCCGAAAAAGGCAAATAATGGTTATAGCATATTATCCACTTTTATTACATTTATTGCATAGTTAATACATAGTATTTATTTTCAATAGTGTATGAGAATCTTGTGAATCTATGTGAAAATATATCTGCAACAGTGTTACTTCTGACTGAAGGTATACTTGCACAAAATGTACATAAAAAAATATCCCCAAAATGTCTGTAAACGCCCTTTTTTCCTGAGCACTTGTCATGTGTAAAACGTGTTCCTCAGATATCTACAAATAGGACCCCTAATAAAACGCTTTCATTGTCCCATTCCTCCCATCCGCTCACCTTGAGTGAGGACCATCTCCGACACCGGTAATTACACTGCTGGCATCGGAAGGTCTGAGGATCGTTGCCATCATGAGAGCCGACGTGGAAGGTAAAATCTTCGTGTGTAAGAAAACGGGAGCCACACACGCGGCAGAGGAAGGGCCTGAGCAACTGCTTATTCGGTGATTTATAATACCTATGCATCAAAGACCTGATCAAATCCAGGGTCAAATGTAATGAACAAAAAAAACAAAAACTGACGTATTTTTCATTAATTCTGGAAGCAAATGTTCAAGCAAAAACAGAAGGGTTCGGTTTAACCCCTTCAGTCCCAGGGGTATTTGGTACCTTAAAGCCTTTTGCGCTATGTTGGTTCAGCAATTATTCTCCTTTCCTACGAATATTGTACCCATGGAAACTATATCTATTTTTCAAGGGGAGATAGAGCTTTCTTTTGATACCATAGTTAGATAATTAGCTGAAAATTTAGGATGAGAAATTTAGTAAAAACTAGTGAAAATTAGAAATGAAAACATATATATATATATATATATATATATATATAAAATTTTCCCCTCTGAATCCTCACAAAATTAGGTAAAGTGACTGAAAATCCCCTCCAAGTTTATCAATTCAGGTGTCCTGATTTCAGAAATACCAAATTTATAGGGAGTTTTTATGCTTATGGCTTAACGGGGGCAGGAGGGTTATACTGGGTAGATGGTGTGTTAGGGCAATGAGATGTAAGGGTTTTTTATTATTATCTTTTTTATTTTATTTTTTAAATTTTTTTGTATTTTGGTTTTTTAAATTGCACTGTTATCAGTGCAATGGTATGGTTTTCCGGCATTCGCGCAGGAAGCTATTACAGGAGATCGGGCAGCAGAAAAGGGTGAGTCCACCCGTGTAGCGGCAGGGATGTATCCCTGCCGCTACAAGAAGGGCAGGACGTACCGGTACATCCATAGGGGTTTCTTGTTATGCGTTTTTTGGATGTACCGGTACATCCATAGGTGAGCGAAGGGGTTAAATAAGGCATGTTTAGGTCCTTATCACGGCACCTGAAATTGGAAATCGTCAAGTCCCCAGTTAATGTGTTAAACTTAACAGAATAACGCAAAACAATGAAAAGCTTATAAGAATCTGTGCTTCTCCGACAAATGCACTACAGTCCACAGACAAGGAAAATAGTCCTACCTGCGGCTTTTGTATCTGCGGTATTTCTTCCCACGGAAATGTTTAGGAGGTCGCCCACGGGTTTTATTTAGAGGTTTCTGCTCCTCATGGATATTACAAGAGGGATCCTTGCTCTCAGTGACAGATGGACTAATGAGATCCTCAACTTTACTGTCACTGACAGGCAGTAAATCAGCGCCTATTTCTGGGCCTGCAAGGAGCACATATTGTTGAAGATGAGTTGAAGATTTCTTCGTCTAAGAAATTCAAACACAAAGTAATTATTCTCACCTTGGATACGCTGAATCTTGCGTGGACGACCAGGTCGCCTGCGAGGTCTTTCTTTAGCGAGGGTCCCATCAGCAAGTTCCAAGTTATGATCATGATTTGCTTCTTCACCTGGACTATAGTCACTGTCATCTGAAATACATAATTATACCAGGGATCATTTACTAAATTGCTAGTGCACTGACCATTGTGTTTTTACTGTGCTTTCACCCCTTAGGCATCGATGATGTAATATTACAACCCCACAGAACCATCACTTAATGGCAGAGGAAGTAATATTATGTTATTTTACATCAGCAAGTGTAACCTAGGTCATACTTGGTCAGCAATAGCCATATTTGCTGGCTCTGCTCAAACACAGCACTGACAACTTTCTATCAATACCAGAAAGGATCTTTGGGCACTTTCTTCCTGTGGTGTCCAGTGCGGGGATCACCGTTAGAAGATCACTCAAAAAAAATCTCTGAGAAAAATACAAATCAAATAATGATTATAATAATAAAAGTATTATATTAACACAATTTTTTAAAAATAAAAAGTATACATTCGTATTGTATGCATATATAATCTCATATCTGGCCCCCGGGAATCTTAGGACAAACCCTGTAAACTACAGTATAATCTGCCATTTATCACACAGTGAATTTCACTAAACCAAGCTGTGTTCTTGTGGAGCAAAGCATATGAAATTGACCTCCATTTGTATTTGTTAAAGCTTCACAGAAATGTGTATATTTTTACCATCTGGGTCATCTATTGCACCGGCATCTACAATATCATCTTCCTCCTCCTCGTCCTCTTCCCGTGATCGTGTCACCTTGCACACATTACCCTTTTGCTCATCCTTTGAGTCTGAGAAGCAAACATGAGAGGTTGTGGAACATTGTTTAATTTGTCAGAAATATGCATTTCCCTGTTGTTGATGACATACTTATTATCACGTTGTATTTGTCAACTTGAACACTCCATTTGATCAAAATATTAGGTTATTTCAGAAGTGTCCTCAGTCTCACTCTATATTGTTGACAAAGGATTGGAAGACCATGAGCACCAAAAGTTGGGCAAACTGAACTTCTACAGTAATTACTGGACGCTTATAAAAAAAAAATTAGCAGGACCATCTTTCCCCAAGGCTCACTACACTTAAGGTTTTTCACAGGAAACCACAGGAGGTAAGTGTATGTTGCATATTGGCAGTGGCCATCATACCTGGAGACTTGACAGGGCAAGCTAAACAGAGCTCTTCATTATTTGGAAGAGTGGACATAGCTAGCTGGTCATGTAGCTTGGGCAACCCCTAGATAGTTTTCAGTAGCCGGACAAGGGCTACTCCCCTACCAGGAGAAAAGTGACCCATACAAGCAGCCCTTCCCTCTGAGACTTAGGGTCAAACCAAGAGACTTTGGTGGATCGGGGGGGTCTGTCTGGGTATATGAGAACATGTGTCTTTGGGAATGTTACAATGGGTGCCTGGGTATGCTATCAAAAGTACGTCTGTAAACATGTGTCTTTGGATATGTAAGTGAAAGTGTGTATGTAGATATTTTAGTGCGTGAACATGGTGGTCAACATGTTGGTATGCGAGTTTGTGAACATGCAGCTTTTTTGGGTATGTTAGTATGTGTGTGTGGTTGTGTTAGTTTCAGTATTTGGGTGTGTGTGCATATGTGTTAGTGCCAAGCGTCTAGTCATGTTGACATGAGTGTCTGGACTCAACTTTGCCAAGATACGGCGGTCAGACATGGATTTTTCCCATGTTCCACCAACATCATGTCTATACACCAACTACAAAGTCTTTTCTTTACATTTTGTATATTTCTTTGGGAGGGTAGAGAACAATGTTGTGTCTATTCTTAATCAGAACGGGGGGGGGAGGGAGCCATGGGAATTAATTTTGCAACCTTCTGACTAGAAAATAAATACACATATTATTGTTTGCATATGGCCTTTACAATGGTTGACTTCAGAACATGGTCTTGGTACCTGTCTGGACGTGGCGCTCTCTGACATGGCGTAGTAGTGTCGTTTTGGAGGCACTTTTGTACTGGCACATCTTGCACTTGTATTGCTGCACCACAACCACCTCCATCATTCCTTCCAAAGCATCCATGTCAGACACTGCTTCGGGGCCACAGGAAGAGTCATGTGACAGAGACATCTCCCCTACAGCTACTGGACTCAGAGCAAGTGGGTAGCTTGGGCCAGCTGAAATACAGTGTAATTTTATTTCCACATAGTACCACAAATTTATACATATATACAAATAATATACAAAAACATACATATAAGGGCACACAGAAATCATCAATTGACTATGTTGAATAACACGTAGCTGGTAAATCAAGATACCAGGCAATTAACAGGACAACCGCCAAGACAATGGGGCTTTTTCACATTATGAAGGGCAAAGATATTTTGAAGGGCAAACACTTAGCTGGTTTTACTGCCAGCTAAAAGGGCTGAGCTGGTCCTGCATAATGCTTAATTCAGTGGGTGAGGATACATGATGTATAGTGAAGGAGCTGAAACAACTCTTCATTGAGTAAATAGACCCAAATTACTTCACTGAGGTGTCACAACGCTACCTGAAACGTAATCTTTCTAAAACTGAACTCATTATCTTCCCTCCCTCCATCTCCACTACCTGAATTCTCTATCACCATTAACAACACGACTATCTCTCCTACTAACCAGGCCCGATGCCTTGGGGTCATCCTTGACTCAAACCTCTCCTTCATCCCTCACATTCAGTCCCTCGCCAGATCCTGCCGCTTGCACCTAAAAACATATCTGCCCATTCCTCACCCAAGAATCCACAAAAACTCTGGTTCATTCACTTATCATTTCCCGTCTTGACTACTGCAACACTCTTCTGGTATGCACTCCGCTGTCTCGACTGTATCCTCTACAGTCTATCCTAAAAGCCGCTGCTAGGCTTATCTTCCTTGCACGTCGCTCCTCTTCTGCTTCCCCCCTCTGTGAAACCCTCCACTGGCTCCCAATTACCCTTAGAATTAAATTTAAGATCCTGGTACTGACATATAAGGCCATCCATAATACTGTTCCTCCGTACATTTCTGACCTCATTAGCAAATACTCTCCTACTCGTTCCCTACGTTCTTCCCACGGGCTAAGGCTCTCCTCCTCACTTATCACCTCTTCCTTTTCCCGTCTACAAGATTTCACTCGAGCTGCCCCATATCTCTGGAATCTACTCCCAAGGAACCTTCAGCATTCACCCTCCCTCCCGACATTCAAGAAACATCTAAAAACCCACTTCTTCAGAGAAGCATAACATCTTAGCTGCTAGAACTTCCTTGACATCGATCCAACCACCACACTACCTCTCACCCTTTCTCTATGCCTTATGTTTGTCACCCCATTTCCCTCTAGATTGTAAGCTTGCGAGCAGGGCTCTCTCCACCAAATGTATCGGTTTGTCTTAGTCTGTCAATTCTTGTCTTGTCCCCTTGAATTTATGTATTGTATTAAGCGCTGCGTAAACTGTTGGCGGTATATAAATAAAAGATAATAGTGTCATTGGTGAATATATATAAGCATTAAAGAGAGAACATATGAAGTTCTCAAACTAAAGTACTAATTGTATTCCAACAAGAAAAAAAGTCCTTCTTTGTCCCTAAATCTCACACTATTGTGTTAGAGCTTTGTACATTTATTCTTGCTCAGAAAATAAACCTGGTATTTTCTTTAAAAGTATATCCCAGCCCTGTTTTCATGGTAGCTGCATCTTGGAATCGAGGGGAACAGTTTGCATCTTTAAGTGTCTATTATATTTAATATTACCACTCTATTTTGTTATATAAAGGTTCTGACACATAACGTACCAGCCACACTCAAAACAGGATATGATATGTATAGACAGCAACAACTTCTGCAGGAAACATGTTAACTGGCAGCTGATGGGTTTATGGATAAAGTGATACCAGGTATTCTACACAATTTCACAATGAGTTCCAGCTTACCATCTTCTGGCTCCTGTAGGATCAGGTACTGAGTAATTCCAGGGTTCCTGCCCTCAGCACTTGTCAATATGCAGCCTGAGGACAAAGGACATCTTTCACACAAACATACACAGAATAAAGTAGTAACAATATGCAACAGGTGGTAAGCTACCATAGTTTATATGGAAGGAAGTAAACATCATGAAGAGAGGATAAATGCCCATATTTGCTGTATATATAATAGAGCCAGGCACTGGGTTGGGACAGATGCTGGTTTTTCCAGAGATAAAATAATGAAGTGTATAGGCCAAGATTCTCCTTGATTATGCCTTACCCTGGATCAGTTGAGGGTTGATAGAGCTGTGTATAATCCTGTCTACAGATGAACTGGTGGTATAGGTTGGTCCTGTGGCATCCGAGTGAAGCAGGACAGGTTGTGAAGTCTGAGTGAAAAGTGAATGACACATGGAACACACTCCTGGCACAGAGCATGAGACAGATGGACATGAATCTACCTGTGTGTGTGTCATTTGCTCCTGAAAAATGAAAACATAGGATAATAAGCGCCATGAAGAGTAGAAGGTGAAGGTAGAAATTGGTTGGGGTGGCTCTTGGGTATATTCACAAACCATGGAGTTTGTAGAACTGACCATTCCAGCTCCCTAACGTCACTATGCATTAAAACAACTCGCACCAGCGAGCATCTCCTGCAAGTGAAGAAGAGTTGGCTCTGTATAAAGCAAAGTTAAACCAGTGAGGTGACTTTCCAGAAAATGGCTCAGCCCATCTTACACACACACAAAAAAAAAATCACTGGTATTGGCCCATTACAATGAAGTCAGGAAGTTCATATTTTCAGCTCTTTTACAAACCACCGGAATAATGAATAGACCCCAAGGGATTGTATGAGCAAGGGACGTAGGGGTTGAAGAAGTAAAGTGGGGAGATTAAAAAGCCGTAAAATACATACTGTGTTTTCATTGGGCACTGAAACATCAGTCACCTCAGTGATCTTGTTATCTTGGTTCTCAATGGAGCTATTAGGATCGAGGCTCTGCATTGTGCACACCACTTGCGCTCTGCTCAGATTCTGCTCTATGTCCTGTGTTTCCATGTTCTCTAGGCTTTCTGGAATCCCAGAATCCTGTGGGTCCAAGTTATCCAGACTTTTTGTGGAGGAAGTAGCTTTGGTTTCCATGAAAGAGCTCTGTTCTATGCTGTCTGCACTTTGGCTCGGAGCCACATTGTGGTTATTGGTATCTGGTCTTTGACACAAAGCCTGATGCTGTGTACTTTGGCTAACATGGCCTTGTATGATCACCACCTCATGTGGGTCTATGTTAGCTGAATTTAGTATTGTATATTGTTCCTGGTTACCCTTGTTCTCTGACCTGTGATTTTGTGTGGTATTTTCTGGGATCAGTTCAATGCCAGAATCTTGTGTGCCTACGCTATTAGAACTTTGCTTGGTGCTGTACTCTTGGGAATCGAATGTCTCTTGTCTCTGGTCCACAGTGGGCTGCTGTGTGTTCATAACAATTGGATACTGAATTATATTAAGAGCCTGCACACCTATGTTGTCTTGGTGTTGTGTTACGACAACATGTGTGTTTTGGTCATCCGGGCTCAGACTTACGAGTAGATGCTCTGTATTAGTATTTTGTCTCATATCAGTCTCTTCGGCATCCATGTCATTAGTGCCCGGCTTAATGCAAGGTTCACAAACAGTCATTTTATGTAGGTTCTGGTCCATGCTCAGATCCTGGGTCTCCAACGTTCTCACAGCATCCTCTGTTGTGTTAACGTGTGCATTATGTGGAACATCAACATATATTGATTCAATTGTCTCTTCTTCAACTTTCTCAAAGACAGTCTCTTCCACAACCTGTCCCTGAACATTCATTTTCACAGGACTCGAATTCTACAAGAAAGAAACAAATTAGTGAGACAAAATATGGTGGTGACTTTCTAGTACTGTGCAATAATCATCAGCTCCAGAGAGGCAGGCAAAAATTTCACAAACTTTAAGTCTCAAAGAATTAATTGTCTCTGTATGTTACTACAGGGGCAAAATGATGCCTTAAAAAGCAAAAATGATAAAAGAGGAATGGAAAACCCCTGCGAAGTTCCCAGGAAATAAGGCAGGTGTTGTGTCTGGTTCTCTCTGACACTTAAACCATGTGTGCATGAATCACTGCAGAGGAAGTGAGCAGGTCCCAAGGGTGAGTCACAAAAACTGCATACTTCCGTAAAAATACATGTACATACAAGCATTATTTGGTGTGATCAAACATGGAAAACGATAGCTAATAAACACTACGCTATGTGCATCCTTTTGTGTCTTAGTATGATTATATATTGGATTTTGTTTCTATTTATTGACCATGCCAGGTTATTTTCTATTGATAATTTAATTGATTCAGTGGTGCTTCCAGGATACCAGGAAATTTCCTGATAAGCCATCGGACCTGGGTCTGTGCCGAGGCGAGGGGTGCAGCACAACCAGGCTCCACGAGAGCCGGTCTGGGTAGCCGCCACATGCTGCCAGATAAGCAGAACTGGTTGAGGAGATCATGGATTTGAATTATGCATTTTATTAATATGATTTAATACAGTATATATTTGTAATGAATTATTTGTAATTTTGTTTCATAATTAATTTTGTATTTTGTATCATTTTTGTACAATCACTGCTTAGTTAGTCAATGGTTATTTATTCTCTAATCAGCAATCAGTCTTAAAAGAACCACAAACAGGATGGCTGATGATACTTTACTGTACAAATTAAGGTTGTAAGTGATGGTTGATGTTAATTATACCCACCCTCACATTGGTACCAAGCTTATGAGAAAGCGCCAGTTGGGCGCAAAATGTGGCAAGCCTCCTAGTCTACGTGTATACTAGCACTGGTTAATCAATAAAATACACTTAAAAGCATCAGACCGTGTGAGGTTACATAGTTACATAGGCTGAAAAAAGACATGCGTCCATCAAGTTCAGCCTTTCCCATATCGGTTAATTGCTGTTGAGGTCTTCTTTTGCTTTCTGCTGGCATGCTTGGTCCCATTTGGAGGGTACCAGGTCCAGTCTTTTACGGTTAATCCGAATAGAAGAACAGCTGTGAGATCAATACTTGGCATGCAACCTGCTGTACTTAATTGCTGATAGTCTGTCACTTCAGACCTCAGCTTCCTCACCATCTAGCACAACACTCCAGTGTTTTATGTCAGACGATGGGATTAGAAGTCATATCCTGGCAACTCAACATGCGTACTGCCAGGGAGCACCAATACAGAGGTCTGAAGTAACAGACCTCATGCTCCCAATATAGTACGAAATGAGAGGGACAGGAAGAGGAGAAAAGTTAAGAGATGGGAAAAACAGGCGGTAGATGAGGGGTAAAAAGGGGTACAGTAAGGGCATGCGTGTGCCAGGATGTTTGTGTGTATGCGCAAGTGGCAATGTGTATGTATGTATGAATATATGTATGGGACAGCTCTATACTTACACATACACACAATCTAACACGTGATACATACATACCTACACACGGCCTTTCCAACACCATATAGTTGCGCATACATACACTCCATACACTTCCATATAACTACATGCACACATACACAACCTCTCTAAGCAGCATACACTTACTCATACATACATTTTAGGATATTTATCCTAAAAATGTTATAGGCATTTCTTTAAATCCTTAAGTTTCTCATTTGATCTATACACACAATGCGTGGTTTGCATGTGTTACTCAGTTGATTTCTCTGTTTTCTTGTGGTTCTTATTTGATCCATACCCGCAATGCAAGGTGTTACTCAGTTTATCTGTTGGTTTACGATGCATAACTACTGAACAGTTTAAACTGAAAGATTACCTACAGACTAGTGTGCACACGTGAAGGATTAATAAAATTCTGTTTTGACTGATGGAGTCAGTTGCCAATTGGATTTATAGTTATGTCAACATGGACATCAGTTGTTGTTCCTTATCCTGCCCGGTCCATATGACATGAAGTTCACAAAACTCTGACCCTGTTGAGTAAGAGCTGTTAAATTGTTTCAGTTAATATATCCTTATAAAAAATCCCCAGGATTAAAGATCATTTGGAATCAAGTGAATAAAAAGATACTTTCTTATTTTTGAGTAATGTTAGCTTTGGTAAAGCACTAGTCCTTTTTTATAGTTATTTAAGAGAGTAATCGTTACAATGCAAATGTCTTCTTCCAAAATGTTTATATTGGTCACAAACTCAAACAGCAATTCATTTTCTTTTAAGTTAATTAGTGGTAATATTATTGCAATGTCCGCAAAGTATAGGTAAAAAAAGTATATCTAAAATTCTCCCACCCTTTATCATTGGGTATGCCAATATTAAGCTGGCACAGGGATAAAAAATAAACTATACTGTGCCCAGCCCAGTAAGGCCCCAGGGCCTTCACAATACAAGGTTTTAGAAATTTTGATTCCACTATTAACAAAGGTCTTGAATTCTGTCTCAGAGGGATCCCAATTCCAATCACATTCCCTTTCGGCCAACATTACTTTGCTCCCAAAAGAAGTAAAGGAGCTGACACTGCCTTCAGACTACTGCGCAACCTCACTGCTAAATGCAGACAAGGATATTTGTGAAGGTCCTCGCAACTAGGATTAAACGGGATTAAAACGGGTTTGGCCTCAACCGAACAGGGTTTTTTCCCAGGTAGGGAGGTCAGAGACAACACAATGAGAGTTCCCAACCTCGTGCACTTGTCCAGTCCCACAGACCTTAACCACCTTTTGAAATTTCTATCGGTACTAGGCAGGATTGCCTCCTCTCCCTTTTACTACTTATCTTCACCCTGGAGCCCCTTCACAGAGGTGATCAGGGGTAACCCGGCTATATCAGGCTTTCAAAGTCCACAGGGATATAAAATCCTCACATATGTTGACAACTTGCCATTTACTGTTTTATGACCCCTGAGCCCTATGCCAAAAATTCTTGACGAACTACGGGTCCCTCTCAAACTATGAAATTATTTGGGACAAATATGAAGTGTTGAACCTCTCACGCTATCCCCTATCTGCCTTCTCCTTTAAATGGTACCAGAAGCAGCTAAAGCATCTGGCTCACAAAGGACCTGGGCCACATGTTCCTCAAAAAACCTTGAGGTGTTGGCTTCCACGTTTGGCCAGGATATGAAGGCCTAGGTCTACTGCATTTCTTCTGTTATGTGCGCATCAATGCCATTAAAATTAATCTGTTGCCTAGAACCCTCTTTTTTTAAAGAATTCCTATACATATTAAACATATTTAATACTAAAATTTGCCTGTCGAGGATCCTCTCCCAGATTGTTTTAAAGTTCTTACCTTCCCTAAGCGGAATGGGGACTAACCCTCCTAGACTTACAAAAATACTATTGTGCGTCTCATTTGCCTCAAAGTGGTCTGTCAGTTCGTAGAATATGCTCTTGGTGGAACTGGAACAAGCCCAGTCGTGATCCATTTGGGAAACTGCCTATGGATCCCCCTGGAATCACTGAAGTCGGTGGTTCCCTCGCACCACTCCATTTGGCAGCTGGGGAGGGTCGGGGGACACTTTTCGTCCCACCCTTCTCTAATGTTGCCTCTCACCCAAACCTTCCAGTGGGGATGGAAAGGGGGTCCTACAAATGACTGTTTCAGTAAGGTTTTCTCAGGTCTTCACAGGATGGGGAAATCCCCTTATAACAATTGGTTGTCCCAACAATTGGTTCCTGACATTCGGCCAACAGGTTTGGAGAAGTTTGTTAAGGCTCTCCTATGCAGGCACAAGGATGCCTCTCCCAGGAACAGAGCCCTTAAAAGGGGTCCGATTCCCATTACTAGGGTACAAGAGATGTGGTACACCACCACCCTCAGGATATAGAGGATAGGACCCGCTATGTTGGTGTTGCCATGAATCAGAGGGTTGTTTTATCCCCCTCTGGTAGAATTGTAAACTTGTGGGGCCATTTTGGGTAGAGGTTCGCAATGTGATCGCATAGGTGGTAAATGTCCTGCCTTCCTTGACTTCCAGTGAGATGCTTCCCCACCGTTCCTGCCTGAAGATGTCCACATACAAACATGCTCTTACAATTCACTTACTTCATGCTGCAAAGTGCGTGGGGTCCACTACTGTCCCCTCCATTAGGCAATGGGTCGATAAGGTTGAGGAGACCAGGGCAATGGAGTAGTTGGTGAAACAGTTAAATACGAGATTTATGAGGCGACCTGACTGCTATAGATCCAGTTCACCATTTCCAGAATATTCAGTGCATTGGCGGGGTCAAGCTCTGCTTAGGACATTACCTTTGGTTCCTTTACCCTAAAATCGCACATCGTGTTTTAGTATAACCTCATCTGATATTTTCTGATCACAGTGATCAGTGTATTTTTTTTTCAATGAAGGGAATTGGAGGTGGATTAGAGTGGGGTTAGTCAGGGACTGGATAATACTATCCACCACTTCTTATACATCTGTCAAACATTCTTGCAGAGGCTCATACCCCTGAGAGGAACATATGCATTGATGGATCACTTGTGGTGTAAGAGGTTTTTTTTTTTTTAAAGTGACAGTCTAGTACCCCATACACCAAAACCAAGGATTAACGCGTACTTAAGCACAAGTACTTAAACATACATAACCTATCCTCAGTAAGAGTACTTTCTGCAAATGAACGCTCGCCCTTTCTCTGTGACTTATGTTTGTTACCCCATTCCCTCAAGATTGTAAGCTTGCGAGCAGGGTTCTCTCCCCCCAATGTATCGGTTTGTCTTAGTCTGTCAATTCTAGTCTTGTCATATCCCTTGAATATGTGTATTGTATTAAGTGCTGCATAAATTGTTGGCTCTATATAAGTAAAAGATCATAATAATGAATGATGGTGGGGTCTCCCAGTACTCTCGGGTGAGCTAGCTCTGGGGCCGACTGATGGTGGGTATAACACACATGAGGGAAAATCCTCCTGGCTTTTGAAAAGGGGGCAAAATGTTCATTTAAATTGCATTTGATGGCTGAAGCGAACCTTAAAGCACTATATACTCTCCATTTATGCCACTACATTTTACAAGTTGCACGAAAGTACCATGGAGTATCTATCGGGGGGGGGGGGGGGGACATAATTAAGATCCTTCTGGCTGCTCAAACTTTTTCCTCAAGCAGTAGGACATTTGTGCCAAATAAAAGAATAAAAGGTCTCAACCTTTACATTGATGCTTAACAAAACTAATTGAAATGTTTATAGTATATTGACACAAATAAACCAAACATATATACATTCAACAAAAAAAAAAAATACATATTATAGGGTCAGGGTTAATATAGGTCAGACGGTTAGCGTAGAGTAATGTGACTCTACTTCAGCCATATAAACGTAACGCAGGTTTTTTTTTTTTTATATGCCACTTATTTTCATATCCACGAATATGTATTAAAATATCCAATACCACGACAGAGGGGTAAAGAGACACTTATTCAAAGCCATCCTATTAATACACACACGTTTCCAAATCCCGGGGTCCTGCACCCGGGCTGCCCTTGAGCCGCCTGCGCTCAGTCGCCATCTTGGTGTTTACTGCAGAAAGCTACGCTAGCTAATTACAGAGGCTTCTAGAAGGCTTGGGAGCATTTGACTATGACTTTCACTTATTCTTACCTCTCTTGCCCTCGTTTCTGTACTGTCAGCGGCGTTATCTTGTAAACTGGAACCGTATAATACTCCGTTCCGGCACTTCCGTGGGCACCAATAGATCACGGTGGCGACTAATTCTATCCGGCTGATGGACAAGTGACGTTTACACCATGTGACTCGAATGGTCATGTGGCGTATAGGGATTACAGGAAGGGTCTGGGCGGGATGATTAAATGGAGAGAACGGGTTATGCGTGTCGGAGTTTCAAACGCTTTACAGGAAGTAGCAATACATGCGTATTTCTTAAAATGTATTGTGCGTTCATGGCGGCTTCCTTTCTAGATGATAATTATGTTTTTAATTATATTTATTTAAGATTTCATTTTGATGCATATTTCTAAGGCCAGGTCAGCATCAAGATATAAATAAAATAAGGGGTACCACTAAGCGCTTAACCATGCAGGTTAATACCATGAACCAACAATCACTCCTTTGTCCGTGCAGTAATTGGGCAGAGGTCCTAGAACTATGGCTAGGCCATTGCAATAAAGAGGTTATCAAGAGTTAAGATCACCAAAAGCGGTGTACGTGATGATACTTAAGTGAGAAGACAAGTATGAAATGTTAGCAGGGAAATTTTAATTTAGCGATTCATCCAAATACTAAATAAAATCCAGCAATATGAAATAACGCAAAGAGTGTGAGAAACCGTCTGATGTGTTTTGTCACTTAGCGAGTAGTCGTGTTCATGGAAACACTGGGAACGCCAACGTTCCGCCACATATGAGCAGTGACGCAACCCGGAAGGGAATGCGCGATCGGGCAGTTTACAGTGTAACAGCTTACCGGCTTTCATGCTGGAAGCTGTTACAGGAGATCGGACAGCAGAAAGCCGGAAATGTCGGCTTCTGCTGTCAGTGGGGAGTCTCCCGTGCAGCGGCAGGGATGTGTCCCTGACGCTGCACGAAGGGCTGGACGTACCGGGACGTCCATAGGGGTTTCTTAATAGGCGTTTTTTGGACGTCCCGGTACGTCTATAGGGGATTGAAGGGGTTAAAATAAAAAATGTTTATTATGAGCAAGTGCCAAAAATCATGTCATGGAAAAAGTTTAAATAAAAGCATTTCGAATACCCAATGGGTGTCTAATTTGAAAAAAAAAATGGTTTGATGGGGTAAATTGGAGTGGCCGGTTTCAAAGATAGGGCATGGGCACAGAATGACCAAAATGGAAAAAAATACCAGACAAACCAATGCCTGGGTGGTATCACTGTAATCAAAAATGTTGCTGAACATATATTGGGATGTTGTGTGACAGTGACATGTACCAAGAGCTGTAAATTCACACCTGAAGTACATTTTATGTGACAAAAAATAAGGGATAAAATACCACCATTTAAAATACCTTGGGGTGTCTAGTTTTCAAAAATATATGGCTTGATGGGGTAAAATGAATTAGCCGGATTCAAAGATGGCCCACTTAGGACACGGGGGCAGTAGGACCAGATGTTAAAGTTAGAAGTTGAAAAATGTTACCTCCCAAACAACCCGACAAACCCATACATGGGTATCACTGTACTCGGGAGCTAAACGTGAGCACTGCAAAAGGTGTTAAAACAGCCTTAATCCCAAAGGGTACAATAAATAAAAAAGCCTGGTCCTTAAGGGGTTAAATATGAAAAAATAGTTTACACGTGAATTAATATTTACTAGTAAAACTTTTTTCCTTTAGGGTAGTCTTATATTCAGGCTTTTTAGTTTTTTTCTAAATTAATATTCAAATTTTGGGGGGTCGTCTTATAATCAAGCAAATACGATAATTTATTGATTTATAATGTACCATGTACAATGGGTAAACAGCACAACAGGTGCATCACATAACAATTAGGATTTACAGAAACAAAGGGTGATGAGGGCCATGCCCTAAAGAGCTTACAATCAAGATATTGACTACTTTAGAGTAAGGAGTCTGGAATACAGAATTTCTCCTTGTTTTGGACATGTTCCCCTCAAATGGGAACTACCATTTTTTTACTAGTATCACATTAAACATTCTTTTCAAATTATTGCATGATTTTAGTTTATAGATAATACAATACTTTCAGAGAGCTGTGTATTTGTCATATGTACATGCTCTAGCTCTGCTACCTAGCCAATCTACTAGCCAAAACATCTACTCCTTTTCAAAAAATTTAAAAAATCCTAATCACCCAAACACTGATGCTCTGAGTAATGGAAATCCATAGAGGATTTCTATAGAGGAAATCCATAGATAGCCTTTCTTCGTATTACACAAAATTCCTCCGTCTTTGTATTTGACGAAATTTGTCCAACGTTTTCAAAAATCGCTTTGGTTTGTCTGGTTGCAAAGGAAACGAGAAAATAACATGTGGAAGTGGAATTTGAGACCGATGGATGGAAGAAAGTGGGTCAAAATTAGCTTAGAGTTATAGAGTTAAGGTTAAGGATAGTAGTGGACTGGTTAAATGATCTTAATTAAATCACAACTTTAGAGGGGCTTTTAGAGGCTCACCAAGTCCCACACAGAAGAATCTCACTCTCTAAAATGGTTAGATGCAACACAGCAGTGTTACATAAAGCAGTCACAGTAAAAGGAACGGATCCCCTGCCTGCTCTGCTCTTATATAGGCTTGTTTCATTACTAGTCTGCTTTTTTTTTCTTTGAAAGATGCAGCAGCTCTCAGGATGATGTGACAGTGAGTGATAGGACAAAGAAGATCAGCTCACTCATCTTAGATGGTGAAATTTCCCTCCTCCTAGTAAAGTTAAAATGTACAACGAACTTTTACGAAATAAATAAAAAACGAACAATGGATGAAATGGCAACATTTGGCATGTAAGCGCATTCGTCTGAAAATGTAGTTTTTTGTACAAGCAGGACATCATTAGCATTGCCATAAATAATTGGCTTGCTGTCGTATTTCAGCATGGAAAGTCATCCACAATATCACAACTACTAACAATGGCAGCCACCTAGTCCGCAGATAAAAAAGTGCATCCATGTTTTCTTAAATTGTAAAAACCACATTACAGAATACAATACTTTATTTAAGGTTCAAAGAAAAATATTTTTCCATGAGACTCCCCTTCAAATGGGAATCTGTCGCATCATCAAACCATACATTTCACAGTTCAGTATAAAAACTAGCATTTGTAATAGAGTTGGCAAGGTAAATTAAACAAAATATAACAATTAGCAATAGTGGTGTCTTTTTAAACAGAAACTCGCTCCATTTCTATGTATTATCTCAATACGGTATGGTCCCCTTCAGACACTTTATTACTCACTTTTTCTTGGTGGACCTATCTCAGTTGTTTCATTTAGAGACCTATATTTCATTAACATTCCCAGACAAGAAGTCTTCGGGCTTCCTCCGGTGAAAATTATAGGTATCAGCATCAGCACTTTACCATGGCATGCAGACAAAAACAAGTTCCTAGTCCAAGGGGTTTTTACATTACTGCAGATTCCCATCCTACAAAGACAATTGTCTCTTTACCAGGCTTAGCTTGTTAGGATGATTGATATGGAAAGGTATCCTCAGGTACAGAGTTAATCATCAACAACTATAAGGTGTTTCATAATTCATGCATGAAGGACATTAACCACCTGTCTATTTCATAAACATAAAATTTGCATGACCACTGAAATGGAAAAAACCCCAATAGAGACGCTAGAGGAGCTTTGGATAAACTCCAAAAACTTTTAACAATTTGCCATTGTTTAGCCTGGGTGCTTACATATAGGAATCTGCTTACTTGCTGGTAGCTGACCAACCTGCTTACTTGCTGGTAGCTGACCAACCTGCTTACTTGCTGGTAGCTGACCACTCTTACTTTTAGGCTAGGTCCTTTTTATACAGGAGCTGACCACTAGGTGTCGAAAAGGTCCATTTGCAGTTTATAAAATAAAATACTATGTATTTATACTCGTAATGCACATGGTCCATCCCTACATAACTTTGTCAAATAGAATGGATATTTTTCTATATTTAGGTGTCCTTCAACAACATGCTGTTGAATCCATGTTTCTAAGACATCACCTCAGTGATTGTCATAAGAGATTTGTTTCTTATTGCTTCAGGCGGATCGGCCTATTATATGGTTATTTGCTAACACTATGTAAGTGTATTGGTCTTGTGTCTCTGTGTGCAATATTGTACAACTTTACCTCTTGTGTAATACACCCTTTATATTGTAAGCTAGTTTGAGCAGGGCGCTCCTCAACTGTTGTTTCTGTAAGTCAAATTGTTATGTTATATACTACTTGTTGTCCTGTCTGCCCATTGTACAGCGCTAAGGAATATGATTACACTATATTAAACAATAAATGATAATGTAGCATGCTATAGGCCTTGCGCACCAGATGATGGCAAGACTGTAGCTTGTGAAATGGATGTAGGCTGTAGGGGGTCAGTTAATTAGTAAAGAAAGCACTCACATGCACAGAAGGAGGGATGTTTTAACTTGTAGTTTATTAAAAAGAAACAAAAAAACAGTGGGTGGCTATGTATTGAATTTGATGTTCTTTATATCTTCATTGAAAATGGATTTGATTCCTTGCAATATGCCATCCGCCTCCCCTCTTAACAAATACTGCAGTTTGCAAAAATAGATTTTATTCCTTTCCTATCTATCTATTTATCTATTTCTTAAAGAAGAGTCTGGATAGTTTACATTTGTTGTGGTTTTTCAAATGCTGATATCTTTCCATCCATTCCATTATTTCCATGCACCTTTCTACTACTATCCTTAGCCAAAGTTTGGGGTAGTATTTTTATTTTTTTCACACACATAGTACTTCAGGTATGAATTTACAGCTCCTGGTATATGTCACTACCAAATAACACCCCAATATGTGTTCAGCAACATCTCCTGAGTACTGTGATACCACCCATGCATTGGTTTGTCGGGTTGTTTGGGGGTGTACATTTTTGTAAAAAAATTTGACATCTGATCAGTGAACCTGGCCAATTCAATTTACCCCATCAAACCATAAATTTTTAAAAACTAGACACCCCATGGGTATTTCAAATGCTAGCATTTTACCTCTTTCAATTCCAGGATTTTTGGGAAGATACAGTGCTAATTTTAAGACTTCAGATATTTTACTAATCACATTGTGATTGGTAAGCTGGGTTCCATTGACTTGCATTGTTGAATGCAGAACCTCTTGGGAACTTGTTTATTTTTTAGTAGGTGCTGCCATCTTGCGAGAGGCAACATGTCTCTCATTATGGCACTAGTCGCTTTTTGGTGTCAATGAAAGCCTCGATATCGAGTCATTTCAGTAACACCTTTTTAGCTAAGGAAGAGATTGTTGATAGCCTCCTAAGTTCTTTTAAAGCAGGCGGCCGTGGACATATTGTATATTGTGCACGTTGTTGCTCCGGGGAGCGATCACAAAGGGTCCCTGCAGCAGTTTTTGGGAGAAGAAAATAGTAGACAACCACTCTTTATGAGTCTTGCTTCTGGTTAACTGATAGCTCAATTTTATCAGAAACTCTGACTCATAAAAATCTATGGAGAAAATGCCTTTTTGGATAAGCAGGACTTCATTAGCATTGCCATCAAGAATCAGCTCGATGTGGTGTTTCAGCACAGAAAAGCACACAAAATATCTCATGCCTCCAGGTCTGCAGATAAAGGAAGTTTATTGAAATCTAATGAAATAAAACCAGGTTTTCTTCAGTGCTAAACTACATTACCACATCCAACATTGTAGTTAATGCTCAAATGAAAAATATTTTAACAACTGTCCGTATACTAATTAGACTGCCGTGGTTATGAATAAAGAGCAATTCTGATGTGAAGTGCTAAAACCGACTTCCGAATAATCTGACACACTAAGCACATGTTCTCTGGCTGCTGCACTGCTACCAGCCCCATAGCTATAGTCTCATTGTGCAGGGTGCTATAGCTGGGAAATGGGCACTTAAGGGGGAGAGTATCACGCCGACAAGTAAGATTTGTTTCGCAAGTGTGTATGACTGTGCCTAGGGGCTCCAGAGTTCTGGCAAAAGCAGGGGTAACATTGCATAGTTGTTATCTTGGTTATGTATTCTATTGTACTATTTGGAGCCATAATTGCTCTTTATGGATAACCTCCAATGTTTCTTTCCTTAAAATCCATTCTATCCCTATCATGCCACTGTAATATAAATCAGCTTTCTACTTATTAGTTGGGAAGTAGGTCCAGCATTATGCAAAGCAACATGGATGCAGTGGTATGCAGTTCCACTTCACCAAATTTCTAAAGGCTTAGAATAAATAAAATAATTACTAAATGGAATGCAGTTTAATCCATCTATCCTGCCGTAGGAAAATGGCAAACCGTTGTCAATAGTCTACTTAGAGATGGAAACAGACTGGGCCGAGTAGATGGGCCAAATGGTTCTTTCTTGACGACAAATTCAATGTTTTTATGTATGTGAAATATAAAGTTGTCACTTCCCTTTTTATCCGTCTTCTGTTCAAAATACTATAAAATAGGATTATGTTTTGCTTCCTTTTATATGCAACCAATAAATAAAAACATATTTCAAAAACTGTAAGAAGCCTATGTTCTTTTTAGAATGTAGGATTTTTTTGAAAAATATTTTTTTGCATTATTTCTGTCTGCAGCCTCTCAGATGATAATATGGAGGTGCACAGTGATGCTGTCACTGCATGCCTGTCTTATACAGTGAAGGGAAAAAAATATTTTATCCCCTGCTGATTTTGTACTTTTGCTCACTGACAAAGACATGATCAGTCTATAGTTTTAATGGTAGGGAGTGCTCCTAATCTCAGCTTGTTACCTGTATAAAAGACACCTGTCCACAGAAGCAAGCAAGCATTAAGATTCCAAGCTCTGGCCAAGACCAAAGAGCTGTCCAAGGATGTCAGGGACAAGATTGTAGATCTACACAAAGCTGGAATGGGCTACAAGACCATCACCAATCAGCTTGGTGAGAAGGTGACAACAGTTTATTGTTGTGATTATTCACAAATGGAATAAACACAAAATAACTGTCACTCTCCCTCGGTCTGGGACTCCATGCAAGATCTCACCTCGTGGAGTTTCAAAGATCATGAGAACAGTGAGGAATCAGCCTAGAACTACACAGGAGGATCTTGTCAATGATCTCAAGGCAGCTGGGACCATAGTCACCAAGAAAACAATTGGTAACACGCTATGCCGTGAAGGACTGAAATCCTGCAGCACCCGCAAGGTCCCCTTGCTCAAGAAAGCACATGTACAGGCCCGTCCGAAGTTTGCCAACGAACATCTGAATGATTCAGAGAAGAACTGGGTGAAAGTGTTATGGTCAGATGAGACCAAAATCGAGCTATTTGGCATCAACTCAACTAGCCGTGTTTGGAGGAGGAGGAATGGTGCTTATGACCCCAAAAACACCATCCCCCACTGTCAAACATGGAGGTGGAAACATTATGCTTTGGGGGTGTTTTTCTGCTAATGGGACAGGACAACTTCACCGCATCAAAGGAAGGATGGATGTCAAATTCTGGGTGAGGACTGCCTTCATTCAGCCAGGACATTGAAAATGGGTCGTGGACGGGTATTCCAGCATGACAATGACCCAAAACACACGGCCAAGGCAACAAAGGAGTGGCTCAAGAAGAAGCACATTAAGGTCCTGGAGTGGAATCCCATAGAAAATCTGTGAAGGAAGCTGAAGGTTCGAGTTGCCAAACGTCAGCCTCGAAACCTTAATGACTTGGAGAGGATCTGCAAAGAGGAGTGGCCACCAAGTACTAAGTCATATTTTGCAAAGGGGTCAAATACTTATTTCAGTAAAATGCAAATCAATTTATAACGTATTTCAAATGCGTTATTCTGGATAGTTTTCTTGTTATTCTGTCTCTCGCTGTTCAAATAAACCTACCATTAACATTATAGACTCATCATGTCTTTGTCAGTGGGCAAACGTACAACATCAGCAGGGGATCAAATCATTTTTTCCTCCACTGTAGCTGTGACCTGCTTTGGCTCAAGTATTTTTTTTTCACCCCAGATTGTTTGAGGTGATGTATATAAAAGAAAGGAGTTTTCTTTCAGCTTTAAAAGGCATGCTGCTTTTTCCTAAATTCTTGAAATAGCTTAAAATTAATTCAAACATAAAACATATCCATAGAATAACATATATAACCTTATATCTTACAGAACATAGTGTTAATAACATGGAGTAGTTCACTTGTTTGACTGGAGGCAGAACATAACTTCAAGGAAAATAATAAGGATGGCATTACTTTTTAGGGCTCACCAAACACAGCATGAAGAAGACCGCATGATGCCAACCAGCCTGTAACAATGTAACTGGACATCAAGGTTAGAATGTAACCTGATAAAGTGGGGTTTAAATAACAAGTCTTAATTTTATCACAGCTCATTGTAAACGTACCTTTTTTAGGGAATAAACTTAAGCAATGCAACACGCACATGTCAAAGGTGCCCCACTGCAAGTTAAAGGTAGTGTGCCACCTTTTCTGGAAAATGTAACACCATAGAAACTAAAAAGGGCCCCTTACACATCTCTTAGCTGCATTTTTGTGATAAATGCTAAAGATGAAAGAAGAAAATGGCAGATCTGCTACAAAGCACAATTCATATTTGTGTAACAGCATCTTTAACAACATTAGTTCTGCACTGCATCACTTAAACTGAAGTGTTTAATGGACTACCTAATAGGGGAAGTCACTCTCCTTTATTCATGCAACTTTCTATTGCCAGTAACAAAACCAACTGATAATTACACCATTGTATTGGACAATAGAGAGTTGCATAACATCTCTGAGAATTTTTAGAAAAGCAACACAAAATTGCCTCTCTATTGCTAACCCTTCATCCCTCAAGGGCAAATAGATAAGCATGCCATGTGAGTGCTGTGGTTCAGCATTTAACTGTCTTTAATGGGACAGAATGAATACTGCAAGGTCCTGTTTAATGGTAAGCATTGGCCATGTTCTCACATTGCTTTTAGACTATTTTACATAGAACACACTAGATGCAACTATTCATTAGTTTCTTAAAAAATGGGTGCCACCTATACTCAATAAACGTGGTCTTAAAGCGAGGCAACTGGTTTCATAGGAAGGAATTTTAAAGTTGGTATTGGTTTGTAACAATGGTTATTGTTAGAAAAATGCTTATGTTATCGTAAATATTATTGCTGACAGACAGTAGAAAATGTCTAGTCTATGATGTATCACGAGTTGCGCCAACATATCTATTAAGAGGCGTAACCTGCTTAAAAAGTAACCAATCAGAATGATGCATGCTATTAGAAGCAGATAAGAAATATAAGAAGTTATATAAACCATGTAATCCAAATACGTAATTAGACAACGCTTCGACTTTTGTGTGTTGTGTGCCTTGTCTCGATTATGCGCATAATCTATTAAAGGAAATAACTTTTTCTGAGGAGAATTCGACCATTAATTCAACCAACAGTTATAACATGGTTTTATAGATTTAAACAAATATTTCAGTTGGTGAACCTATATTTATATTACATATGTATATGTTTAGGTTCTCCTTGACAAAAAGGATACTGAGATCCAATTTAAATCCAGAAGGATATTAACATTTTGGAGAGAGTTTAGAAGAGGGCTACTAAACTCGTTTGCAGGATAAAGATTATCAGGAAAAACTAAGGAATCTCAATATATATATAGCTTAGAGGAAAGATGAGCAAGAGAAGATGTGATAGATACGTGTAAATACTTGAAGATATTTCACAAAGTACATGGTACCTGTATTTCAAGGAAGGACAAATGTCAGAACAAGAAGTCATAGTCTAAAACTAGATGATCAGAGGTTTAGAAATAAAATAAGGATGATTTCCATCAGGAGTTGTAGAGGCTAATGTCTAATGCTCATGGTTATATTCCTTGGAGAGAAGCTACGTTAAAGCAATGTATTGCTGTGAGTGATTTCAGTGGTCAAAAACAGTGGCCTGAAGTGCACAAGAACAGGTAGTGAACAAAGACTGCTTACAGGTTGTCTGTCGTAGACATCAAGATTGTCAGGCAATCCAAGGTCAGGATACCTGTAGTCAAAGAGTCAAAAACAAGTAAGGTGCAACAGGGAGTCACATTAATCAGGATGCCAGATATAAAGAGCCTGAGGCCTAATATTCAAAATCACAGTCTAATATTCAAAATCTAATATTCATGCCTCAATTGAGTCTGACACAATTTACTGTAATGTCTACTTAAAAACTGGACATTAGTCTTTGGTGCCTCTATAATTTCTGCTATTGTGTCAACTCCCGCCACCAATTGGCACACCAAAGGACTATAAAATGATCCAAAACTTTGTTACCGAAGCAGAGCAGGAAAGTCCAGTCAAATCTACTGCCTCACTTATGAGCAAATATCTGCATATTTTCTCTCACATTTATATATACAGGTACAGTATATATGCACACTCATAATTTATATATATACAGACAACACAAAACAGTGGTACATATACTTGACATTACATGTGACTGGCTCTCTGATTGGGATGGAAAAAAATAAGCTTAAGCTTCTCTAAACGGATATAGAATTGTTAATACCAATTGCACACTCACTGGAATTGTTGTCTGGGCCTGTGCAGTCCTCTTATTGTCTCCAGGTTGTGACTGAACAGAAATGGGGTATTGACTGCAGGGGAGTGGGAGGATTTTGCATGCCCAACGCACATGGAGGAAAGGATCAGGAAGAGTAGAGAAGGAAGCTGAACTGCAAAAAGACCACACTCTGTGCCCTAAAGCTTGTCCACCTCTTCTGCCTGTACATGTGGGTACACACCAGGGCCACCCTTAGGTGTTCATGTGCCCATTGAGGGCCACTCCCGTGGCGCTGCCCCGTTCTTACCTCCAGAGTCCCTTTGTCCCCTCCTTCGCTGTACCACACGTTTTCCTCCCCATGTAGTTTAGGTATAACTCACCTAAACAACTCAGGGAAACACAGCTGTGCAGTTATAGTTTGACTGAATAAGACATACAAACCTTGTATTTGTGGGTATAGAATAAATAAATAACACATGGAAACATTGCATTGCAGGTATGAAGCAACTGAAATAAACACAAATCCAGCCTTGCAGGAATAGATCAACTGAAAAATCACATGCAAACACAGCAATGAAGATATAGATCAAATAAATAATACATGGAAGCCCTAATTACATGCATAGATCTCAGATCGTACACTCTAAATGCCAGCCATTTGCAACCATATTGCACACATAGGACTTACACACACTTGCATGTCCTTAGAGACTTGCCCTAACATACCAAAATGTTCAAAACACAAAAACTCTCTCTCCCCTTTCTCATAATTTCACCCCTATCTCATTATCCCTCCCTTTTCTCATTACCCATTTATTGCTTAATTTACCCCCTATCTCTCCAATTTCTATTTATTTATTTTTATTTTTATCTTTATTTCTCCCTTTCTTTCTACCACTTCCCTTTCTCTTTTTCACTCCTCTTATCTATAATCCCCCTTTATCAACATCCCTCAACCCCATCGACCTCAACCCCATCGACCTCAACCCCATCGGCCTCAACCCCATCAAACTTTTGGGATGAACTGGAACGGAGATTGCAAGCCACACCTTCTCGTCCAACAATGGACTAGATTGTAAGCTCGCAAGAGCAGGGCCCTTTTCTCCTTTGCACCAGTTTGTTATTGCATGTGTTTCTAAATTGTTCTACTGACTGTAACAGTGCTGCGGAATCTGCCAGGCATAAATTCCAGCAGAATCACACCGAGATCTTGTGGAAAGCCTTCCCAAAAGAGGGGGTGCAAACATAATGTCTATGTATTTGTAATGCAATGTCATAAAAGTCCCTGTTGGTGTAGTGGTCAGGGGTCCCAATACTTTTGTCCATAGTGGTCCATACTTTTTGCACATTCTCAGAAGTTCTCTTATTTAGTGGCATCCATACTATCCAGAGACAAGGCAGAACAACAACAGGAACATCAAGAGAAATGTTTTAGTACGCGCATTTTTGTCATTCCTTGCTTTTTATTACCTCGCAAATTTATGAAAAGCATATTTGCCTTGTTTTTAGACGGTAAACATATTTTATCCAGAGCTGAAGGATATAAAATTGTGAAAATATAAAGGCTGCTGGCAATATTTTGTAAATGAGTACTGTAGCAGAGATGAAGATGTATTTTCCACCAGTAGTAGTTTGGAGCGCTCGGTATTCCTGGTATTATAGGGTTAACAAACCAAATACAGCTTCTTTCGGATGGTTATAATTAAAGCACACTGCAAGAGTTTAAGAAATAGGCTGTGAAGGCATTTGGGGTCTGCTATAGGGGAGAGAGGAGGCAAACAAACTTAAACCATAAGACCGTGAAAAAGGTACTGTGTGTAAAGTATTTAGTGGAACCTGTTAAAATATTTGATAGATGGAAGTTTTGTCAAGTCAGTCTCCAAACCAGAGTAGGATTTATGTTTTTTTGTTTATGTTATGTTTTAATTTTTTTAATAAATCTCAATAAAATCCCATCCTAACGACTATTGTTGTGTTTTAAAGTGAAAACCCTGGCTATTGTGCCACTGTACTTAAAATGTGCATTACTGTGTGGTCACATTTACACAAATAAAAAGTTTTTTGGAAGTCACTACACAACTTTAATAGTTATTGCTTCAAATCTATATTCATTCAAGTCCGGTTTGTATAAGTCCAAGTGGGTATATACGGTACGGTGCCATGACCTGAAGTCGGCTTCCCAACTCTTCCGCACACTATAATAAAACAAAACTAACCTTGTCTCCATTGGATCATAAAAAGAAATGTAATAAAATATTGATTTAGAACTAAATTGTTTTAGGAATCCTTACACAGAGGTCATTATTTTGTAGATTGGGGTATAACATGCAACCTCCCCCTAAAAAGGGGAAAAGTGTGTATTATACATGAAATTTTACAGTAACTTTTTAAATTCTGCATCAGTCATGGCATGTTTCCCCATATGTCGGCCCTCTCCTACTGCTTGTTGGTTTAAAAAATATGTTTACATAAGCACAAATGTGTTAATCAAGTGGGTCAATCATGTCCACATACACTGGTGTTAACCACAGTCATTTCTGAATCACCTTACAAGAGTTAAGAGGATGTGTCTTGCTTGTAGTCAGTAAGCATTTCATCCAGGGCTGAGCGGTTTCAAATTGTGACATTTTGGAGGTTTTTTACCAATCTGTAGGTAAATACCTAAAATGTTTATTATACTTTGGAAAATGATACTGTAGAGTGATGTTTTTATTTCAGTTCCTTTAAGTTTGGGAATTTTAGCTCCGGGGGAAAAAAAATCAAACATTTTTTGGGAAGGCCTGTCCATGTTTGATGTTTTCTTTTCAGTTTCTTAATAACTCGAAATAAAATCCATGCTTAACACGAGTGAAAAATCTTGAAGTTGCAAAACCTCTGCATTCGTGGCACAGAATTCACACACACTTGACTTTGCATGCAATGCCCCTCTATAGCTATAAGCTCCTTGACCTCCCCAACTCAGGCCAAATAAAACACCGTTTGCTTTTCACTAAGTTGTGGTGTCTGCCAGGAATCAGCATAAATTTCTCAACAAAATACGCTTATTATTTGTAAGATTCCAAGAACAGGAAGGGCTGCTCAGCAAACCAGATTGAGGGTAGGGTGAGAGCATTACAAAGTGGTGGAGGGAGAGAGAGATGAACAAGTAAAGTGTAGAAATCTATGCTTACGTATGTTTTGACCCTCCTGGTACATGCATAGAAACACTTTGTGTATTTCTGCTGAGACGTCTCTAAGCTTGAACTAGGATGATCTTAAATTAGAGTTACACTGTAATAGTGATTCATTTTTATCGCTGAATATAAACTTTGAAAAGAACAGATTTTCTTTGTTACTGATGTTGTGTCAAATGAGAAATCAGTATAACATTTTCTAAGGCAATTTCGTTCCCATGTATTATTTATACAGCATGTCACATGTTGGCAAAAGTGGGGTGCAATAAATGAATACACTCCAAAGAGGCAAGCAGCACTCAAAATCCGCATCAGCACCAGTGAAGAAGGTATAAATCTCTTTCATTATCAGTGGAAAATACAAAAGGACACAGAGCCCGGAGACGCTTAACGTGTTTTGCACATGAGTGCTTAATCATAAGCTCTCTTTCTGGCGGGAGCGTCTGGATCCAACTCTGTGGTTTGCTGAGCACCATCCGCTTTCTTGGTGGAGTTGGATTTCTCACCTGGTCTGGATAAGCCTGACATGTCCTGGACACAAAGGATACTGAGATCCATGCATACCCCAATCTAAATCTTGGGAAATAAAAATCCCAAGGCAGAATGTAGTATTGGGGGCACTGTTCTGTCATTGACAACTTGAAATAATTTCTGAGGATTTAAAGGAAAGCAGGCAATCCAATAAAACATTGGAAAAAGCAAGCAGGGTGCTGGGTTGTATATCTATAGGTAGTAGTAGCAGTAGGTGCGAGGTGTTTATACCACTTTATAGATCTCTGATCACAGACCCCACCTAGAGTATTATGTGCAGTTCTGGAGACCCCATCTCCAGAAGGAGACATTTTGGAGAGAATTCAGTGGAGGGTTACTAAAATGATGGATGGTTTGCAAGAGAAAAAATGAATAACAAAAGAACAATAGATCTCAATATGTATAGCTTGGAGGAAAGAAAAGAGAGGGGAGATGTGATAGAAACATTTAGGTACTTAATCTCTTCAGTCCCAGGGGGTTTTGGTATCTTATGTCCCGGAGCAATTTTGCCATTTTTGTCATATGTTGGTTCAGCCATTATTCCCCTTTACTGTGCATAGTATAACCATGTAAACTATATATTGTTCAGTGGCATCTTCTGATTCTGGAATTACCCCACATGCATACTGTATGTTTTTTTATGTTTGTTGGAATGTGCAAGGCAAACATGTATGGAATTGTGCCAGTTGAAAACACCCCCTTTCCCCTTTTGGCTTACCCTAACTGAATGTAAAAAAAGAAAAATTTATAAAAGAAATCAAATAATCTACTCTGGTATGGTAGACTATGAAACAATAATCGATGCAGAGTCCTGGCAGAGAGGGACAGGAGGGGCCTGTTTTGGCTTCAGCTTTTTTGAGGTTTCTGTTTGGCACCAGTGGGGGATTGTGCAAGGAAAATGCACCTCGTTAAGAAGCAGGACATTTTAGTCTTCTTCAATTGGGTGAGTTTGATGGCCACCCATTTGTACCATGCCTTGGTCTTCCTCAACACCAAGTACGGCTGTAGAAAGTGGTCTTAAGATCTACCCCCCCCATGTTCCTATGGTATTTGATGATGCACCTGTGCATCACATTCTCCCCTCACACGGAGTGGTACCACTCGTTCATTATAAATAGTGGAGATCACAAACATGTCGGTTTTTTTGTCAGTGTACCGGGGGCCAAGATTTCATTATTGCGTAAAGCACTATTAGTGCCGCGCTTCTGCTTTGGGTGAGCCAACTGCTTGGGAAACCCTTTACAGTTTTTTTTCTCACAGTGCTACATGCTAGGGTATTGTACAAAAATAAAAAAAATAAATTAAATAAATCTGGACTGCTATCAAAATTGTCCACCCAGAAGGAAGGAGACAATATATTCCCTACTGCACTCGCAAAGTTTGTGCAACTTTACACTATACCGTGAGCTCTTGGATGGGATATACTCTACCCTTGTAAAGGACCAGGGACTCATCAATGGCAATGTTTTGTTCTGGGGTCTAAACATCAGAAAATGTAGAGCAAAAATAAATAAAATGGGCTTTAACTTGTACACACTGGGGGTGATCTCTTCCTCAAAGTAAAGGAATCTAAGTAATTTAAAATATCTTGTCCTGGTCATAAATAGGTGTGGACAAGATGGGGTCTGTGCTCCAATAGGAGCATATGGTAGGCTTTTTCACTATGCCCATCATAAGGGTCAATGCCAAAAATGTTTTAATCTCATGGGGGTCAGTGGGGTTGGTTTTAGATGCTAGGAGCTCAAAAAATTATTGAAAAAAGTGTATTGGCTCACTGGCATCAATGTCACATCTGATGCCTGGAGTCACAATAAAGGGGGGATTTCTTGGCTCTGTATATTAGATACGTGGTTGTCAGAGTGGCTTTGTCAGTCATCTGACTCAGCCAGAATGTAATATGGTTGTTCAGTGCTGTAGATACGCTCCATTATAAAAAATAAACACTAACCTACATTGCCACCCACCAAACTAACCTAACATTAATATACTAAAATATATATATTTTAATATTTAACGATCAGGGGCGAGGGAAGCGTTAAAATGTTAGGGTATAGTGTGTATATATATATATATATATATATATATAGACACAAAATTACTAGAATTTGGCAGCTATCACACACAAATCCCTGTTGAGGCACAAGATCTGCAGTTACGGTCATTCGATCACTGTGATTGGTCAACGCAGCGATCACATGGCTGTACTGTGGAATCATTGGACCTGACTCGGATGCAGTCCAGTCCCTAAGAAAGGAAAAAGGGAAACATCTGGCATATCTGGGAACACACCGCTGTATTTTGTTTTGGACATACATGTCCGTCCATAAGAGCATCTTGCGATGCCTTTTCTTGAAAGACATGTTCCTCCATAGGGGACTGCATGGGTTAATATGCATTCTTCCTGTCTCATTTGCTATGATGAGTTTCCCTAGAATAAAAAAGGAAAATACAAGCTTTAGTTGAATTTCCCTTAAAGTTTAAAATTGTACTACAATTATAATTTCATTGAATGTGGGATGTAATTCTTTGAAAATACTTCTGCAAGGTTGTGAGTGGCCTTGGCAAGCTTTTGCTGGTGATTATGAAGGGAAAGATAGAGTTGGGTGCTTAAGCCGGGTAAATGAGGTTTTGCAGTCTTAGGGAAATATCATTATTTTAAGGAAAATCCCTGATGGTGTAGCGTGGGAAGATGGATTATGTACCTCTGCAGGCACAGATTTCACCAGTCCTTCTTCCTAAAAGCATTGAAAATCTATGCCATACTCCTTCGTTCACCACTTGTAGGATCCACGTACCGTGGAGCAGGAGATGAAGACACATCTTTTTGTGGAGCCCCCTACAGCTTGTACCATAAACAACAGTCAACGATTAAAGCTGGACCCAAGTCAAGCCAAGTAGAGACCTTGTTTGTACAACATACGTGGTTGAATAGAGGAGTCTGCAGTACTGCCCAAGATGAGCTTGACACTGCTTTGAGTGAAGTGAACTAAGTATACATCTGCTTTGTTGCCAAGAGTTGTTTCTAGAATACAGGGGACAGTCAGATAACTAAATGAAATGAGTGACAATATGGCCACAGCCCAGTGCAAAATAAAAAATATAATAAAGCTTGATCACCAAAACAATACCCTATTGTCTGAAACACATGCAGGAAATATTGTGCGTCGATTATATTTTTATTAAAACTGAGCTATACATGAACAAAATCTGCATGTGGATGTGACTGTGCAACTATATGTCAAGTTCTGAAATGCCTTAGGCTTTTGTCACATCCTGTGAGGCAATGACCATTCCTGGCATTTTCAGCTGTCACTTGGATCCAGCCTAAATTATATGCAGTTCAGTTGTGCTATGTTGAAGAATTGAGCCTTTTGAGATAGCCTGGGATAGCACAAACCTACAAATACATGCTTTAGTAATGAGGCTTTAGAACACATCAAGGCACCCTATGAGAAGTGAGTCCTACCTTAAATACACTCATGTGTTTGAGAGACGTAGATAGTTCAAAAGCTTGCAATTTTTAACAATTCAATAAGCCAATAAAGGTATCCTATTTACCAAATTTTCTACTAAGCCATGACAAACAAAATGTCTGGGCTTCCATACCAAGTATCTGTAATAAGAAAAAAGTAGGCTTTATATACCTCATCCATTTCATTCTAAATATCAAGGTCAAACAAAAAAAAACCTTTCAACCTAAGTGTCAGTGTACCTTTTTCTAAAAGCTTTAAAATTGGTTGGTGGCTGCTAGGACTGTGCCACATTACCAGCCAGTGCTGATCACATTGCCCTGCTGATCTAGGAAGAGCTATAAATGATATATTGATACTTTAAAGCTGTTAACCCTCTTGTTGACATCCAAAGTGTCGCTGATTCACTGGACACTCCAAATTTCGGCACTGTCCCATGTAGCTTCTACACTGTCCCGCTTTTTTGGGGGGGGCAGTGAGGTCCATGGGCCGGTTGAGGAGAACCTCTGATCCTGCAGTAAGACCTCCGCTGCAGCTCCCACATAACCACGTTAAATCATTGCAACTGAGCATGGCTCAATAACTCATGGTGCCAAGACAGGAGGTATCCACCAATGTGCTTGTTAGTCTGCTACCCTAATAAAATGGCTAGGCCTAGACCTAGACAAACGGCTAGGCCTAGAAACCCTGGTTAGAGCAGGTTCATACACCTACTCATACGAAGGACAAGGGGCCAAATGAAACCTAACTCGTGTTTCTATCTAATTCATATTTCTTGGTACTGAAAAAAAGAGAAAATCTCTGCATGTTTACATATTTTTCTATCAGAAACAAAAGATTCTGAGGACATATACAGTAGACAAACCATATGAAACTATCCGTCATACCAATATTACTATCTAGGTAAAGTAGCATGGAATCTGTGCGGACGTTTTTTACAACTCAAGGGGTGAAATTGACAGCAGAACATCATCTGAACCAGACCATGGACAGACACATCATTACAGTCTCAATTACGGAATAACGTATGATTCCTTAAATTTCCTCACACAATAACACCATCTCTAAGTTCCCTGGTATTCAAACAAGAGTCTTGCATGAATAGACAGGAAGTGGTAGGTGGCTTTGATATTTTTGCCAAAAAAATCTAGGGCCCTTACAGATGAGGTGCAGTGAACCAGAATGACCCTTTTATCAGCCTGTTTATTCCCAGAACTGCTTTGAGACAATTGTCTGATTACTGGGCCAACAAGGCCGTAGATATCACCTCCAACAAGGTTTCTGCAGACTTGTATTTAAGAAAAGTGTAAATTAAAATCTAACACACACGTGTCAATATCATGAGAGATATTTCATATTTTTTTATTTTTATTTTTTTTTATATATGTTTATCCTTTAAAACACAGACACAAATATTCTGAGTCATGTAGATACTGACATGCTGTAGGCTATACTTAAAATGGTGCTTACTCACGCATGATGGTACATACATAACATGTTGATACATGCCTACACATATATATTGCTATGCCTACACCGAATCTGATGAATCTATACTAATATAGACAAAAACGTTTTCAGTGTTTGGAGTCAAAGCTCACATTTTTCTCTCTGTGTAGATTTGCTATAGTTACGTTTAGGTGGAACCTTATAAAAAACTTTTTATATTATTCCGACATATACGCCAAACCAAATGGTAACAGTAAAAATTAGAAATATGTTTTTAAAAGCCCCGTCTCAATAGTAATCCAAAATATATGGTTGTACATACATATAAATTACACAATCATCCTATGTAGGTGACAATGCAGAATAAAATGCAAGGTAGACATACATCAGAAGGTGTTAAGTTCCAAAATACAAACATAGAATCCGACCGAACTATTCAGCCCTAGTTAGTCCTACAGAAACAGGTGAAAATACTTTTCAGCAAGAACATTCTTTTTTACCCTTGGTTCACTAGCGTTTGAGGGCTACAGCACCTTATCATTGTAGCTGAGGGTAGGAGATTATAGGAATAAAGAAAATACTATAGTAATAATGACTTATTTATTTTCATACATACGTGTTCTGCACACTTCATAGATCCCTGACAGTTTTGCTTGCCCAGTTGTGACAGTCACAGACCAATCTCCGCATTATGGGATAGTGGGACAAAGCCCCTTAATCAGGGGTTAGTATTTTAACGTATAAACTCATGGCCTGCTATTTATCAACACATCACTGGAAATTTAGGGTTCTGGATCGCTGAATACATTTTTTCTTTTCCTAGAAAAGAGGACACTTGCAAGGTACGATAGAAAGACTCAAACATTTAGTATGACGCACATAGACAGACGGAAATAGTTCTGTATTCTTGAAAAAACCTGCATTGTTTTGATTCTTCCTCTTGTGGTTTAATCCATTTTTAGAATGTTCAGAGTCATTAATAGGGCCATATGGAAGGAATTTAAGGACAAGGCCATGGTGCTGATGTGTGGAGTCTTCCTTTATGTTGGTGAGACAAAGTGTGTGGTTGTGTGTTGCTGAGTAAGTCTGAATGTGGTTGTGCATTGCTGAATAAGGCTGTGGGGGTTGTGTGTTGCTGAATAAGGGTACAAATAGATGTGTGTTGCTGAGTCTAGCAATGCTACTGATGTTTGACATTCATTAAGATCTTTTGACAAAAAGAAAGTTTGCTTCACTGATGTCCTTCTTTCATGTAAATAAGTGTTTAACTCAGATACATAGCTTGTTCACGCTCAGAGGTTTCCGCTATCCCCAGGCCTACTACGCATGCCCAGGCAATCGCCCAGGCTTCATCATGCAACCCAAATGAAACGTCCTAGAACAAAGGGACGCTAGTTTGCTAAACAGGCAATCAAGCTAGGGCAGAGCCAAGTATATAATATATATAAATATATATTCCCCTAGGAAAATATATTTTAATGCTGTTACCATTGTCTGATCATTGAGCTGGATGAGGACATTGTGGTCCAGCACCCACAAGGGGACTGGGACAGGAGTGCTCAATGATAATGAAGATATCTCCGCTCCTCCTTTAGAATTCCAAGTAAGGTGGTGACGTGAGGACTGGTTTAAACGTGTACATTGATGGCACTTGTTTGAAGTTATGATGACTCTTTTCTAGCCTGCGAGCTTTGAAAGCACAGAATGGCACAGAAAACAGGGTGAAGAGCCACATGACTCCTTGAATTGTTGTGAATATTTTTGTTTCTCATCAACATATATTGTACACCTAATGCAAGCTAAAATGATCTAATTTAATAATGCTATGATATACTAAGTTACAACCAGAGAGCCCCCCTCCACACATAGACCTCTTGGGCATTGTGGATGTTTCATGCTGACTTTTACACATTGGGAAATTTTCTGGGATAGGCACCCAAATCAGCTGCCTGAATTGTCTGGCACTAAGCCTGGCCCTGATTGTACTTTAACCATAATAACCATATGTCCCACAGTTATTATGAAGGTTATATATATATATATATATATATATATATATATATATACATAAATGTATATACCGTATTGGCTCGGATATAGGCCGCCCCCGTATATAGGCCGCACCCTAAAAGTTTGGTGCTTTTTTAAAGAAAAAGTTTTTTTCTTTAAAAAAGCACCAAAAAAATATGCTGCCACTGTCCTCCCCCCCGAGATATGCTGCCACTGCCCCCCCCCCGAGATATGCTGCCACTGTCCTCCTCCTCCCCCCCCGAGATATGCTGCCACTGTCCTCCCCCCCCCCCCCGAGATATGCTGCCACTGTCCTCCTCCTCCCCCCCGAGAATACGCGTATACAACTTCCGGTGCCGGCACTCAGTGGATGTGCCGGCACCGGAAGTTGTATACGCGTATTGCGTAGATGTCCCCCGCCGGCCCCGCAAGACACCCGGGAGTCTGCTCTGGTAAGTCTTTGGGGCAGAGGTAAAACGCATCGTGCTGTGGAAAGTGCTGGCAGGGGAGGCTGTCTGAGCGTATCGGAGAGTAGGATACAGGTCCCCTGCACCGCTGCGGGGGATCTGTATCCTAACCCCGCTGCCTGCCCGGCGCCAGTCAGTATCCTAGAAGATACCTTTGTCTTATTTGAGCATTTTGAGATTTCCACATCGGGATTACGCCTTAAAAAATAAAATAAAAAATAGTTTGTTTTTATGGCCATCAACATGCACAATATCAGTTGCCAGTATGAATCAGCATTGTGCATGCGCAGTAGCCTTTATGAAAATGCATAAAACCCAAGTTTGGGTAAACAATGGTAAAGTTTAAGTTTAGTATTGGTGAGTTTGCAAACGGGATATTTATTTTGTATGTATATTTTCTGGCAGGATGTGACTTCACACTGTTTACACAACAGTGATGCAATGTCTGTAGTTTTTATTTTTATTCTTCCCCTCTTCCACCTCCCCTCATATTGTGTGACACATTACCGCCCCCCTCCAACATGTGTTTCAATCCTGTGGTCTGAGGCTTGTGTGAATCAGCTACCAAGGTGTATATATAGTAGAGATAAACCCAGAGGATGTAGATAGGAAGTATAGAGGGACATAGAAAGACGTTTTGGTCTTGTCATGAGAATGTTGTTCGTGTTAGTCCTAGTGGGCACCCTGTGTCTTAGGGGTCACTCTGCTCCCACACCCCACAAGACTCCACTCTCCATTATATTTCCAGGTGAAATCCGCAGCAACATGAGTGACCTCCAGCTGGCTGAGGTGAGCTATTCATAGACTCCTTCTGACCTCAACTGCCCTCAACATTCATTTTTTATGTTTGCCGTTAGTTGTAAAATATTCTCCCTCTGTGACTTTCTGCTCTGCTTCCCATCGTGCCCCAAGTGCTTGCCTTCTACTTACGTCTCATATGTAACCTTAACTGTATCCATCCCGGAGCAGAGCGCTTCGCAACAGGGAAAAGCTTCGGGGTTGTTAATTTCTGGAGAACGCTGCTTTTCCAAGGAATTCTTTCATTTATTTTTCTATATTTACGCCTTCTGCCTCTCCTACCGAGATCTCTTAAAAATGCTTACCTGTTGTACATTGCAAAATGCTTTCATTTGTTTGAATGTTTCTACTGTGTCATTTTTCTCTCTTACCATAATTGTGTGACTTGCCTCAGCCTGTTTCCAGGTATACATTCCTCTGAGTAACCTAACTCAATCTAATGTTCATCTGTGACCTATGTGATCGAGCGTGGACTTACCCAACACTCTGTAACGTGTGTCTCCAATTCTCCCAGCTGCAGTATAAGCCCCTGGCAAATCTCTTTATTAATGACTTCTGCAAGCCTGATATGCTCAGAGCTTTCCAATGCCCTCACGCTATCTTTTCATGCGTGATTTTTACGTGTTAAATGTGCCTGCCCATCCCTTGAACAGCCAGAGACCCTGAAGGCTGCTTGCGCTCCCTCTCTCTAACCCATCTTTCATGACCCATTGTGACACATCATCACTTCACTTACAGAAGTACCTCCAGAGGTATGGATACCTGGCCCTGGAGCAAGGTGGTGATAGCCAAGTCTCCTTGCGCAAAGCTCTCAGCCACATGCAGCACAAGCTGGGACTGAAGGAGACAGGAGATCTGGACCAAGAGACCATGGATGCCATCCGGGCTCCTCGCTGCGGTGTGCCTGACATAGGCAAATACAACACATTTGAGGGAGAGCTAAAGTGGGATCACAATGACATAACATACCGGTGAGGATACTTGATTTATGTGTCAATGCTCCCATTTCAATATATTGGTGTCAGTCCTGAAGCTCTGCGACATAAAAGCAAAACCTAACAATACATACACTTCAGTTACAAATTGCATCTTGTGTCCATTTGTGTGTCAAATCAGTCCTTATAGTCAGGCCCAAACGTTATTGGTGAAGTGTCAATTTGTATGGTAAGCAATTTACTGATACATCATACTAGCCAGGCAATGCGGCATAAGATAATTCATTTAGCTTTACAGTATCTATTCTTTTATAACTTAGACAACGTCCCATGAACTTAAAAAAAACTCTGCTTAACTTGTATGTTAAATGCTTCCATTTCTCATTCAGCGTCTTGAACTACTCCCCTGATCTGGACCCTGAGGTCATAGACGATGCCTTTGCACGCGCCTTTAGCGTTTGGAGCGCAGTCACGCCGCTTACATTCACTCGTATATACAACGAAGTGCCCGATATTGATATCCTGTTTGGATCCGACAGTGAGTAGATCAATACTTTTTTGCTAAAAATACACAGGCATCACAGAAGGATGTTAGATTTGAACGGTTTCTGCATTTTTAATAATACAATAAATCTATTTGAATGCTAGGCAGTGCAATACCACAGCTGCCACAAATTAATTAAACGTCATTTATTATTACCAGCATTAGGGTTGTGAGTAAATAGCAACCACCAGAAAAATTATATCGCTCGCTATGATGATTGCACTTTGCTAATGAATTTATCATTGTTTTTTTTACTGAATAATTTACTTTAACTAAAGACATTTAATGTATTAATGTATATGATATATATATATATATATGTATATATATATAATATGTAAATGTAAAGCACATATACCTATTAATATATAACGTTGTCGTGCCTGTGTTGAGTCAGCTGGTATAAATACAGAATAATTAATGCAACACTTATTTATTCTGTACCTATAAATATTTATTGAGCACATTGCCAGGGTGCTGGTACCTAGGGGCAGATGGTATGTTTTCATTTTGTTCGTGAATTAGCAGGATTTACATTAATCATTGAAACCGAATGAGATTGTAAATCTGTACCAGCTAATGTAGTCATTAAAACAAATAGTAAATTCAAATGCAACAGCATTAATAAAAATAATAAAACATACAACACATTTATATTTATTTTGTTGAATAATATATATATATATATATATGTATATAATATATAATATATATATATGATATACATTTATGTCCTTAGCCGCAAACTTTACAGAGTAATAGCGGATATGGGTATAGCGGATTGTTTTTGTGCACAGGCACAACTGGTCCATTGAGATTAGGGAGAGGTCTGAAATCACTTGAAGGTTAATTCAGCTGCAGTTATGAGTTGCCAAACTCTGTGAATTTGCTAAACACTGCCACTTTTGACCCCTTTGTGGTTTCACAAGAGTGGCACATATCAGCATTAGCACTAACAAAATGTGGGTTTTAATGGATTTACCTTATTTCACGTGTCTTTATTCTTTTTTAAAACAGATCATGGGGATCCTTACCCTTTTGATGGTAAAGACGGGCTCTTGGCACATGCATATCCACCCGGCGATGGGGTGCAGGGAGATGCTCATTTTGATGATGATGAATTTTGGACACTTGGCACAGGCGTGGGTAAGAATAATAGTCATAATAATTAACAACAATTGCATTGCAGAATAAGAATAAAATCATCTCATTTGGAATTTACAAAGCATCCTCAGATTTTTACAAACATATGCTCCTTTTAAGTGCTATCATTAATGTATTTAGGGTGTTCTCAGTCCTCTCCATGTTTTTGTTGGCCAGCAGAGTTTAAGTTCTAATTTTCCATCCCTGGGGCGCTGCAAAATTAAGACTTACAAAACATCAAAAAGGAGTTGGGAATCAACCAGGCTTCCCCTGCTCTAAATTCAGTGTGACCGTGTTAAGCAACAGAGATAATCCCTTTCTATACATAACTGTCATCTGCCTCTCTCACGAAGCACTAAGTAACAATAGCTCCCCAGCGCCATATTCTTTGTAACCGCTCTTCAGTACGAAATTTCTTTTTAACAATGATTTTCTTAAATTCTGCTGTTCAAGGTCAGACAGTTGACATAATCATCAGCTGCAAAAAAAAAAAAGTGGCAAAGCCCCTCTTATGTGTCTATATTGGAGCGCTATATTCACATGGAAGGAGGCTTTCACCTCTCCAATTTTGCTATTCATTGCGAATGTCCAACACCAACATGTTTGTCCAGCTGCAATGGCTCAGCTGACCCCGCATAATGCATACTTTAATGGGTGAGGAGAAATCTTACTGATTTTATCATCCATTATGCAGTGTCAGCAAAGCTGACACTACTCTCCCTTTAGTGAATACAACCCCATATTCAAATGATGAGAAATGAGAGGTCTAGTGGTCATAGTCTAAAATGTATTGTGTGAAAATATGTCTTCTCTCACAGCATGGTGGAAAAGTGAAACCCCCCTCTACCAGACATTCAACACATTAAAGGAATTCACATATGTGTGATTAGGCATAAGGTTGTCCTGAAGACATGATCAGGGGCCTTGGTGCTTCTGGTATTGTAACTGACTAAAAAGCATGTCTATCCCAGCAACATATCTAGCAGGTGATCGACAAACGCTTGTATACATACGCCCAATCATATAATCATCATATTTTGTTCTAAAGGCACAATCTCTACGTCTCATCATGTTGTCCTCTTCCTTGTTCTTAGTTGTAAAGACAAGCTTTGGAAATGCTGAAGGAGCTCTCTGCCACTTTCCATTCATATTTGAAGGCCAGTCTTACTCCACTTGCACAACCGCTGGACGCTCAGATGGGTTACCATGGTGCAGTACCACCGCCAACTATGATAATGACCGCAAATACGGCTTCTGCCCCAGCGAGTGTGAGTATCTGGGATTAGGGATACCTCCACAATAACACCACCTGCTTAGTGACAGCGAGATAACCTTAGCAATGTTAATAAAAAGCTAATTATTGGATAACACATTAGCCAAGAATGCTACACAACATGTACATAAGAATGTGTTGCCATCTGGATACTATTTTTACCTTAAAGAGGTTATAACCATATTCCTACATAAAAATTTGGCAACTGCAATAAAGTTTAACCTTAAATAATAAATGCAGCATAGAAGTAAAATATTCAAACGCAACCTCAATGAAAGGGCCCAAGTACATTTAGGAGTCCACATATGGCTAAATATTTCTAAAAATCATTAAAGACAGAATAGTTCACCTGCCTTTTTATGACATCTGTAATCTGTTTGAAATCATCATTTAACCATGTTTTTTATTACTAGTATCAGATTAAAATATATTTTTTAAAATATTGTGCCGTTTTTTTTTTTTAAACAGTTATAGTTTTTGGATATAATTTATTTGCACATTAAAACATTCATTCACACAATGAAAATGATCTCATAGATATACTTACAAGTACCCTTTTCTCTTCAGTGCTCTTTACATATGCAGGAAACAGCGATGGAGCACCTTGTGTCTTCCCTTTCGTCTTTGATGGGGAGACATATAACAGTTGTACCAAGGAAGGACGTTCAGACGGATATCGCTGGTGTGGTACCACTGCTAATTACGATACAGATGGCAAATATGGTTTCTGCCCCAACAGAGGTAAGTCTTAACACAGACTACCTTGTGACAGGTATCTCTTGACGTTAAATTTGAAAAGTAATTTAAGTAGTAATTACTATGACCTCTATTGATATCAAAATAATTAAGACGTGTCCGTAGAATAACGAGTACAGCCTGTCAGGACAGGTAGCATTTCATTAACATTTGTTCTTTGCAGATACTGCTGTGATTGGTGGGAACTCCCAGGGAGACCCTTGTGTGTTCCCATTCACATTCCTTGAGAGGACGTATCATGCATGCACAAGCGATGGACGAAATGACAGAAAGTTGTGGTGCGCAACTACCTCTAGCTATGACCAAGACAGGAAATGGGGCTTCTGTCCTGACCAAGGTTTGTATCATTTTAGCTAATCCTTACATTCCAAAATGTTTGTCTGTAAAATAGTAAAAATGAAACCTGTTAATGAATGAACACATATACATGCATCTCAACCAGCCTTACTTTAAGGGTGTATTAAAGTCTGGCAAAAAAAATCTACAATGCCTCTGGAAATTTTAGTTGATGTTGGCCTATTGGTTCCAGAGAAGATACAGTCTTATGAATTTTGTGATAGTGTATAGTGGGTTTTCATGCATGCATATATATATGCATGTATATATATATATATATATATATATACTCTGTTAGCAGACACACATACATAATTTTGATGTCACTGGCCTTAAAGTGTCAGGGCCACTTTTCATCCCCAGTCCTGCCCTGGTCACAAGTGCTTCAAGACCACAGAACATACATCTCTATATTACAAGTTATGGATATTAGATTAATAGGGACAGAACGTTGATCCAGGGATTTATTCTGATTGCCATATTTGGAGTCGGGAAGGAATTTTCCCCCTGGTATGGGGCAATTGGCATCTGCTTCATAAGGGTTTTTTGCCTTCCTCTGGATCAACACAGTAGGGACACAATATGTATATAGGTTGAACTTGATGGACTTTGGTCTTTTTTCAACCTTATGAACTATGTTACTATGTTACTAGAAGGAGCCTTGAACATTTATGTGACTCTTCATCTGTAGATGTTGGCCTACAGAAAGCACCACAAACTTTGTAACTTCTGAAAAGTTCACAGAAATAACATTCTCGTAATATTTTATTAGAGTGTTCAGCTTCTTAAAATGCAGCTGCATCTTTGTTGTTAATTATGTGCTGCAATACTCCATATGTCGAAATATCAGTCTGTGATATTGATTGCTCTTCACAGGTTACAGTCTTTTCCTTGTGGCAGCCCATGAGTTCGGTCATGCTCTGGGCTTGGAGCATAGTGATGTCCAAGATGCTTTAATGTATCCTATGTACCGCTATGTTAGCGACTTCCAGCTTCACCCAGATGACGTGGAGGGAATCCAATATTTATATGGTATGCAGGAAATTGCAGTTTGGAAGCTGCTTACTCTATGCTCTTTAAAGTTTATTTAATATATCTATATTTAATGGGTTTTGTTTAGGTATTTGTAGTAGAAGGACAGTCAATAGGTTTGTTGTTTATCTGAACAGAAAAATGCAATACAAGTTATTTTCATCCTTTATTTTCACAGCCAATTGGCAGAGGATCATGGGATTGGGGTTAAAATGACAATATGACCATTTTTGGGAAAGGGAAGCCATCACCTTATTTAACATTTAAATGGCCTTCTTTTGGGATATATGGTCATTTTCTCAAAACTGTTTTGGCACTGTCATACGATTACAATATTCATTTACTCTAGACAACTCTAGAGAGTGCTTCTCTCTGTCATTAAGAAAATGTACCAATCATAATGGGTGTGTGGCCAATGCAGTTAATACCACTGGATTTCACAGAGCAAATGATATCAGTCTGTTTGCCCCTAAGCATAGCATTACAATTTATTTGTTCGATCAGTAAAGTGGGTGTAGGTTAAAATAAACTGTTTATCTTGATCAACAGGTCCTAATCCTGGCCCACATCCAACAGCTCCAGTGTCTACTAGAAAGCCATCTTCAACAACCCTACCCACCACTACCACTAAAACTACCACATCTAGTACTACTACTCCTACCACTACTACAACTCCATTGGATCCAACACAAGATGCTTGTAAAGTTAAAGTGTTTGATGCCATTGCAGAACTTCAGGGTGAACTTCACTTCTTCAAGGATGGGTAAGATTAAAAACAATTATGTTATATAGGGGAGAAGGAAAAGAGGAGCAATAATCTATAACAAACAACTCTTTCTGTAAAAAATCTTAGAAGTTTGAACTCAGAGTGTTATTCATGCTTGCATGTAACAAGTTGTGTGGATTTCTTTCTCAGATTGTACTGGAAAATGTCTGCCAAGGACAAGAGACCTCCCAAGACTCCACTTCGTATCACTGATACATGGTCCGCTCTGCCCCCAAATATTGACAGTGCATTTCAAGATCCCACAAGCAAGAAAATCTTCTTTTTTGCTGGTAGGTATATTGCCTTCTAAAATAAAAAATACCTGTTATTTCAATAAATGCATGTATTCATGTAACAGCAACAGAACGCCTTGACTAAATCACAGCCTCTAAACAATTTGGGTCCAGACAGTGCAGTACAGAGCACATGGAAACACTTTTCAAGTTGATCTCAATAGATCTTGAAGTGGTAACATTTATTACTATCAACAGCAACAGAAGGAAATGCAAATTATGGCATCAATAAAAAACAAAACAAACAAATGTTAGTGGTAATCTCTTACACCCATTAAACTGATGACACCTAATTTCATTAATGCCCCTACCAGAGCCAATGTATATTTTGCTTGTTTGATTTTGCTATATTTACAGTGTTTTTCTCTCCTTACAGGGCGCAAATTCTGGCAGTACACTGGTAGCAGTGTTTTGGGCCCACGCAGCATTGAGAAGCTGGGTGTGGGGAAAGATGTGGAGGGCATTATAGGCGCTATTCCAAGGAATAATGGGAAGGTGCTGCTGTTTAATGGAGAGAAATTCTGGAGGTAAGTAGGTGAGGGTAATCTGTGTTGGGGAAAAGTGGTGCCCAGAGAGCAGATGAAGGTTTAGGCATATATATTGATAGCTTGCATGGGCTGCTGATAAGTATTTAACCTTTTTCCAGGACAGAAAAAAAGAATAGCTACCAAGGTTGTTTTTTTAGTTTATGCATTACTAGGGCACCAATTGATAAATACTAATGAAAATGGTATATATTTCTAAGGTATTTAATGTTGAATTTGAATATGGAATTTAGTGTCATGTTTTTCTGAATGTTTACAGGCTAGATGTAAAAACACAAACTGTGGACAAGGGGTACCCAAGACACACTGATGAAGACTTTTCTGGAGTGCCTACTGACTCCCATGATGTTTTCTTATATCAAGGTACTCCTTTAAATAAGTGCAATCACTGATTAGTGCCTGCGATATAACCACTTGAGCCCTGTGTCAAGAAATGCCTCCATCTCTTTCTACCATTACTGAGTTGGCATTAACATTGTTATATACATAACCAAAGGTTCCCCTGTGATTTAGTCCTCAAATTCAACCTTGCCTACATATTATGTTACCTGAAAGAAATTGCACTGCATTTATTTCCATATTTCTCTTTGGACTGTACTGAAATTCAAGCTGTTTTATACAGGTAGCCAACAAGCAGTTTTCCAAGTATTGTGGGTCTACAGGTTCCATGATATTTGACAGGGATTAGACATAAAGATTGGATATTCTGAACATACTTGTGTCTACCTATTTGGCAATTTAACCCTTGGTTTTAAATAAAGACTCATGGTCAACACCTAAAAGTTGAATATTGCCAGCATGCAATTCTTGACCACAAAGGATTCTTTTATAGAAATGGTTGCTTTATTCCAGGTGGCAATCAAAGTGGCTGAGTAACCTGTTTAGTAAGAGAATTTAATGGAAAGTTACAGTTAAAGGAAGCATTTGCTACAAAACAAGCAAAGAAAATAGCAGCCATAATTTTGCAGTTTTACACTAGCTATACTCATGTGGAATCTAAGAGTAAAAAATCATATGAGAATGTCCACTGTTTATGTGCTTTATATAATGACACATATTTTGCTTTCTTCAGGTAAATACTATTTCTGCCAAGATCGCTTCTTTTGGCGTATGACATGGCGCAAACAAGTGGAAAAAGTAGGATATGTGAAATATGACCTTCTGCACTGCCCAGAGCAATAGAGGAAGGTCAGGAAGAATGGATGGTGGTGAAGATGGCCATTGGGCGGTAGTGGTTGTAGGACAGTAATCCTAATGTTGTGAAGTAGTGGGGCTCTGTGAATCCCAAATTTTGTCACCCGCACCTAGTGTGTCTTTTTTCTGAGTTTAGGTAAAAATATATATGGATGTGCACTGTAAACATACCATGCCCACACTTGGTACGGTACATATGTGTATGCAAGCAATAAGTCTGCCTGGTGCAGGCTATAAGAGAGAATATGAGTGAGGGTGAGATGCTGTGATCATGAAAAATGACTACAGTGTATGACATTTGCAGAGATTTCTATAATATATTGTTTTCTTTTCTAATAAATATTATTTCTTTTGACCAATACACTGACTCTGCACATTGTGTCTGATACATATAAGTAGCAAATACAAAACAAAGAAGTTTATTTGTCTAAAAAGGTCAAGGAACAGCATGAGAGATTATTGAGAGGGTGCTGGAAGTTGCAACTAAATAAGCTGTTGGAGGGAGTTAAATAAGGAGTAGAAGGGATCAAAACTCCATAGTTTGCTAGTGAACCAAGATGTGAGGGCAATACACTCAACACAGCATAAGTAGAAATGGATCCAGTCTCTTTAATGGAACGGCCTCACCAATGATAAAAGTAATTAGTAAGTCCCTTTCTCTACTTTGCTAAACTGAGCTGCAGTGCACCATTCCCACCGCTCTCCATATTTTCCTCCAGTTTTGACTGCTCAAAGCAGCCAATCAGTGGCACGGAAGCTTACATTGGAATCAGTGGCAGAGCTTTCCATATAGGCATGCAGGTGGTCTCATTGGAACCCCTGGAAATCTCACATAAGCCTTCACTGGAGGGGAGTACTGGCACATGCATATTACTGAGCGGGATGTGTACTGCAAACACAAGGCACGGGGTTGGGGCACAAAGACCAACACTACATACGCAGTGTTCTGATGAACCCCCTATGCACTTGGATGCAAAAGGTTCATATGGTGGCTGTAGTTTATCTTCATTAACTTTTCATTTCTGCCATCTCAGTAAATTATACTAAAATACAGAGGAATGAATTGAACTTTAGCATTAGACTAGGTGGGTGCCAGATATTAATGTATATATTTTGATGGTGATGATTAAGACCACAAATGTCACCTTTTTTTTTTTTTTTTTTTTACATATTTGTCAAATTCTGCAATGCAGGAATGCAAACACGGAATCTTCTTATATTATTTAAAAAAACATGCTGGTTAATTCCACCATAAACATGCTGGTTAATTCTATAATTATATTTACAAACACCAATGACCATTTGGAGCCTAACTCGTGTCTCGTCTCTATAAGGTCTCTATAAGGTTAGGCAGCAATTACAAGAGCCAAACAGTTCTATATCACACTAACAAGAAATGTATCGTGGCAGTGGCATGAAATATTTACGGCAGGTATGTTGAGTAAGAATTATAGGTGCTTCTTAATAGAAGATGCTATCTGAGATGTGGTCAGGAAGGGTTGAAGGGACAAGGGAGACTCCATTTCCATGTTGCCCTGCCGTTGCCTGCCCGTCCTTTCTCATTCTGTCAGCTAATAAATAAAATGTAATGCAGCCTCTCTCCCGGTTTCCATGGTAACAGCAGGAGGGGGGAGTTCAGGTTTTATTTCTGCTCCTTTGACCAATTTACCTGAAGATAAAGGAGAACGACTTATGTGCATTTCAGACACGCATTTTGTATAAACGAATAAAGGTGACGTATGTTAAATGCTCACTCTATTGAAGGAATGAAGCAGAGGGGGAAACAGTAAGAAAATAATGACATATTATTGGTACAGTTTGGGGTGCATCCTGTACAATGCTGCGTATGGAACTTACTGTGCATGTATGATGCTGTAGTGAAGTATTGATCAGATAGCGGGATTGCAATATGTAATGTAATAGATTAAAATGCGAATGTCAGAACACGAAGTACGGAGTCTTACAGAGAGCGCACATGCTGCATTGTGCTGGTAACATGGAGGGGGGGGGATGAATGCTTTCTGATCACCTGATGAGGACACACAATGCAGCCTATAGCATACAGTCAGTATACATCTGACTCAAGGTGTATGCAGTATGCCACTCATGTATAAAAGGTGATTCTAATGCAAAGTTGAAAAATTGGTTTCATCTCCGTAGCATCATTCCATTGATAATATACTTAAATTAAAACATCGGGGTTTTTTGTTGTTTTTTTTTACTTTATTTAACATCCTCCTTGTTACATACAGTTTTTTTTACTTTATTTAACACGGAGGATGTTAAATAAAGTTGAAACAAAAAAAAACAACGGTGATTTAATTTATGTCCCGGGCAGGGGCGCCGAGCGGTCGCTCGTGGAGTTTTCAGCAACCGCTCGGCCCCCTCACTCTCCATCGCGGTGCTGGCGTTTCATGCTGACGCCTCCCGCTCCCACTGCAGGACTCCGGCAACAAGGTAAGTAAGGATAGGGAGAGTGGGGTAGATCGTGAAAAGGGGCAGAGGGGGAAGGCAGTGAGGAGGGGCAGAGGTGGTAGATAGTAAGAAGGGGCAGAGGGGGGAGATTTTTTCCTTTCTTTTTTGGGGGGATGGGGGGCGCCAGAGGAGTAGTCCGCACAGGGCGCCAGAACACTTAAGGCCGGCTCTGACCACAATATTCAGTAGTGGCTTCAGCAGTTACTAATAAAACACCACACATGATTTACACAGGAATTAAAGATTACAGAATATAGATTATTAAATTGTGGAAACGACTTTCAAAGGTTGGCGAAGGTTCTAAAACAACAGTAAAAAAACATTTTCACCAGTTGGCAAACATGGTCGTTATGGACACAGAGGCAATCACAAGGTTACAGAGCACAGTACATTACTGATTGACCTCGTTAGCAGCCTATCAATTACCCGCTCAATCAAAGTCCTCTTACAATCTCATATTGTTATGTGAGGTTGAAGTTTCCCTAGCAACTTCCAAAACTGATGTTTGAGTTATTGGCCTTTTGGGGTTATTCATGTTTCAGGTCCCCTGAGGTTGGAAAAGGCCATGTATGCAAGTAAACCAATGTAACAGTAGAAAATCTCAAAACATTTCCAAGTATTGACAAACTAGCATATGTGCCATTAAATGACATGTACTTTTTTTCTCATGTTTATCTCTTTCTTTCATTCTATTTTGCTTCCCTGTGCTTTCCTCATAAGTCATTATGAGGTGGTTCCTCACCCTACGCACCCAACACTACTCCTCTCAAGCCAGAGCCTTGCAAATTCTTGGATATGCTGGGCACAGCATACAACATAGTTCCAATCATGGTGCACTTTGCTTTACGGTGCTCCCAAAATTACCAAAAACATTCACAGTAACAAAGATTTTATGTATAGAAGTTACTTAAAAAAGCAAGTCAACGCAATTCATTAGAGAACGAATGCTTAGGTCCCTCACTAATGCTAACTGCAGAGTACATATACACTCACTGGCCAGTTTATTAGGTACACCTGTTCAATTTCTTGTTAACACAAACAGCTAATCAGCCAATCACATGGCAGCAACTCAATGCATTTAGGCATGTAGACGTGGTCAAGGTAACTTGCTGAAGTTCAAACTGGGGAAGAAAGGGGGTTTAACTGACTTTGAACGTGGCATGGTTGTTGTTGCCAGGCGGGATGGTCTTAGTATTTCAGAAACACGCAGAACCATCTCTAGGGTTTACAGAGAATGGTCCGAAAAAGGGCAAATATCCAGTAAGCGGCAGATGTGTGGAGAAAAATGCCTTGTTGATGTCAGAGGAGAACTGGTTTGAGATGACAGAAAGGCAACAGTAACTCAAATAACCATTCGTTACAATCAAGGTATGCCGAATACCATCTCTGAATGCACAACATGTCGAATCTTAAAGCAGATGGGCTACAGCAACAGAAGACCACACCGGGTGCCACTGCTGTCAGCTAAGAACAGGAAACTGAGGCTACAATTCGCACAGAAACACCAAAATTGGACAATGGAAGACTGGAAGAACGTTGTCTGGTCTGATGAGTCTCTATTCCAACTGCGACATTCAGATTGCAGGGTCAGACTTTGGAGTAAACAACATGAAGTATGAATCCATCCTGCCTTGTATCAACAGATCAGGATGGTGGTGGTGTTGTAATGGTGTAGGGGACATTTTCTTGGCACACTTTAGTAACATAGTTCATAAGGTTGAAAAAAGACCAAAGTCCATCAAGTTCAACCTATATACATATTGTGTCCCTACTGTGTTGATCCAGAGGAAGGCAAAAAACCCTTATGAAGCAGATGCCAATTGCCCCATACCAGGGGGAAAATTCCTTCCCGACTCCAAATATGGCAATCAGAATAAATCCCTGGATCAACGTTCTGTCCCTATTAATCTAATATCCATAACTTGTAATATTATTGCTTTCAAGAAACACGTCCAGGCTCCTTTTGAACTCTTTTATTGAGTTTGCCATAACCACTTCCTCTGGCAGAGAGTTCCATAATCTCACCGCTCTTACTGTAAAGAACCCCCGTCTGTGCTGGTGTAGAAACCTTCTTTCCTCCAACCGTAGAGGATGTCCCCTTGTTATAGATACAGTCCTTGGGCCCCTTAGTACCAATTGAGCATCGTTTAAACGCGACAGCCTACCTGAGTATTGCTGCTGACCATGTCCATCCCTTTATGACCACAGTGTACCCATCTTCCGATGGCTACTTCCAGCAGGATAATGCACCATGTCACAAAGCTCCAATCAACTGGTTTCTTGAACATGACAATGAGTTCACTGTACTCCAATGACCTCCACAGTCACCAGCTCTCAATCCAATAGAGCACCTTTGGGATGTGGTAGAATGAGAGATTTGCATCATGGATGTGCAGCCGACAAATCTGCAGCAACTGTGTGATGCCATCATGTCTATATGGACCAAAATCTCTGAGGAATGTTTTCAGCATCTTGTAGACAGTACGCCATGAAGAATGAAGGCAGTTCTGAAGGCAAAAGGGGGTACAACCCAGTACTAACAAAGTGTTCCTAATAAAGTGGCCAGTGAGTGTATATAGCTCTACATGTGTGGCAGAGAAAGAGTGAGGTACTGCATGTAGCAAGGCCACTGGGGAGATTACCACTCCCTGCAGAAAACAAAGCGCTCTCATGCTGCATGCACCTGTTACTGACCTCCGTCCAGGATATGACATCATAACCTGACACTGGCAGTGGAAGAGCTGACGGGGAAGATGCAGACCCAAACTGGAGCAACTGTCAGTATAAGGAAGGGAAAAAACTGGACATATGAAAACATGTGTCGACAAAGGCATATTTACCTTCAGTGGCACTCTAAGACTGATCCAGAACTGTGGCCCCAGAATGTGGAACTTCTGATGTGCGTGGAATCGTAACTTAAAGGAAACTTTTATTGTAGTCTATGGAGGCTGTGCCGAATATCGCTGTGTATTGATCAACAGCATGTGAAATTAATATGTGCTCTAGGGGAAATGGCTGCTGTGGCTACCCTTCTCTGCATTCATCAAAGATGTTTGCCGGTGTGTTTGTTCTGGCTACTATTCTTATAATTAAAATAGTCATTATGTAGATCCTTTCTTGTAGAAAATGTTTATTCTGGTTAGGCCAACAGCATACCAAGATTGTCTGGTTTTGTGTCTGAGCTAACACACGATTACAGAACCACAAGTTTGCTTGATGGATTTCACAACAACAAATAAGATATTTAAATTAGATAGCATTATACCAGTGATAAACAATTTAGTCCTCTAGGGGCACAATTCTGCAAGAGTTTTAAACCATTTCTCTAATTAACATGTAAGCAAACGATCAATTGATATTTCTAACTAGGTTTTTGTGTATAATCTTGAGAACATATTACGTTTGTGGCCCTTGAGATATTGAATTGGAACTGCCACAAAGATATATGACATGCACCCTAAAATTGAAGCAGAAGGACTGACTCTCAAGAGAAAATCATGAGTTTCAAGGGGCAGTTTACCAAATGGTAAAAAAGGAAAGGTTTCATATACTCTTATCTTATTTACATACATGTATATTCTCAAGAACCAATCTCTTCTACAAGCATAGCTACTCTGCTCCTGCGCAGACAATCCCAATTCTCATCCCATTCTCACCCCTTGCACCTCCATATGGTGATTTAATCCTTAAACTATCTGCTTTGATATGGAGAAGAAGGGCTCTGGACCTTTGACCTATCAAGAAATGCCTGTTACTAGTGTGACAATTAGGTTGTAGGATGTTTAATTTAAATGTCTGAAACTTTTTATTTGCGTTTATTGATTCATCTCCATCAAGATTCATTATTTATTGACTGTTCTCCACATGTCCAGATGATACTAAGAAAAGATTAAGGCTTGATTAAGATCTAAGACCTACATCAAGAAAAATAGGCAGACAAGATGGGCCAAATGGTTCTTATCTGTGACTATAGTGTACATCGTATGCCGAGCTGGTATTGTACAAAATGCAACTAAAGTAAGCTTATACGATTCATGTACGTGTTGTAATAGTTGTGCATAGTGTGCGTAGCACAAATGAGTGCTGTACAATGAGTGAATGTTACATGGAATAGAGATGAGCAATCTGTGGATGATTTTTCCTGCTCAAACCTTGCAGAGCACAGAGTAATCCTGTCAGATTTACGGATTATCGGGGGCTGGTTGCATTTCTGCCTTGAGATTTATCACAATCTGAAGTGTTTTGTGATCTCCAGCAATGTTTTGCTTTAACACACCGTAGGATAACCATGCAAAATGATCTTATGTTTCGATATAAGGATTTTATTGTTTTGGGGGTTTTTCCGTACTGACTGGTAATTGTTTTGTTAACTGCGTGACAGATTTCTAGCAATGGCTAGGTCTCTGGTATTCCAGTGGCAATAAAGGCTTTTGGGCCTACTTTGCTATTCCAGTTTTTAGCTTTTATAGATAGATGTGGCAGCCAGGTTCAATGATAAGTTTAAATGGTCATAAGAACAGTGGGGTTGAGCATAGATCTAATGAAACCCTGTCCTTCAGGCTGTTTCAGGGGTAATGGCGGCACAGGCATCTTCCCTCCTTTATACATGATGCAAACATACTCAAACATTGCGTGCAACATCTCTAATCGTATCTTGCTCCATGCATATACCAAGAAGGATTTCCTAACAATGCTATACACACTATACAAATGTCCTCAAACAATGCACACAGAATGCATCTACACACATTATGCACATGCTTTGCATCTCTAGTCATACATTAATCACAGCATGCATTTCTACCCATCCACGCCAAAAAATAATAAATATACTTAATATTACTTACTTAATAATTTTCCATCTCTCATCAAGAATCAGCAGAACTCTTTGGGTACAAGGGCAAGTAAAAGGGCAAAGGTTGGCCAAGAGGTTTGAAGGAAATTCTTTTGGCATTGAACTTTATTTTAGCATTTTACCATTTTAAAGCACCAATTATAATGAAAGTATTCTGTATCACCTCTATCTCTTATTTCCTCCAGAGTATATTCAATATTTTCACATACATTTTTATTTAGACCAGGTACCACTTAAGAAAAAGTTCTTCAAATTCTATAAATTATTAATGTGCTTCTGCAGACATGTATCTAGACGTGAGTGATGTGTCCTTGATGATCTATATAAACTGGAATTATTTTAGTTAAAAGAAATCTCATAAAATACACATACCATGCAGTGTTCTCATTTACTGCCCACATTATACAGTTACCCTGGCATACTATAAACATTGTTATGCTACACTTACATAGATGCCCAAGAGGGTTAAAGCATACATGTGACTGGCTACTGCTACTCCTATAGCATTCAAAGGGAACTCAGCTTCAAATGACTAGGATATGAATTCTACCAAGTACATGCAAGAAACATACTGTTCTTTCAGTAGATGCAGCTAGGAGAGGAGTTAAATGAGACAAAATAACTCCAATAAGTAAAGAGTGCACCAATTTGCATGTGGTACAATGCACCGCAGACCATGAGAAATGGGACAAAATATACTCTGCAGAGACTATGCATAATCCTTTTACAATCCCGATGGGACATTGAACCCTTTTCATGCTCTTAACAAAGGTTCCAGAATTCCACTATGACCATATTCCACCCACGGTCATCACAGTCATGCCTTGTCCTGTTTGTCTACTTAGTGCATGCTTCAAGACTTTGTGATACCGTCCAATAAGGACACTCTGATTTTAAAGGCTGTGGTCAGAGAAGTATATTGATATTTCGTATGTGTCTTTATGACCTATGGGTAACCTTTTATATAACTGAGTGAGCCATTACTGTTTACATAAACATCTTATACTCATCAAACATTCCAAACTCCTAGTACTTTGGGGATGTAGTATGCACATGCAATGTTGCTCTTATGCACACAGCAAATGTCATAACCATAATCAAGACATTTGCAGATTGAACTGATGACTTGGACTCCAAATAATTCTATAAAATATTCCAAGCATGTGTTGCCTCCTATATAATGTCTTGAGGAAAACAGGTGAATGTTTGTAGCCTACATAAAGCACCCCTGTTTTCATTGAATCAATCAAATGGGGCAGCTACATAACTAGAAATCAGGAGCAAGCTAGCCTCACTTGGACTGGCATACTGTGCAAAAAAGGAGCCTCTGAGGAGGTAAGGGGGAGCATGAGGGAGTGAGATGGATGGAGAGAATGAGAGAGATAATGAGGTAGTTATAGAGGGAATGAGTATGTATGCATGCATGTAGGTCACAGGGAATGTGCATGTGTTAGCATAAGTGTGTGTGTTGTCTTGAGGTTGTAGGTGTGTCTTTGAGGGAATATGATCATGACTGTTTGAGTGTGTGCGTTATGAGTGTGTATTAGCAGGAGAATGTATGTGTAAGTATGAGTGTATTGGCATGAGTGTTACAAGTGTGCATATTAGCATGTGTGTATTTGTGTATTAGCATAAGTGTGTGTGTTAATGTGTGTGAGTTAGCATGCGTGTGTATGTGTAAGTGCGTTTTAGCATGTATATGTGTGTATAAGCATGAGTGTTATGTGCAAATTGTACATGCCAGCATGTGTATGTGTGTATTAGCATGAGTGTGTGTGTGTGTGTAAATGTGTGTTAGCATTAGTGTGTATGTGTAGGTATGTGTGTATTAGCCTGAGTATGAATGCGCACGTGTGTATTATCATAAGTGTTATATGTAAGTGTGCATATTAGCTTGTGTGTGTGCTGACATGAGCGTATGTATGTGTGTGTGTTAGAGGGAGTCTGAGCTTGACTTTTTTATTATTGAGAGTGTGTTAACATGAGTATGTATGTGTAAGCATGTGTGTTAGCATGAGTGTGTATGTGTGTATTAGCATGAGTATTATGTGTAAGTGTTATGTGTAAGTGTGCATACTGGCACCACTGTTGTGTGGGTTATTATGAGTGTGTGTTAGCATGAGTATGTATGTGGAAGTATGTGTATACATGTGTATTAGCACCGGTGTGTAATTGTGCATGCTGGCATGTATGTGTATTACCATTAATGCATGTGTAAATGTGTTAACACAAGTGTGCAAATGTGTGTTTGAGTGCATTGATGTATGTATGTTTGTAGCATGAGTGTGTATGTATATGTTAGTGTGAGTGAGTTAGGGCCTGCCCCTGGGCCAAAAAGTGGAAGCCTTCCCCTGTTAGAAATTTTATCTTTACAATAGCATGTTTAGAAACCAATCAGTGGAAGCAATAAAAAGCAGATATGAAAAGGATGGTGCAATACTGCAGAATATGATTGTATAAATTAATAACAATAATAATAATATAAATAGAGGCACATGACATTATTACTTAGCAAATTAAGTGCATGATGATATGTGTCATCTGAGGATACAAAACTTTGACAGATGAAATAGTCAAAGGGTCATACAGGCCCCTATACAAACCACACCCTATTTTGCAATATGCCATTTTAGTCAGTATTCCTTTGCCCTGTGAATAGTACACTTATGTAAACCATATATTGTTTTTTTCTAGGACAGATAGATCTTTCTTTTGATACCAGTTACATGATTATCTGGAAATAAGTAATTTAGTAAAAACTATTGAAAATAGAAAACAAATCTAATATGTTTCCTTTAAGACAGAAAATACCCTCACAATGTATAAATTTAGGTATCCTAATTTAAGAAATACTTTATTTATATAGAACTTCCATACTTTCCCAACAGAGAACATATAAGGGGTATATGGATTCAAATCTGTTGAATGTTTACATTTGGTATGATAGGATTGGCAAAAAACACCCACAAATATTATATATAGTCTTAATCTGTCAAATTGGGGGTGATCTCTAGAGACTTTGGGAGTTGTAAAATGGGGAAAACCAGAGGTGGACAGGGCTCTCAACTGGGTCTGTGCTACAATAGAAGTGTATGGTGCGCTCTCTTACTATGCCCATGATAAAGGTTAATGCCCACATTTTACAGATCTCATGGGATCAGTGGGATGTCAGGCCTGGCTTCTGGTCCCTTGGTCAGCTGCCTGATACTGGCCCGCATAAAAAATCAGGGGTGAAAACCAAACTAAAACATTTTTGGTTCACTGGCATCAATGGCACATCTGATGCCAGGAGTCACAATAAAGGAGAGTTTGTAAGTCTGCTATATTTGGGGGCACAGGTCCTGTACATCTGACTTTAGTGGTGGAACCTGACCATCAATATCTGAGACGTCATCTTAACTCATCTGTTTCAGCCAGGAAGGAGTACGCCTCCTCAGCAATGAACACACATTTTATTAAAAAAACTACTAAAACTAATTAAAATTACTAAAACTTAATACTAATACACATTTTTTGTCCCTGCCTAACACCTTAAACCCTCTACGCTATCCCCAATCCCCTCTAACCACCGAAGTAATCTAAACTAGCCCTAACTAATAAAATAATAAAATATAATTTTTAACAGTATATAGTGATGGGGGGGGTTAATAAGGGTAAATTTGGCAGTTTTGCATAGGATAGGGTTTTCAACACAGGAGAGGTCTTCTCAACATACACTATGTGACCAAAAGTCTGTGGACATCCCTCCTAATTATTGAGTTATAATTACTATAAACAGGTGTATGTATAGTTCATGAAATTTCTGCCCTGTTACATCTACCCTGGTCCGCTGTAAGTGCTATTATTGTGAAGTGAAAGCATCTAGGTGTAACAAGAGCTCAGCCACAAAACAGTAGACCACACGCACTCACACAGCGGGGCCGCTGGTGAAGTGTGTAGCGTGTCAAAATTGCCTGTTTTCTGTAGTATCACCCACTACAGAGTTCCAAACTGCCTCTGGAAGTAACATCAGCCCAAGCGCTGCGTGTCAGGAGCTTCATGAAATGGGTTTCCATGGCTGATCAGCTGCACACAAGTTGAAGATCACTATGTGCAATGCCAAGCGTCGTCTGGAGTGGCGTAAAGCACCACTAGAGCAGTGGAAAGTGTCATCCGGAGTGATGAATCTCTTCACTAGCTGGAAGTCTGATGGAGGAATCTGGGTTTGGCGGATGCCCAGACAACACTTCCTACCAAAATGCATAGTGCCTACTATAAAGTTTGGGGGAGGAAGGATAATGCTCTGGGGCTGTTCTTCAGGGTTTGTGTCCCTTCGTTCTAGTGAAGGGTAATGTTAATGCTACAACACTCTTTAGAGAACTGCACTCTTCGGTGTGGCACCAGTTTGAGGAAGGTATTTTGCTGTTTTAGCATGTCTACATGCTAAGCACACAATTTGACAAATGCTCATTAGGCTGAATGGGCAGAAATTCCCACAGGTACACCCCAAAATTTTCTGGAAAGCCTTCCCAGAAGAGTGGAGGCTGTTATAGCTGCAAAGGTGGGGGAGGGTTGGCAACTCTATATTAATGCCCAGGGTTTTGGAATGGGATATCCAACAAGCTCATGTATGCGTGATGGTCAGTTTTCCACATAGTTATGGTCATATAATGTACTGTTTGTTACATTACAGGTAAGTACCAAATAGAGTGTTTCATATCAAATGTTGTATGGGTTATACAGTTAGTATTTGTATTTCCTACAATAAGGTGTTCACAAGTCATACATGAGGTACTGTTACATTTATGTGTGCCAAGATGTCTCAGCCAAGTCTGAGGGACATTTTGGTTAGATGAAAAGAAACCAGGGGATACTTATTAACCAATTGTGGTTATCTATTATGCGTTTATTCCTAATAGGTAGTTTTGATTCTCTAGAATCAAAAGAACATCCAGTGTGTCACCTGTATCTAAATGTAAACCACAGAGAACCCTCCTCCCCTCTTTATGCAGTGTCTTCTCTGGATATAGGTTTCTGGAACAGCTTCCTTACTCTGGGGAGGACAAAGATGCCTCCAGAATACAAGATGAAGTGATTCATCCCCTGAGAGAACCGGGGGGATGAGGAAGCCAGAGAAGTAATTTAGAAAAGAAAAGGGTGTGGGTTAGCGGAACCTGTAATATGGTCCTCAAGTATTTTTATGCAATGTATATTTTGTGTATTGCATATATGCATATATATACATATATATATATATATATATATATATATATACACATACACTATATATAATGGTAGGTCTATATTTAAATCTCTATTTATTAATGGATATGGGCCTATATTATTAGGCCCATACCCCCTATTCTTGCCAAGTTTAACCAATGCAAATACAAAGTGTCAATATGATTCCTTACAGGTCACCTGAAGGAGCTTTTTAATGTTTGCAGAGGCTAATATGTATGCACACAGGTGTAGCTAATATCATTAGGTATCACCGCCGCCAGAAATGTATTAATCCTTTAACTATTTCAGTACCAGTGAGTCGGACACGAGACCCCCATTATATCAAAACTGGTTTAGGGTGTAATGGTGTTTGCTGGATTCCAAAACCAAAAATTGGTGCAAAAAAAAAAATAATAATCTGATTTTAAAGAGATAGACTTATTGATTTAGCGGTAAAATAACGATGCAAGCATTAAACAAAATCACCAGCCTTCTGCATTCCTCTCCAAAGGTTAGCTATAGAATCATTTGCTCTCAGTGTCCCAAGTCATGAACCCATCTGCCACAGCATGAGTGCACCTTGCCGGTGGATCTTAGTGAATTCCCCTCACACCTCCTCCATTTGCGCCCTTTATTTTTCTACCTGTTACTCTATAGACATATCCATGATCTGACTGTCTCTCTCCCCTTTCCTATCTCAATCTCTTCTCCCTCATCACCCGTTCCTTTCACCCTCCCTCTTTGGCTCTCCCCTCTCCTCCGTCTCTTTTTTCCCTTTATCCTTCTCTACTTTGCTCTCGCTGTCTCCCCCTCCCTCCCTCTCTCTGTCACCCTCCCTCTCATCCAGTATATGGGTCTGTGAGTGTGCGCGCAGAAGGATCTCTGCACTGCAGCCTCCTCCTCCTCCTCTCTCTCGCACACACATACACACGGAGCACCGCTGCAGCATTAGGCTTCAGTCCCTGGGAAGGAGAGAAAAGGAAGCCGAGTGGTGGAGAGTGGGAGCAACATAGGAGAGAGGATGCTGAATAACCTGACAGAGTGTGAGGAGGGAGAGGGGGGAACCAGCCAAGGTAAGTGGAGGAATCTGACAAGAGGGAGGAAGGGGGCGGAGGGAGCTAATTCTCCGCAGTGCTGCTTCTGAAGTGGGGGGCGGTAGTGACCAGACAAGGGGAATGGGGGGCCCCCTAAGATACGCTCAGCTGAGAGCCCCTTCACCACAAAGGAGGTCCACAGTGGCTGATGGAAGTTACATTTAGTGGATGGATTGAGACGCCAGCGCAGGGCCTGGACTCCCCACTTCTTCTACCCTGCTTTGCTATCTCTGGTTCTTTTATTCTCACATTTATGAAACACTATCTTATTAAGTATCCATACAGCACTGGTTGCTATAACTGACTATTACTATATCCTTTTGCCATCTTTTTTTTTACCTATGACCCCTTTACCTCTGCAGATCTAGAGCACCCCCTTGCTTTCTGCTGACACCTAGACTTCTGCAGTAGAACTGCACCTTCTTCTGCTTTCCCACCAAGTACACCTGACCCCTATTTATCTCCAGTGTCCTCTGCCCAATGTCTTGCCCAGCAGATATCTGTAAAGTACTTGTTTTATGGAATATCTCCATTTCCTAAACCACAGAAAAAAGTACATCTGAACCCACATAATAACACATGGTCATCACACCTGTACCACTGTAAAGCACCATCTCATTGCAAGCAGATCCCTCTTGCGCTGCATTGATTTAAGTGCCACTGACCATTACACTTCAATCCATATAGAATTCTCTGACTAATAAATGTATTTGCTTCTGTTAATTTCTATATCCTTTTACTGCAATATGTCAGCTGGTTATGTCCCCTTGCTGAGTATTACCGTATTTGCTGACCCCTCTTTTCCCTTATGTCCATCATTCATTGCTCACCTCTTGCGCCTCTCAAACGTGGGCAAGTAGTCTCTCGATGTTTGCAATATAACATGAGTTTACTTTTCATTTCATGCAACCATGAATTATTTGATTCATTATCACACTCCTATAACCGCAACATCAGTACCTTTCCATACTAATCCAATCATTAACCCATTGTTCACCTCCTATACTCTCTACATTCCATTCTCACTGAATCATCTCTAAAATATTGGTGCATTACCTCTGGAAGTTAAGGTATTTTTATCTGTACACTATGGATCCTCCTTTTCGTCTTCGCTCCAACCCTTTGCATCATCATTGAATTCCTTGTCATATTCTCTGCATTACAAGTGGATTCTTTCTCACACTGGCTGCATTATTACTGCATCCTTTTTCATACTCAGTGGATTCTCTCCCCTACTCACTGCAACAGATCAACCTCCATAGTTCCCATACTGTGAATTTAATGCCACACAAATGTAATCTTTGCGCATTATGCACATTATTACCTCCATCCCAATTGAGTGATCTTTAGTGTCTAATAGACGTACGCTATTTTTTTTATTTCTCACTAACTCTCCGCAAGTACCATCTATTAAGGATCTCATTAAAATCCCCATCGTTACTAGTAATACAATCCTACAGCTTAATGCACCAATCATGTTGTTAAAAATTTTATGTATTCTCCTCCACTTGACTTCTGATAACCCCTTCTTCTTCACAGTAAATGTCTTTTCTGTTCTTATATTATGCAATTCACCTAATATCTAATAATCGACCCTACTTGTCTCGCCTTTCACATTGAAGCAGGGTCTAAAATAGGCTTTAAAAAGTAGCTGAGAAAAAAATGTTAGGGACACAAAAGGAAGCGAATAGAATCATCTGGATGTATATTAGCAAAGATGTATAAATTGTTCATGCACTCTACCATAGTCACGAGAACCTATATAGTGAGAGAGACATCAGATCGATAAGGATGGCCTTTTTGATATTTGCTCTTTTGGTATGATGAAAAAATAGATAATTAAATTTATGGCAATAATTCAAAACACAATAGTCATGATGCCAATTGGGGTCTTGACAATGATAAAAAACCTAATACTTAGCAGGGTTTGCATGATGACATACATGGATTTTTATATGAGTGGGGGTGGGGACTTAATTATGGTTCTGTTGGTCTATATTTGATGCCAAGCTTTGTGAAGAAAACCAAGAATGGAATGCCTGAGGAAACTTGTGCTTTTATCATTATTTTTGTTATGATTTTGCTATTACTAATGTTGGAATGATGAGGTGCATTTGATGCAGAGATGGGGGTTGTGGGTCATATGATACAGAAGTGGAAGTAGCTGTATGTAAATTAATAATAATTAATATTATTACTATTATCATAATGATCGGTACAAAGGGCAATACTGAATAAGAACAATGGTGGGTTTCTCATGCTGGCTTATTGGCTATATTCACAGCAATCTACCGTAAATGCTATTACATAGCAGTTTGGGGTCGTTAGAATAATGGTATCAATGATGCAGAGGTACATGAGAATGAAGTAGTTAACAGTGTTGATAGAGGAGAGGAGAAAAGATTAGTTAATGTTCGATTGGCTACCCTCAGGTGTACTTTCTTAGGAGGAACAGTCTTTCTTTGGGACCCAAATCCACCTGCTCCATATTTTCCTCCTTTAATGTCAGGGTTTTCTAGGTTTTCAGAATGATTGGCGGGTTTATCATAGTCTAAAAATGAATGAATGTGAATATAACCAACAGAAACTATATTGATAGATTGGATTGTCTAAATAAAATACATTATTATTCATCTAAATGACGTGTATAAATAGGATACAAAACTTGCATCCTCACGTTAAAACCATGCCTCTTACCACACAACAGGTGTTCCTCTTTGGCAATTTAAACTGTTAGGATGTACATGATTGTCCTGGGGAAAAGGGTATTTAAACTGACACGAAGGTCATAATGATAAACAGTGACAAATTTGGCAACTTTGTTTGGAAACTTTGCCATGCTGATTGTCGTTTTATTTACATGTGATTATATTGATATGTTTAGAATATCTAGAAACAAAATTTCCCACTAAAGTAATGGATAGTCAACGAGAGCTGTGTGGGTGGCATGGCCGCTGTTGTGCATTTGAAGTGTTGAAACTGCAGAATATAAACAAACAGTTACGAATGTGTATGCATTGTTTCTTTTTATTTTAATGAATGAAAAAAAGAAACCAGAGAGTTTTATAGTGGCTAAATGATCAGGATCATGTAACCCTGTGTGCATATTCCATGGGGTAGAGAGTGTATGATTAAACAATTATACCAAACAGGTGCTAATGATCATCAGTTTAATATGTAGGTTGAATGTAGCTTGAATCACAACCATTAACGGAAACAGAAACAGCTGTGTAGGAGGAATACAACTGGGTGAAAAACTAACAACTTGAGGTTGCTGAAGTCAGGTTAATGTCAAAAGTCATACACCATGGCAAGATTGAGAGCAGCGACAAGATATCTCAGCAAGGTCTCTCATAGGCAGAAGTTTCAAGGCAAACAGGGGTTTCCATACTTTCTGTCCATGATCTTTTGAAGAAGCACAGAGAAATGGCAATGTTGAGGACCATAGATGCAGTGGTTGGCCAAAAAACCAGATGAAAGGCAACTAATGCTTACTTCCCTTCACAATCGGTTGTCTAGCAGGGCTCTCAGCTCAGCATTGCCAGAAAAGCGTTGGAACCTGGTACACTCATCTACTGTCTGGTGAAGTCTGGTCAGAAGTGGTCTTCATGGAACACTTGTGGACAAAAAAACCCAAGGCCAATCGTTTCAACTATTCATGATAACACAGGAACTGGAGTGCAGGAAAATGACAGCAAGTGCTCCAGACTGATGAGTCAAAATTTTAAATATTTAAATATGTAGCAAAAGTTTATTTGACCGAAGGGCTGGAGAGCTGTACAATGACCCCAAAAACAAAGCTATTGTTATTAAGAACTATCTTCAGTGTAAAGAAGAACAAGGGGACCTGGAAGGGATTTGTATAGCCCCCGCAGAGAAAAATTGTAGTTAGGGCGCCAAGAGGTTTGGAACAACCTACCTGCCATTTTCCTTAAAAAAAAAAACTGTGTGCAAGTGTACCTAGAATAATTTATGCTAATTTAAGCGGTTTTGGTGGCTAAGGGTGGTCACACAAAATATTTTGTTAAATGCTAAAAATAAACTAATGTGTATTTTTGAAAGCATTCTTACGTTACAGCATTTTTTCGATTTTGGTCCATTTGTTTTCAGACAACGAATTTAGTTTCCTGCCTTTTGGTTCCGAAACTAAATTAGTTGTCTCTCAACCTCATTCAGGCTCCCATGTCCTCTCACACTCTCTCATGCTCACTCTCATTCGTTCTCTGTCACACTCTCATTCACTCTCTCTCATGTTCTGTCAATGTCTCCCTACCTTCTGCTCTGTTTTGATGTTCAGAGTGAAGCGATTACTGTCTATGGCAAGGGTATATCTATCTATAGATTCTCACATACATTATTACATCATACAGGAATTGACCAGAGAGCCCCCTTTATCTATCACAGGGTTAAAACACATATTCCTGTCATTCATGTTTCACTTATACCTAACATGAAAGTATATTTAGAATTAAGAATGCAAGGATTTCTTAGATCCGAAGCCACTTCCAGGTCCCCGTCTCGTTTTCTACATTTCATCTTCTTTTCTTGCCTCTTCATTTGTCTTCTTTCTTTGCTCGCTTCTCTCCAGTACCAGCTCAGTTTTCCAGGCCTCCCATATCTGTTCCGCTAAAGGAAGGAGCCTCAGCGCTCACCCTCACTCCTGAGTGGAGGAAAGGGGGAGAGGCTGTCCCTATGGTGTGTGCCGTGGCTTCACCCTTTTGTGGAAGTACTCAAAGAGGAGAATATTGCAGAAGTATTGCCAGAAAAAGAGAGGTGCAGAAATGCATCAGGAGAGAACAAGAAGAGGCAAGAGAAGAAGCGGAGCTGCAGAAAAAAAGAAAGGGAAATGGAAGCGGTCGGTGAAGAAGTTAGGGATATATTGACAGCGTGAGGGAGACTGCATGAGAGTATGAAAGAGAGTGTTAGAGAGAGTTAGTGAGAGTGCCGAAATGCAACAAAACGTTTGAGCTCTTTGCTTCGTTTTCATTTGTTTTGTTGGGGGTCCTCCTCATTTTCATACTATCGTGCAAATTAACAAAATTGGCAAATTGAGTTAAAATTCTTATGAATTGAAGAGTAGAAATGGATAAGAACATGAAAGTTATTAGTGTGACTGGCTCTGCCACAGGGACATATTTCACTTTTTAGAAGGTCAACATTTAAACAAAATACCTGCAAAACATTTATACCGATAGCAGGTAATTTTCTACCATGCCAGGCAGCTGGTCTCACAATAGAACAGCATGCTGCCTCTCACATTTGTTTACTGCACAGTTACCATAGTAGCAAGTAAACATATTAGTCTGCCATAGACCAATCAATACTTTTATACAGCGATCAGAGTATCCTTTTATTTTTTATTTACTGTTAAAGAAGCTACCAATCAGTCTGTGGCCAATCAGTAAGAGGAAGGCGATTAAATTTAAATATAAGGCTCTCCTCTTTAATGGAAGTCTTGTGTATAAGCATGAAAGGCTAACAATGGCAGTGGAGAAAATGGCTGCCGGTCAGAAGACAGCATCCTCCACTGCACTACAGGAAAGGACTTTGTGGTAGGTGGTTGGCACACTGGCATACTTTCAAAGCATGTTCTAAAAAACTTAATTTGTTTCATAATTTGCTCTTCCAATTTAGTAAATTAAATGGATTTCATAGAAATTATGGGTAACATTGAACTAATTTCAGGATAATTAGAGAATTTTTGCATTGGGATTTTAGGTAATGTGTATCAGCGTTCAGCATACTCGTAGCACTCATTGTATTTTGCGTTTTAGAAATTGGGGGTTATTTTTGCAACATTTAAATTTTCATCTCACTGTGACCTCACTTCTGCTGATGTCATTAACTACCCTTAGGCTTATTTGGCCATATTTTTATTTTTATATAAAAGTGGCAAGCCTACTTAGAGCAGCCATTTTAATGTTTTCTCTGAATGTATAATCACATAAAACATTTTAGGAACTTTTCCAGTTTCTATGGCAACAATAAGTGCCTCTTTTTATGTCACGTGACAAGTATGCCCAGCAAAAAAATGTATATTAATGAGGCAACATTTGACATGGTTAATGATTTTATTCTGGAAAATGGCTGGACACTGAGTAGTATTAGATATGGTGCTAACGCTACAATTAGTTGCAATAGTGTTAATTTATGAAGAGTATATGGAGCTTATCATATCATGAGAATATCATATGATGAGGTTTAAAATGTTTCACTCACCTTGCGTTATTCATTCTACTAGATTAGGCTTGATGGAGAAATGCATCCATTAATAAGTGAAGTGGTACCTGTACATACCCACAAACCCAAAGTCAGGGGCAGGCTGGCCCAGGGGCAGGACCAGCACTTTGGGCAGAATTTTTGGGAGGTGGGAATGCAGCAGCTCCTCCCTCAGTGGTATTCTATGGTTTTATGTTTGTTTCCCTCCTTGATGTTCTCCTCATCTAGGAGCTCAGAAAGTTTGATGGGTAGGAGTGTACCATAGTGTTCTACAGCCGCAGCAACAAAGTTGTTGACAACAAAATCCCAATAATCTATATTGTAAACAACAGGAAATGTGTTAATGCATTAAAACATGCAAAAAAATTATTCTTCCTCACGGTTCCTTACTCAGTGACCTAAATATCAGTAAGTCAAAAAGATATATAAAAGTCTTGTTAAAGCCCTGCCACCTAGCCACGTCTCTAACTACATGCCCTAAAACAAAAGTGTCCCTCTTTGGTCATTTCAAATATTATGAAGTATGCCTTTTGCTTTTGTGAAGATTCAGCTGAAAGAGAAAGTGACATCAATAGAAACACTCTGGCTTTCTGCATGCTGTACTTTTCCTTTTGTTCACCTTTTGTTAATCTGGGAAATAGTAAAAATAGAGCTGAAAAAGAAGTTTTAAATGTCAATTCTGCCTGCTTTATTTTCCCTCTGGAGATTTTGAAGGTACATGTATTTTACGCTTCCATAAGTGTAAGCCAAAACATAACAGATGAACTATAGAAAAAATGAAATACCAGTTGACTGATGTCAAAAACAGTCCTTGCAGATTATATATTGTTTATTATATGTGATTTCCATAAACACAATACATTCATTTTCAAGGGTTATCCATATTTTTTTTGATAGTTTTTTTTAAATATTGCAAACATGATATTCATACAAGGCACCCCGGTGGGGGGGGGGGTGTCACTTTTTTTACAAATAAAATGACCTACAAGAAGCATTTCTTGAACAAATAAACCAGTGCATGGGTCAAGCATACAGGGTTGTCTACTGAAGAGGAGATTATATGATTGTTATATATTTTATATAAAGTATTGAATGGTCTTATATGATGCCAACTAGGGCTGCAACTAACGATTATTTTCATAATCGATTAGTTGGCCGATTATTTTTTCGATTAATCGATTAATCGGGTAAAAAAAAAAATAATAATAATAATTAAAGCTATATTTTAACAAGAACTCAAAAAATACCAAAAAAAGCTTTACTAGTAAATATTCATGTAAACTATTTTTGCCCAGTTATGCACATCTCACCCCCAGCTTGCCTCTCTGTCCCAGAAATGCATATCAGGAGGGGTATAAGGCATACCAGGGGACAGAGTGGCATATAGGAGGTATAAGGGGATACCTCCTATATGCCACTCTGTCCCCTGATATGCATTATACCCCTCCTGATATGCCTTATAGCCCCCTATATGCCACTGATATGCCACTTTGTCCCCTAATATGCCACTGTGCCCCCTGATATGCATTATACCCCTCCTGATATGCCTTATAGCCCCCTATATGCCACTGATATGCCACTTTGTCCCCTGATATGCCTTATAGCCCCATATATATGCCACAGTGCCCCGATATGCCACTGTGCCCTCCTGATATGCCTTATAGCCCCCTATATGTCTTTACCCTTGATATGCCACCATGCCCGATATGCCTTTTACCCCTATATGCCACTGAGATGCCACTGTGCCCCCTGATATGCCTTATAGCGCCTTCATGCCACTGTGCCCCCTGATACGCCTTATAGCCCCTTTATGCCACTGTCCCCCCTGATACACCTTATAGCCCCTTTATGCCACTGTCCCCCCTGATATGCCTTATAGCCCCTTTATGCCACTGTGCCCCCTGATATGTCTTATGCCCCCCCGATATAAGAAAAACTGACATCACTAAAATTGTTTTTTTATATTTATATTTATTAAATATAGACAAAAAAAATACACAATACAATATAAATATATATAAATATATGGACAATAAATCAAATATTCTAGACATTAAAAAAAACCACAAATGCACATAATTAATAGATCCCGCAAAAATTCTACCTGCCCCACCAGGGGTTAATATATCAACAGAAGAAACACAGGGCAAATGAGCATAAAAATAAAGATAATACTTACCCAGTGCTGCTTACTTGTCCTGTTTTTCTTCTGTTGATATATTAACCCCTGGTGGGGCAGGTGGAAGTGGCAGTACACAGTGCACATCGCGCACTAAAATCCAAATCCCCAGCAGGCGCTGCAGCGGGACCTGGATCCTCTCCGGCAGCCGGTAGGGGTCTGTGTGATGCGCGCAGACAGCCGCTTCTCCCCTCCGCTTCCGTTGGGGCTTCCATGATGGAAGCCGCACCGGAAGGTCACGTGACGCCGGGTTCAGTAATAGAAGCCCCGGCGGAAGTGGAGGGGAGAAGCGGAAGGGGAGAAGCGGAGGATGTCTGCGCGTTTTGCACAGACCCTCACCGGGTGGCAGAGAGGATCCAGGTCTCCTGCAGCTCTGCGGTGGGTCTGGATTCTAGAGTTATAATCCGATCTCTATTTGAGATCGGATTATAGAAGGACGGGAGTTTTTCAGAGCGTTTGCTCTGAAAAACATAATTTTATAAATCGATAAAAATCGATTCAACTAATCGATTATGAAAATCGTTGACAACGATTTTCATAATCGATTATTATCGATTTTATCGATTCGTTGTTGCAGCCCTAATGCCAACTATGGGATTTTCAATGAAAGGTAGTAATGTAATCTGACAATGATTATGAGAGGAAATTGAAGACAATTATATGAGCATTAATAATGATGACTCCTGAAGGTCATGAAGACCATGGTCTGTGTTTTTCCAATGATGATGTTGACAAGGAGTGTAAAAGGTAGATTTTTGAGGTATTCCGATCAACATTGGGTACTGTATAACAGCCGACAAATGGAAGTGAATATGAAATGAGATTGTTTGAGCTGATAAAAATGTTTGGTATTTTTTATAGTGAAAAGGCATATTAAGAATTCAACACCCATAGAATATTGATGAAGAGAGAAATGTAATTGGCTTTTTAAAGTCACGGAGGATTTGGTTTCAACCATCTCAGAAAATGTAAAAATGGCTACCATGGATGTTTTGTTGCTTATATTGTAATGTATTCAATAATGAGTAGAATTTGTAACAAGGCTAAGGTAGTTAGTAGATCTGCAGAGCTAAAACGTCAGCAAAGTAGGTATAAATGTGTTTTAGTGCTACAGGAGAAACCATTTTAGAGCAAACGTGTAGGGAATATATTGCAGGACTCTTCTGATCAGACCCTTCCAAAGAACCATGAAAACCTGGCTAGCACTGAAGGGCAGACAGCACTAGGAATGAGGACACAAGAAGACAAGTGAAAAAACATGGAAACTGAACAGGCTGCTGGAGTCATCTGGTGCAGAAAAAGGAGGGGTTGTAGGGTTGGTTGGCTAAGAGTACTAAATTTTGATGTGATGAAACACAGTATCCATGTTATAATAAACAATATACCGTATTTACTCTATTATAAGACAAGGTCTTTTCAGAGCAAATGCTCTGAAAACTACCCCTCATTTTATATTCAAGGTCGTCTTATAATCAGACCTCAAATAGAGGTCTGACTACAAGAACAAGATCCAGATCCCCCACAGCGCTGCAGGAGACATAGATCCTCTTCTCTGGCAGCCGGTGAACAGACAACCTCCGCTGCTACCCGACACGTCTGCCAGGGCTTCTATGATGGAGCACCGGCGTGACCTTCAGATGCTCAGTCATAGAAACCCCGGCAGAAGTACCTGCCAGCAGCAGCGGTGGTTGTCTCACCGCATAGCACAGACATCCACCGGCTCCCCCCACTAGACACCAGGGAGTCTGGAGACAAGTCGGGATGAATCGGTAAGTGGGGGGGGTATTAAAAATATAATTAATAGAGGGGAACCTGAGAAAATATTGTATGTGTTTATGAATGATGGAGAAACTACAGTCATAAGGAGGAGCCATGTAGTAATTATTAAAGTTGTATGTTGATAATAGGTGAAAGGGCACTTATATTATATATTGAGACTATTCAGTCTCAAGTTTGATGTGTTTGATTACCCATCTGAATCATGGAGCTATATAAGTATGGCACCCCTCCTTTTGATTAGGTAGAAGACAAGCTGTATGTTAAATATGATTGAGTCATAAGAGTTTGTATGGTGATAAGAAATTGTATTGTCCATCTGTATGATGCCAATTAGGGACTGCATTGTTGTGTTATGATGTCTTCTGTAGAAATCATGTTTCACAGGGAATCACAGGGAAAAGGTCTGAAGGTATCAAATAAGGATAGTTGATGAACATGGTAAGATGAAAGAGAAACCACAAACCTTATAATAATGTGGAACTGCATAAGACAGCAGAACACTTTATGATGGTGGTGGTGTAGAAAAGATACTGAATGTGAGTATAATCTTGATGGATGGCTGTATAATGAACATACCAACATATACAATTAAGTGTTAACCATAATTGTGGCACAGTGTATATTTGTGACAACGAGAGTCAGTATAATAATAATGATAATAATTACAGGAAGGAATTGTGTGTTGTTAGGGCAGATCCACATAGTGTTTAAAAAGTATGATAAAGCAATATATTGGAGAGAATTGATGGTGGAAGACCCCCCTGATGATGATAAAGACTTCCATAGTGATACCTATAAGAAGCATTTGATCCATATCATATGGAGACCCATACGTTTACTGTGTTCCTTCCTCCAAACTCCAGACCTTCATTAGATGAAGCCCAGCTTCTTCTGTAATTTGTACACTTTTTCAAAAGGGGTATCTTTTCGATTTTGAATATGAAGGTGTCATTCATTTTCTTTCTGTTATATATTGTGTCTTTGGTTGGTTGAGACACCAGAGGGGGATTGCAGCTATTTTTACTGTTATAAAAGCATGAAAGGTAAATTCAAGGGCCCTGGTTTTTGTATGCTGTTGTTGGTTTATTGAGTGTTAAGGCCAGAGATTCAGCGGCTGTAGTCCTTTCTACTGAGATCTGGGATATGATTATGTGTCCTAGCGTTTCATCTACTAAGTACACGTAAAGCCTGGAAACCGGAGGAATATGCAGGCTGTGCCAAGGATGCATTGTCCTCCGTAGTGTGGACTGGTTGAGGGGAAGGGAGCCTATTTTCCCACCAGGGTTATCTGCCCCAGGTTTGATGGGGGCTAGGAGACAAAATGCCTCTGTGTCAGGCAGACCAAATCTGAAAGGATGGTGTTTAAGAAGTGCAGGCATTTCTGACGTGGTTGGAGAATGTTATTAGAGAAGTGGTCTAATGTGTTTGGGGAGCATGTGCTCACAAATGCAGGCATTTTCTCTAAAAAGCTTGAGTTATGTTTGCTACAGATAACGATTTACTTGGCCATTTGTTTTAAGGTTATTGAAGTGTATGTGCTTAGAGATGCTCTGGGTTTATATGAAGTGTTTTAGTTTGCACTTAAAGACACAAGTGTTTGTTCTAGGGCATTTCAGGACACACATTTTAAAGATTTACCTAATTCTTATGAAATTGGGAAAACGTGTTTAAAGATACTGACATTTTTTTTTCTGGGTTTGGGGTATGTGTGGTTTCAGACAAAGAATACCTGGAATGTATTTTAACATGGTGCATATCTATTTGAGAGTATTCACTCTAAAGCCATATTTCTTAACATGTAGTATGTGAACCCATTGGTTGGGGACCTTCAGAGACAGTATGTATTAGGGGTTCTATACATATTTTTTATTTTAAAAGTTTGGGTTTTTTTGTAGAACTTCACCAGTGAAATAATTCATTAGTTTTTGATTGATAAACCATTGAGACACACTGCCTTCTTTTGGCTCTCTGTGCTTAAAGATGACACTAAAATGTTAGATATAGCTAGCTATTCCAAAGTAATTGACACATACACTAAATGACCTAGGAAGGGTTATTAGAAATGCACATGTCCAGCAATTCTGTTACTAGATGTGCTTGACCGTTAAGGCCGAATATTGTCTTTTATATTGTATTGTTTTGTATTTTATATACTGCAGAAACCTCTGAGGTCCTCAGAGCTTATGTGACTTTATGCCTTTTTCTGAGTTAGCCCAATAAAGGCTATATTCATCCACGAAAGAGTGACTTCTTGTTGTAAACCAACTTAGAGAGCATTTCTGGAAGACGTGTGAGTGGTAATTAATTCTTTTCGTATACAGGAGATGGAAATCCCAAGGAAAGTTCCCCATTTATTAACAGCTCAGAAGTTGATACAGGGAAGAACATGGCATTGTTTGAGGTAATTCTTCCACACATTTTTTCCCACAACACCTCCTCAGTCTTTTCCTCTTTTATTAACTCACACTTTCCAATATTCCTTTCCCTGTTCATAGGAGGAAATGGACACCAGTCCAATGGTATCTTCACTCCTCAGTGGATTGGCCAATTACACAAACCTGACACAGGGAGTGAAGGAGCATGAGGAGGCTGAGAACAATGAAGGGGCCAAGAAGAAACCAGTACAGGTCAGTAAATACTGGTCACTCTATATGTTGATTGGTCCACATATGTATTTATCTCTTTATGTGTAATTATAATGGATCTGTTTCTTCTTATGTCTTAATTCACAGGCTCCAAGGATGGGAACCTTTATGGGTGTATACCTCCCTTGTCTACAAAACATCTTTGGAGTGATCCTCTTCCTTCGTCTCACTTGGGTGGTGGGAGTCGGTGGTATTATGGAGTCATTCCTTATGGTCTTGCTATGCTGCTCATGTGTGAGTACAGGCCCAGATAAATAACAGGATAATGATACAGATGGAAATCCTTGGGATATTAATAAGAGTCCTTGTGCAAACCAAGTTGCAAAAAAATAAAATTAGGAGGAAACCTAGATCCATGGATGTAACCAAGGTTCTGGGGAGAGTTCACAATACTTTAGACAATGGTGCTTCCTGCAGATAATAACCTAAGAATTAGCAGAATTGTGCGGGTGTTCCATAAGCACAAAAATAGTCTGGGTTTATATTAATTCCCACACCATAAAGTTACTCGTGTGTATAAGTAAAAGTTACACAAAATAGTGAATAAAAATCCACCCTAGTGTTTGCGCACAGAAATAGGTATACTTTCCTTGGATACACAGTTCTCAATTTTCCAATATACAGTATCTTCCAATAGTTGGGTACATAAGAAACAAACAAAGAAAAAAGAAAAAGGAATAGTGTGGTATTGTTAATTTATATAACACATATGTAAGTTTGATATAGATGGACTCTTGCCTTTAGGTAGAGGCAACTTGTTGCCTTCATATAAGGTGATGCTCCCTTGTGGTGCAGTGTTGTTACTGAATTCAGTGCTCAGATATGAAGAGGGTTTGGCACTCTTTCAGTTGAGATATTTTTGCTACAAATAGCGATTTACCTTCTTAACTGAATGAGTGCCAAACCCTCTTCATATCTGGGGAAGAAGGAAGAAAGTAGCATTCACAAATCAGTGATTCCATTCACAGGACACATAGTCAAGCAACAAAATCCTCAACTTTATATACACGTTTAGCAAACATAAATAATAATTAGGTCAATCAATTAAGCTAAAGTAGCTATAAAAACATGTCCAGATCCCCCTGATATGAATTGAAATTCATATAAAATATAACCTTTAGATACACATATTTATCTAACATCTGTTTTGCATGCATATGTGAGTAGTAATTAAATAATTGTACATTTAATAATGTAATGTAAACATGTAATTTAATAACAACATACATTATAATAATAAAAATGTCTCTGAATAAGCAATGAGAAGCGACATTAATGCCCTTACTAACACAGGCATATTTTTAATTTGTAATAATAATTAGATGTAAACTCACCATTTCAATGATAAACCATTGAGACACACTGCCTTCTTTTGGCTCTCTGTGCTTAAAGGTGACAGTAAAATGTCAAAGTAATTGACACATACACTAAATGACCTAGGGAGGGTTATTAGAAATGCACATGTCCAGCAATTCTGTTACTAGATGCACACCATTTCAATGCCGGTACATTTTAAGTTTCGTCTGACAGTTAAATTGTTAATTCATGAATGTTAAATTTAGAGTTATCTACATGTTTGCGGAGTGTTAGATTTACTGTTTAACAGTTTGTTACCATAGTTTGCAATGTAGCATTTTTAGTGGTTGTAATCTAGATTTTATGCTTCAGGATTTAATTTTGGATGGGTCATTGAACTCCAAACAGTATGTTATTGACCTCCGTTAAAACCAATTAAGGTTTAGACGGGTCATTGAATCAGGCATTAGGCAAAAACATGCCTAGGCAACCTTATAAGCTGGGCAATAATTCGAGTTAAAAGTAACTGCAAGTCACCTGCTGTAATAACAACGTTAGAATTGACTTCTTATTAAAGGTACAGTAGCTAAAAAGAGGAAAAAAAGACAATGTATAGGGCATGATAACTGTGAGAATCAACAGACTATAAGAGGAGATAGACAGAAGATAGCATTCTATAATATGCACAGGAGGCTTGTTTATTCCATATCTTGGGGACCAGATTGTGATATCTATTGTTTTTCTCAACTATTTGCTGTTTCTTCTTCTCCACTGCATTTTCTAAAACTCTTTCCCAAGCATTTCTTCATCTCCTCACTGTTCCCCGCTGTTCTTCTGTCTCTCCATCATTAATTGGTACACTCAAAATTATAATAAATTACATTTAACATTCCCCCCATTTCTGTCTGATAAACAGTTGTTCGTTTAGGCACACAATACAAGGCATAACCAGCAAATATGAAACAGAAAAATATATATATACTTTAAATCTGTATTCTACTACAACATGTTCATTTCTGTACTTCCAGTCAGAAGTAATTTCAACCAGAGGATTTGTAGGCTATTCCTCCTTTTGTTGGACCTCACCTGCTTATAATTCTTAACGTGTTGGATGTGCTCTCCTACAATTTATAATATCCATCATCATATATCCATCATAAACTGGGATACTTACTCACCCTGATATTCTCTGTGTTCTAAGCTATATTCTGATTCTATACTTTCTGGTTTGTGAAATGTGAGAAGCCAAACCAGCAAATCATCTGTTCAGACCACTCAACCTTGACATGCATTTCCATGGTTTAGCATGGTTAGTTCTGTAAGACACAAACATGAAGCAGTTCTATGATGCATTGCACTTTACCCATGGCCTTTCTATAGAGCAAGCATCATCTAGCACTCCAATACTTCAATAGGTGAAATGAAAGATGCTCACTTCTATCCTTAGTACTATATGTGTCTTGTGTTTTTGTGTGCCGTGGTTCACATGCGATATAAATATAGCATGCATTGTATTCATTCTACAATATATAACACTTAATTTCTAAATGTAATAGTGGACGTCGGTTGTGGCAACGCTTGTGATAAATGCCCTCAGTTGTCTTCATTTCTGCGAGGAAAGCTTGGTGATGTCTTCTGCCTTAAGGTCTAGTGCAGATTGAATATAGTTTAACATAGTTGTTGTGTGCATAAAAGTAGATTTTTGACGGTGTATCAAATTATTAGGCTTCATTTAAAAAACGTATTTCTCCAACTTCACTTGGAAAATATCTTTGCAGAATCAATCTAGAACACTTTAAATATATTTAATCATTAAGGATACTGTACCACCACCACTGCGGAACAAAAAGCAGCATCAGAAGCGACATGTGATACAAAATCAGGTTTTGATATATTGTTGCCATACAAAGAGAAGAAAAAAACTTTCACTGTTTTTTTCATGTGATTTCAATTAAAATGATAAGGCTTATTTGCTCACCATGCTTTTGTCAACTTTAATGGGGACACTCCAAAAAATTAAAAATGTCAATTTTTAGACGGGTATGTGATACGGTTAAGTAGGGCAATTCCACCTACTCCTCCATACCTAATTATTCCATCCCATTAATCTATATCTCTCTCCTATTGTTACGTTGCTGGTTGCTGTTGATTGGTTCAAGCAGCCTTTGTAAGGCTGTGGGGACCATATCATTTAAACTAAATATTACCAAAACAATTACACTGAGTGACAAAAAAACACCAGCCATATTTAGTTTTAATAAATGCATTTAGTTCTAGCCAAAACAGTTTTGGCACCAGTGCCCCTTTATGTGACAGAGGGGTATATTTACTAAACCAGGAGCTTGCACTTTGGAACATTGCTACTGATTTTAATACATGCTTACCAGGGGTAAGGCCTCTCAACTCACTTACATACTCACAGTTTAGTGAATAAATCCTAGACATTTTAGAGCATTAACTTTTTAGGCAGCGTATCACATTTTGCAACAAGAAATTTTTATGACAATTGTTTGCACAAATACTATTTGATATCTTATGTGTGCTTGTCTAGTGTCACTTCCACAAGATGGGTCTGATCTCCTACCCTCTGAATATTTCACGTACAATACTTATATCCCTAATGCCTTTGCCCCGAGGTGTGTTCACTAAGAGTTAGGACGAGGGTTGCAATTTTAACTCACAGATGTCATTATGCATCATAGTGGGACAACTGTGGGAAGTTTATCCTGCAAAAGGTCTGAGCTGACACCTCATAGTACATAATTTAATCAGAAAGGTGAATTATCTCATTGATTTAACTTTGCCTTTTACAGAGCCAACCAAGTTCTTCTAAGCAGGAAAAGCTCAATAGGGTTAGCCGTTCGTAATAAATAGTACAGGGGGGTGTGGATGTTCAGCTGTTCTACAAGCTCCCACTTTAGCTAATAAACTTCTCTGACCTTATATGTTGTCCCAATTGGTGACTGTTTTTTTAAATTCTGTGTCAGATGAATATATCACAAACACTGCCTTGCATTAAATGAAGTTTACTGTTTTGTTGCATAACCCAATTGCATCATTTATATCTTGCACTAACTCTTATATTGTATCTACTAAGATTATTTTTTATTTCATGAAATTGCATATATGATGTATGATCTGAATCCAATATCACTGCAACTGATGTATGTTGTCATCCTTGTGTTTCTGGCACCACATCATCTGTGACTGTCATGATATCACAACATCACATCCATTGAGGGTTGTGGGGTGTTCATAAATACTTGACCCTTACTATAGGAAGTTGCCCTTACAGAGCTAGCTTTAAGTCTTCCTGGCAGCTAAAATTCTGGTAATATCCAGCCACCAGCTGGGAGTCAGGCATTACATTATCATCATGCAGGATTCTGTACTAAGTCTATCCACACAGGTCCTTAAGGGGCGTTAGTGACATCACGGCCGTGGTTATACTACCATAATATTATCTACAACAATCATTGTAATATTTAGGCTTCAAATCTCTTTGTGTAAAAGTTTTGTTTTTTTTAACATTTATTTATATACCCCTGGCAGTCTAAGCAGGTGTTCACAACTTGCATAGCGTTTAACAACATAAACCCAATTTATGAGAAATAAAACAAGGTAGTTTATGTATTAAAATGATGCTGGTACTGAATTTGAAAAAGTATATTATCATCCTAGCAAACAATAGAATGGTGATAAGGCCACTTTTCATACCAGAATCACTTTTTTTATATACATCAGAGATCGCTACTGCCCTAGAAGGACTGTCAGGTAGCAGTAGCCACGTGGCTTCTGGGGACAATATAATGTGTTCTTGCTATAAAAGTTGTAGACTTTTTTTGGAAGAGATTCCTTTTTGAAGTTTAAATACTAAAGCAGGAGTTGGCAATACAGTTTGCAAGAGAGCTGTTTTTCAACTCACTCACTGCATTATACATTATGAAAGTCCAACCATTGACATATATTGGCTGGGTGTTGGCCTACGCCTGACCCAGGGCAGTGTCCTAGACCCCCCCAACCTTAACTCAAATTCCCTTATCCCAGTGCATTTGATTTAAAATATGAGCAGTGTGAGTTCACTAGCCTGTGCCCGCTAGGCACACTGCTCTGTAGTGTATATGAGCCAGTTACAAGAGAGACCTCTAATCTCCCCAAATGGCCAATGGGATGATCTGCCTCACTAGGTCCAACTCTAGTGAACTTCTACTGGATGTTTTTGGCAGGACTTGGAAGTCACTTTACAGATTGAACCATGCATTATTAGGGGCCATATCAACTCTTCTAGAGCTTTCTTCTTCCATTTTAATTTATCATTTCAACTGACTAAATTCCCTTGAAATACAAGATGAAAGATGAAGATTATGTGGAAGTGTTCCAAAAATATAGGTTTTGTACATCACCTAATATTATGAAATAATTTTTGGACTTCAAAAGTATGCACAGATTTGATTTGTTTCTCATGATTAGGACAGAAAATTTGTATTTTAGAATTGGAAACCAGTCAAATGCTTCAAAAGCAGTTGAAAAATGGCATGTGAGAGAACGTTCAAACGCTTGGAGTCAAAGTAAATTTATCACCTAGCCAAATTGTTTCAATTGATACTAGGGATATTAGTAAGAAATATTTAAGGCTGCATATCTAATATACTAAAACTTGACTAAAATATAACTGCTAGAAGGTAATGTCTGGGAGTTTAGACTATGTCCCCCCTTTCCAGTTTTGTTTGACACGTTTAAGTTCCTGATTTTATTAAACAAATATGTTTTCTAATTACACGTTGAGGAAATGTAGCTACTGTTCCATAACACAGACCATGTATGATATCCACTTGTTCTGTCTCACTGTGTCCGGGTACATCTTCCCAAAGTGTCTGATATTATGGTGACTGTCTGTCTAATTTAGCATCTTCTGATTGCCCATTGCATTTGAAATCATACCTTGTGACCGTTCACTGCATCTGAATTCATATCCTCTGGTTGTGCGCTTCATCTGCTATCACATTGTCTGAGCGTGCACTGGATTTGATATCATCACTCCTAAGGAAGTTCCACTTGTCAGAAGACATTGAGTGTACACTTCATATAATCTCCGAACTGAGTGTGAACTGCATCTCATTGAGCGTCTGAGTGTCCACTGCACCTCTAGTAACATTGTCTGATTGTGCACTGCATTTTCATATAATGTTAACTGAGTACGCACAGCATCTTATATTACATCCCCTTAGTGCGCACTGCATTTGAAATCATTTGCTCCTATTTTGCACTGCACCAAAAATAATCCCTCCACATTGCACTGCGTCTGACATCTTCACCCTACCACGCACTGTACCTGAGACAAATTCTTTCATGGTGCACTGCTTCTGATCCTCCCATGATGCATTGCGTCTCATGTCTCCCCCTCTATGATGCACTGCTCCTGTCATCATCTCCCTCCCATGATACATTGGGTACAGGCTCATGGCACCTCCCTGTGTTTGCTCTGCAGACCATGCTGACTGCTATCTCAATGAGCGCCATCGCTACCAATGGAGTTGTGCCAGGTAGGGGGAATTTCAGATGAAAAACCAAATGGAGATTCAATGCATGGGAGGAAAGGGGAGGGGGTACACATTAACAGAACTGCTGGATGCAGAAGCAGTGTGTTGTTGGGTGGGGGTTTGCCAGAGACTTTAAACCAAATGCAGACGCTGTGCAAGGTGGTTAACTATGCATTGGTCTGACACAGGTTTAATGTACAAGCGAGGGGTATTGTATTTTATGGATTATGTTCTAATATGATGGCGGTTGTACAGGATCCAGGTGTACTAGTTAATATAAGGTGATGCACCTTGGAAATCTTTGCACCTGTTATGGTAGCATGCTGTTCTATCAAGTACTTTACAATGTATATTTATGAGAAGTGTGAGCATATTTGCCCCCTAGGCCACACATTGGTCTTGCTACCTCATCATATAGTTGATAAAGAATATATGCAACAACACAACATCATTTACCTAATATAGATCAATATATGCTTCGTTCCTATATAGGTATCTGGTGGCACAAGACAAAAAATACCTAAGGATAACTGTTTGCCCCAACCATCAACCAACATCTAAAAATCTGAATGTTTTTATATTCTGTTCCCCCTAGTTATAAGTACTACACAGTAGTGAGTTAGGTAATTAATTGATGAAATCGCATACTGCCCTCAGCACATGACGCAAAGCAAGGTGTGACATCTAATGTATTTGGTGAAATAATACATGGGTTTAGGGCTTTTAGGGTGCGGTGCATTGTTAAACAGTGCATTGGTATGAGGTACAGTGCAGTGGTTAAAGGTGTGGTGTTGATCAGACACAGTTTGGTTTGAGTCGAGTTCCCCTGAGACATCTATCTCTCTGTAGCTGGTGGTTCGTATTACATGATCTCTCGCTCTCTTGGCCCGGAGTTTGGAGGAGCTGTTGGTCTCTGCTTTTACCTGGGAACCACATTTGCAGGAGCCATGTATATCCTGGGGACCATTGAGATTCTGCTGGTAAGTACCGACTAAACTTAATTTACATGCACATTTACACGCTACAATATTCTGCCGCTCACCTAGTTTTACGTTTTGCTTGCAGAAAAGACTTGGTTCAACCGGGACATTGTTGATTCTGATGATTCTAGCATCTTAACATTTAATCTGGAAGTAGGAGTTTTTATTAAAAAATAACCCATTGTAACCATCTAACAATTCTAACAAATTACAATATAATGCAATAAAATCAGGTGCAATGTATTAACTTTTGTCTTTTAATTCACAATATCCACCTTTCTTCTACTAGACCTATCTCTTCCCTGGCATGGCTATTTTTAAGGCGCAAGAAGCTAGCGAGGAGCCTGCAGCACTACTTAATAACATGCGTGTATATGGCACCTGTGTACTTACCTTGATGGCCGTTGTGGTTTTTGTGGGTGTGAAGTACGTCAATAAATTTGCTCTGGTTTTCCTTGGCTGTGTGATCCTGTCCATCTTCTCAATCTATGCTGGGGTCATCAAGTCAGCCTTTGACCCTCCAGACTTTCCGTAAGTTCCTTCCTGCACACATTTTTTTTCCCTTCATAGTTATAGCAACTATGCTATTTAAAGAAAATGCAGCAAAGGAAACTTTGTACAATTTCTAGCAGAATATGTACTAAATACATAGTGAAAATTGGGTTATTTAAATAGTACTACATTTTAAAAAGCAGAAAATATATTTTCTCTTATATTGCAATCATTAGTGTTCATTTGTGCCATTCTATTGCAAACATTTCAGGTTCTTGTAACGTTTTACACAATATGGTTACAAAATTGATTCAATGTAACAGATTACTTGTAGAACACAGTGCAACATTTAAATCTATGAGGTACTTCATTTGGCAAAAAAATGGGTTATGTTTTATATATGTTTTTATATGTCATTTTATTTATCTATTTTACAAATCTAAATGGTATTTTATGTTTTATGGAATCCTGGTGTACCTAGGCACATCAAAAAACAGTGCTAAAAAGACAATTAGAGAAAAATGGGTGTAGGATAAAGAGGAGAGTAGATGAGTATGAACTCATTGATAGCTCCATCCAAAGGGGTCATATCATGGTTGTCCTTATTTGTGTTAAACATAGCAATTCAGGCAAGCCTGTTTGATATTTATGTACTTAGTGTTGTGTTATCTCAACATAATATATGTGGGAAACACAGCAGGAAACTGTGACAGTGATATCTCTTGGCTCTACCTGGTAGACAGATAAATTAATTGTGGTTAGAGTCATGATTTGCAGTAAATGATTCTACTTGTGTTATCAATGGGGTGGCTTTCGTACAGAATCAGCAAGTGCATCCCTTGTACCAATGGTTGTGGGAATGACAACTGACACTGAATGATTTGACAACCTGGAACTGTTCTTATAGGAGTTTCCATAATTGACTATGCACAGAAGTTTGGTGCACAACTTTCCGTGTAGATACTGTCTTTCTGCCTAAGGGAATTATGCAATACCTTGGAGGGGATCAGACTTCTGTAGAGAGCGGTAACACATAATCATAATGTTGTGCATCGCTGTTTCAAGTCTTATCCTGAAATCCTGGTTTTTCAGGCCTTTTGACAACTGGAGTACATCACCCATGTTCTAATCTATAAAAAGAATGTAAAGCAGATTAGGGTCTTTTCTCATATTAAGGTGCAGCATGAGACAACTTCATATAACCAGAAAGAATACATTTTAATCCTATAGGATAAGGTCCTGTAAGGATTAATTTTTGCATAGGAACCAAAGCATGATACATTAGATTTCATTCCAGTGGCAGAAACCTTCAACTCATGTGAGTCTACCCTATTACAAAGAGATTTAAGGGATTTAGATAGGGTGCCAATATCTGCTGTTATCCATTTAAACAGAATGTGATAATATCATAGTTGAGTGGCATCAAGATATCACATCATGCTCCACCCATGTTATCTAGTGGTGGTTATTCTTTAAGTGCATGCTCAGTGGGCAAAATTACTTTCTTGCTTAAAAATATAGAGGTTAAAATGTTATTTGGGGTGGGGGGTATGTGCTGAAGACTTGCGATAATATGATTCAACAGGCAAACTGATTGAAGAGTATCTCAAGCCAGTCCTTCTCTTGCCTTTCTTATTGGGAAAAGAGAGAGACTTTGCAGGGAGCTGAAGCCCCATCCATCTAAGTGTAGCGAGCCATCATGCCAGAGTAGTTTTGGCTAAACCCTACCACTGGGGGGGAATGTTCTGGGAGATGGGTAGCAGCCATTGGAGAAGAAAGCTGTGTCTGTTATGTGGGCAATAACAATTTTAGAGTGGATTTTTTCTTACTGATTTTGATTACTGATTTCTTTGAGAAACTGGAAGACATTATTAACCTTACCTTATTTCACACAAGACATGGACTCAGCCCCTTCTTTGTTTTAGTTTCGAGGGAAGACTCTTTTTATGGAGGTAATATTTAAATATAATTTATTGACAGATTATACAGGAATAGTAAAGTATTCTCTCATGCATACTGTATATTTCAAGTCACCAACGAGTTCTGTAATGATATGGAAGACTGCAAGTGGCTAAATTTTACTGTATGCGTTTTGTATTGTATGATTTGTACTTTATAATACACAAGTGACCTCATTTAAATCTCAAATCAATCCAAAACAGATTAATAAGTGGCTTTATTGGGATTGGTCCATTTGGTCCATAAAGCATTAATGTTTTACTGTAATCCTGCTCTATACAGCAGTCTGGGTAGATTTAATCCCTAATTCTGTAAATGTATGAGTTTAAAACTAATAAACACAGAGTGTTTTTGAAAATCTGTCTGTTCATTGCTAGCAAGAATTACATAACACAAAAGAATGAATCATCGGAACTAAACAGCAGTCAACCATTAGTCTACATTCATCACCTTGAGAAATGTTTAGGTGGTGAATGTAGAGCATACAATTGATCTATATAAATTGTGCAAATAGAATTACAAGTGTATGTAGGTAAAAGGAAAGAAGCATTTGTTTTGTTGGCTCAATTTCTTATTTATGATACTTTATGATTAGGATCTATTTATGATTACTTCAGTAAGTATATGCAGATTAATTTGCATATGGTGTCACATAAGAAATCTTGAATTGAGTGTCACTGCAGATTAATTTTAAAACCATTGAAATAACTACTGTAAAATTGTTTTATTATAGTCTGATTTTGACATTGGCTATTGTCATTTTAATATTATTTTGGTAAAAAACAAAATGTTACCAAATGGAAAGGTTACAAGAAATAAGTCATTGTTCTGTTACTTTAACTGTCCCTAAATAAGTAAAACATAATGCATATTATAAATAGTCTATATAGTCTCAGCCTGACAGCCATCTTTTTTGAGCAAACCTTGGAAGATGATTATGAATTCTTGTATAACTGGAATGAGTCATTTTCAAACACAACAAGAAAGAATAGCTAGTTTATTCCCGCCGTATGATCAAAGCAACCACAGCCATAGCCCACTATAAAGGCAACATGTCTGTTTTACTGATTATATTGAAGTATCTTTTTATGTTATCTAGTTCTGTCAGAAGACTGTGACTGCTTTTATTATATGCCGGTGGCAGGAGACGTACATCAAAAATGCTGGAGGCAGAAGATGCTAATTAATCCTAACTGTACCCGTCTAAGGTTTACTGTAACAAAGTGCAATACATTTTCATACAAATCATAGAGTTGAGAATTGAGAATGCCCCCTGTGACTATAGACTCTTGTGTGTGTATAGTAATACTCGCTTAGCAAGACTGAAGATGGAATGAAGGTCCCACAGTCCCAGTGATAGGTCCAGGTGGGTACAGTTATTGAAGAGTTCTCCATTTTTTCTGCCTGGTGGAATTTCTTGCCTTGTAAAGGCCAATGGCCTTTCATATTGAAGGTCAGCCATTTGTTTTCTGGCTTCATTATTTGCTTATTCTTCGTTCTTCTCCTTCTTCGTCTAAACACAATTATTTTCACTAGCATCTTTGACAGTGGATGCGTTTTGGTCCAGCGCTGCCTCTGTGGCTAAATCCACTAGAAGTATATGGAAGCAGTTCTGGTTGCTCCTGGCATATTTGGTTGATATGCTGAACTCATGGTGTTAAGAGGGTAATGTAAAATGCAGACTGGATAGCAGTCTGCAAAAAAAATAAAAATGAAGGCTTAATGATAACCACTTTACTGTTTACTGTTTCTCTGTGACTTAGAGATGGGTTCCAATAGTGATAAATATGTATTATGAATGCATTATGAAATCTAACCAAATATTATTTGAAATCCATTGCAACTACTTCCATGCTCAATGAAGACCAAGACTGTAAGCTTTATTGGGCAGGGACCTCCTTTCCTAATATATTCATACATATTGAAAAAATGTCACTAAACCTTGCATATCATCAGGGCAGCTTACACATGGTGGGATGACTTAATATTACATGACCCCACTGAGCCCTGCCTCTCCAAGTGGCCTGGTCCCAAATGGACCTCCAGCTGGACCTGTTTGGAAAATAAGGATTTCCCCCTGCACTACTGGCTAGTCTTAAAAGCAGCTGTATACAGCACGTGATCTTACCTTTGCCTTCGTTTTATCAGATCAGCTAACAAGATAACGTTTTACTAATCCCTTAACTAGAGGCTGTCCAGGGTTTTTGTACTGTCCTCATATTGCTACTGCATGTAATCATTAATTTAACAGCGTCTCATCCTACAGATTCTGCTAATTGGCTATTGGGTATTTTGCAGCCATTCACATTTTAATGGTAGACAACACATTTTTGCAGTGGTCATTTGCAAACAGGGCTTAATTTGTCAAAATGATTTGTAATATGCTTAGCATCATATTAAGTGGCATTTAAATAGTTATCTCTATATAAATAAAAACTTTTAATATTGAAGTTACTTCAAATGATCTACATAACATTGGAGTGAGTAACACAGAAAATAAATCTTTTTTTAAAAAAATAATAAATTCTAACTTTTGTTTCCTGAGTTGGCATCTTAACACTATACGATGCAGCAAAAGTCATTGTTTTGGGATGATGGTGCATTCTTGCGTGAGAAAATATCATATTCTGCTTTTTAAAAAACATTATATTAAACACTATAACCATTAGGATCGCTTTGTTGAGTCTGTTTCAATTTCTGTTTCTTATGGATTTTATATCGTTGACATTCTATATAATTACATTACCACATTTGAAAATGACTTCCTATTACACCATTCCTACTCAGGTTCCTATACTGTTAAAGAGAACTGTTCTGAAAGCCAGAGGAAGGCCGAAAAGCCAATTATAACTTAATGGTGTAAAGCCCCTCACAGTCCCAAAATAATCATGCCACTTTGTAAGCTTCATCAGATCTTCCAATTGCTCTAATCAAGGTGCAAGGCTCAGCAGCTGTTCCACAGGGCACTTTCCTTTACATTGAATGTAGGGGCAACGTCATAAGGGAGAAATTGTAAGACAGTCTGAAGAAGTTGGTTTCAAAGATTGGGTCCTAAAACTGCTTTTTGCACATATTCCGAATTTAGGATTTCTTTTTCTCCTAATATTGCATTTAAATGTGTGTCTTTAATAAAAATACAGTAATATACCTCACTTGAAATCCTGACACATATCAGTACTGTCAGTGAGAGTGATGTACCTAGAGTGACTGTGTCTTTGGTTTCTATTGATGCCATTTATTGCACCACAATCACATTTGGTGTATAGAGGCAAATGTGTTATGTCTTAAAGTTAAAGAGCCATCTTTTAGTCTCCCTTTTTTTTTCTCTTTAAAGAGAATAGATATAGCTGTGTTGGTTAAAAAGATCCTTTAGTAGAAGGTGATAACTTTTATTGAGGTCCTGAAGGCTTATGTGGCATACTTTTTTATGTTGAGTATAACCTACTACTAAATACACTTTTTATAAAAATGGGCAATCCTCTTGTCCCAAAATCTTTGTTTTTATTGCACATTAGAGTATGCACAATTTGCATACTTAAGAAGGTGAGCAGCACCCACTTTTAAGTATGCAAGTTGAACTCCATCGATGACAGACGAGCTGACATGCGCTAAAGCACATGTAGGTAAGCAAGGCTTTTTTTGAGCCTTTTCATACAATGGCTACATATACGGTATATACTTTAGTAGTCATTTTAATCTTGTCCTAAAGACCATTATTTCTATTTATCAACTTGTTTCCCCTACTCTTACATCTTTGTTTCTTCTCACTTCTCTAATTCCAGTGTTTGCATCCTTGGGAACCGTACTCTGTCTCAGAAAGGTTTTGATATCTGTGCTAAACTTATTGACAATGGCAATGAGACAGTTACAACGAAACTGTGGGCTCTCTTTTGTTCCTCACCATTTTTAAATGCCACGTGTGACGCATACTTCTCACTGAACAATGTGACTGAGATTCAGGGCATCCCTGGAGCTGCAAGTGGACTAATTCAAGGTGAGATGTGTGTGTGTGGTTTGCATGAAGTTAAACGAGAATGTAAAGAGAGTGGGCATATTGAGCAATGTGTATGGAAACAAATGATTCCAGCATAGGGGAGGAAAAATATGTATTAAAAGAAGAATTTCCTGTTAAAATATCATCATTACATTTACTTAGTCTTTTATTATGTAATGTCTAATCTAGGAGACTGTCAAAAGATGTAATCCAGCAGGTATTCATTTCAGAGTGTCACTGAAAGGGAATGCATGCATACTTTGATCTCCCTGCAGTCCTTGCTAGTTGTAATCACGTAGCATTCTGTAATCTACATGTTCACGGACAACTAATATGTCTATGATTTATTAATATCCAGTTATCATATTAACAAGGACAATAGAGAGAGGAACATGAGAAGCATGATTTAATAAACAGAAGAAAGAAAAATACATGAATCAGAATCTTAAAAAAAACATGAAATTATAAAAATGGAGTAGGGCTTTTTGATTTGACGGATAAAAAAATAATGTACATTTTTCGTTTATTTAAAATAAGTTAATAAACAAACTGGGTCTTAAAAACAAACAGGAGAATAAAAAAAATGCATTTCTTGTTTTTGTTTCACAACCTGCCCCCCCCAGTTATGCACATCTGAGCCCAGATATGCCTTATATATCCTATATGCCTTATACCTCCAGATATGCCCCTCTGCCCCCCAGATATGCCTTATACCCCCCTATAAGCCCTAGTGCCCTCTGGTATGCCTTATACCCATCTGATATGTCACTGTGCTCTCTGATATGCCTTATACCCAAGACAGGGGGTATATCAGGGGGCACAGTGACATATAGGGGGTACAAAGCATATTTGGGGGGCAGAGTGGCATACTCTGCCCCCCAAATATGCCTTGTACCCCCTATATGTCACTGTGCCCCCTGATATGCCTTATAACCCCTATATGCCACTGTGCCCCCCTGATATGCCTTATAACCCCAGATATTTCAATCTGCCCCATGCTCCAGACTCCTTGGTGTCTAGTAGGGGCAGCCGGTGAGCATTTGTGCATAGACAACCTCTGCTGCTGGCTGGCACTTTAGCTGGAGCTTCTATGAGTGAGCACCGGAAGGTCATGTGACGCTGGTGCTCCATCATAGAAGCCCCAGTGGATGTGCCGGCAGTAGCGGAGGTTGTCTGCGCACAGACGCCCGCCGACTGCCAGAGAGGAGGATCCAGGTCCCCTGCAGTGCTGCGGCAGATCCTCCTCTCTGGCAGCCTGCGAATGTTGCCCAATGCACGCAGACAACCTATGCTGCTGGCCGGTACTTCCGCCTCTGCTTCTATGGTGGAGCACCGGAAGGTCATGTGACGCTGCTGCTCCATCATAGAAGCCCCGGCGGAAGTGCCAGAAGCAGTGGAGGTTGTGTGCGCACATTGCACAGACGCCCACCAGCTGCCAGAGAGAAGGATCTAGGTCCCCTGCAGCGCTGCGGGGGATCTGGATCTTGGTGGGGTATTTTTGAGAGCATTTATATTCAATAAAATCATCTTATATTCGATAACATCGATAATGAAATTCATTGGCAACGATTTTCATTATCGATTATTATGGATTTTATCGATTAGTTGTTGCAGCCCTAGTATGGAGAGTATTTCCTTCTTATTATTTTGTTAATGGTGTCTAATTTTTTTAATGCAACCATTTTCTTCTTTAGATAATCTTTGGTCCACTTACTTGCCAAAGGGAGTGATAGTGGAAAAGGAAGGGTTACATTCAATAGCCTCTGGCGATGCTATTAACCTTGACCAGCCATATGTTTTCAGCGACATGACCACATACTTTACCCTTCTGGTGGGGATTTATTTTCCATCTGTCACAGGTAAATATTGAAAATTCATATTCATGGTGTAAAGGGAGAGTAAAGCATGTTGGGACCTTGCCAGTTGATAAATTATATTATGCTATTTTTTAATGCCATTCGTTTTTTCCATTTGTTTCCCTGTCTGCGGAACACCCTGTAAAACTGGTAGGCTTACATTTAAGAAGGTTAAAATATGTATTTCACCACCATTTATTGCAAGTTTTATGTGTGATTAGGTGCTATAGTCCCTTTTAAACATGTGAGCTAACATATTGTTGTTGGTCATATTGGTGATTGATAGACCTTTTCGACATACAGCTTTACAAAAATCTTCATTGATGACTGTGCTAAACGGTCAATAATGGTTACATTGATGAATGAGTGCTGAATGGAATCAGCATTGGGATCACATATTTAGCTCCAAATGTGTCTTCTATTCACAGCAAAACTCTTCAATTGTCTAATAGTTGTGATCTATACAATATTATCATTCTGCTTGTATGATTTGTCCCAGGGTCAGTAGTTCAAAGTGTTTGTATTACAACTATCATTTCTCCACAAAAAGGATAAGAGTCAACAACACTGCATCCCAGCAGTGCTCTACTCAGATTTTAGACGGTGGCATTTGCATAAAATGGCTGTTATCGAACTGTACAAGCCCAGTGATAATTCTCAGTGGGGTCATGCTAGGTTGATAACCCAGTTCCTTTTAAGGGCGATTTGCCAATGGTATCAGTGTGAAGAACATCTTATTCCTTGTTTGCAAATCAGCTGGGGGTATATGTATGTGTTTCCCAGCATTTATCAGATCTTGTTGTGCACATGAGACATCAGTGAGCTTGTGGGGAACTTAAGCCTGCCAATTGTTGAGTTACATGGCAAAAATCAGGTGACCTAGTACCATTTGTTATAAATGCTATCTGTTCTAGAAATGTATTATGTTGGAGAGGTCAAACTGAGGTTCTATAGAGTCTTGTTTACAAACCCACAAGCAAAATAACATTTGTTTCCGCTGGAGAGAACTCTCTTTATCACCGTTTAGTGATCCAAAAGTATAAAATGCGATTGTGTGTAAATGACAGCTTTGTTGTGATTATAACATTTATTTGAAATAAGTGTACAATCTGCCTTTATTTCGTAGTATATTTTGTATTCATTATTTGACGTTTTTAAGGGGTTTTGGGAAGATTCTCCAGTGAGTTGTTTTTATGACACAAAGTCAAGGTGTTACAATCTGTCTTCATTGGGGCATGCTACTGTTTATGATTCAGATCTGCTCTACCTGTCCCATGTTTGACAAGATTGGGAATAGAAGGATGTAATCTGAGTGTAAGAATATTCAACCTGTCATTATTTTAATCAATTTTCACAGTTTAAGTTAATTGAGCTATAATGAGAGCCCATGTTATCACTTCTGGATAGCGAATTAATAAGGGAATACGTTCAAAGCAAGCGCTTAGAAAAGGTAGCGGGAGAAAAAAAAATCATGTGCAAATGTTTGAGAGGTGAAAAGCATTCTACCCCTGTGTTATTCAAGAGACTGAACAATTACTCTATAGAATAATAGCAACTCATTGCTTTATGATTCAGCTCCATAGAAAGCTTTTCTCACCTCCTGATTCTAATAGCAGTATGTGGGAACTGGGTGGGAGAGAAAGATAACAAGTATGATTGAATCATGGTTTCTGTCAGTGTAGGGTCTAGCAGACACCAATGCATAGAACTCTATCTATACTGCGACTGATTTTATTATTTTGGTATGACGCACCACATCAGAAATATTGCATTTATATAAGGCTAGTTCTTTGTTTTATTCCATAACGGTACTACGTTTTTTTCTTGTATCTTCATTATTTTTCTCTTGCCCAGGAATCATGGCTGGTTCTAATCGGTCTGGAGATCTCAGAGATGCTCAGAAGTCCATCCCTATTGGCACTATAATGGCCATTGCCACCACATCCTTTGTGTGTATCCTTAAAAATAAAGCTGCACAATCCCAGTTTCCTTTTTCTATTGTAGACGATTACAAATGGTTTAATCCAGAAACTAACAATTACTTCCATCTATAATAAAGGCCATTGATCCACCACTACATCTATCATATGTTGCCATCCAAACATCCAATCCTACCATACAACTATTCCATTGAGAAACCCCGAATTACCTCACTACAAGATATCTGTAGCAGTTTTGACTTTTGTGACTTGAAATCCCATATCATTCGTTCTATGACCAGGTCTCTAACATAAAAATGGGTCAGTGGCATTCTCCTTTACAAATGAGCAGATATTACTTCTGTTATTCTTTTTGGCGCTTGCATTGAGGGTGTGGTCTTACGTGACAAGTAAGTGATTATATATATATATATATATATATATATATATATAAATATATAGTGTAAACTTTCATTAAAACAGTGCTGTATAATATAGTCATGTGCTCATAGTTTAAAATTAGAAAAAGCACAAATAATATAAAGTAATATAAAATGTATGCACAAAAAAAATATATAAATACATTATATCACTGGCAAATTATATCAAAATTAAAATTCTGACAATTCTACTGCAATGATAATATGAAAATATATTTAATAACTTTACATCAACACTCATAATGTAGGCTGTGGGATTCTATCAGTGGGGAATTGCACTAAAGGCTGGTGAATCATTGAATTGTCTATTAGGCTGTAGCTTCCTTTCTGATCAGTTATTATAGACATGCCACTACGTGTGTACAGTGTGTACATTTCTTTGTATTTTTTTGTAGTTGTTTTGTACTGTACTGGGTGCTGTCTGTGCTTATTGTCTGTAATCCTAATGTCTTCTCTTACAGGTTTGGTGAGGCTGTAAATGGAAATCTTGTGGTAGGCACCCTTGCATGGCCATCTCCCTGGGTCATCGTGATTGGTTCTTTTTTCTCCACCTGTGGTGCCGGGTTGCAGAGCTTAACAGGAGCTCCGCGACTACTGCAAGCAATATCACGTGATGGAATTGTGCCTTTTCTTAGAGTAAGTAAAAATATTCCACACGTGAAATCAGTAATTCGATACAAGTAATTTTTCCTTTTAAATTATTTAATACAGTATTAAACTTTAGTGCTACTTTCTGTTTCAACAAGTTTTTTTAAAGTTACAATACTGAGGCCTTCATCTATTAACTTGGTCCTATTATACTGCCATGTGGTAAACAATAGATGGTCCTAGTATTAATCACTATTAACATCTATAGGTAAGGGCCCTTCATTATCATACCTGGGAATTCTCTGGAGTCTCCACACAAAGCACTGCTCTTGCTCTGGGCAGGGGAGGGGCATTTAGTCATGCCCACTTCCAACCCATTTCCCCTCAGGGGTAGACACTAACATTGCTAATGGTGGACATTAACAATAGTTAGTGGTGGCTAATTTAATGATGTTCTATGGGCCTTCACAAACCTTGCCACGGACACTGGAGTCCTTGTATAGACAATATATCTATCCCTGTATCCCCTAGCACTCCCTGCCCCCCACTCAGCGACCCTTACAGAGCTAGCCCTGTCTTATGTGTTGGGAAGTTCCCATTTATGTCCATTAGCATAAGCAATAATTTGTAAATGTGCAAGATCAGGCCCTTCATCCTCTTCTGTACCAGTAGGTCTTAACATGTGTTAATGGTACTGTCAATTTTAATGGTATTGTTAATTTTCACAGTCCCTTGTTGCAATAGCGCTGCAAAATGTAATGTAACCAATATATCACAACTCCCCGTAATGATGATTATAAGGCTGTTCTCTTCAGTGCTACACAGTAGTGGATAAACAATTGGACATTTACTCCAGGGCCCCTGGCACAGCACTAATAAATTGCCTGTTGTGCTGGGTTAGCAGCTTCCATGACAAATTAAAACATTTATTTTTATACCGCCATACCTGATGGGTAGTTGTGTGTGGACAATCAGTTAGCTGACCAACTTTCATGTGGTTTCGTGGGAACCAAACAATGCTTTGCATAATGGCAGCCTAGTTTTGTCTACAGCTCCCTTCCTTTTGCTATAATTATGATCCCCGGGCATGATACCACCTGGGGCTGTCCACTACCAGGCAGAATTGTGTTGTGATTAAAAAAAGACCAGAATTGCAGAAAGGAAATTTAGTAATTCTACTGAGCATCTAATGGCAAAAGTCATTTACTGTATGTGTGTATAGATGTAACAGTGTTGCCGTAGGGTCCCAGCTGACCCGGATCTGCCTCTGGTGCTATACAACATTACTGTATACAACTCTGTATTTATTTGTCATGAAGGGGTTAAAAGAAGAATAATTTTAATGACAATTGAAATGTACATTTTGCTCTAAGAAGAGCTGCATGGGGATTCTATTTTCTTTGAGCATTAAATGTAACAATACAACCCACTTTCCTTATTATACAACCAGGTATTTGGTCATGGGAAAGCAAATGGGGAGCCAACTTGGGCTTTGCTGCTAACAGCCTGCATCTGTGAGATTGGTATCCTCATTGCATCACTGGATGATGTGGCCCCAATTCTTTCCATGTATGTATATCATTTTGTTTTTGTTGCTATTTTCAACTGGTTTTTAGATCTTCTATACTTGAGTTTCTCTCTTTCTTTCCTTTGATTCCTTGGCTGCTATCTCTTTTCTTCTTGATCCTGTCTCTGCAGGTTTTTTTTGATGTGTTACCTGTTTGTTAACTTGGCGTGTGCAGTGCAAACGTTGCTTAGGACTCCCAATTGGAGGCCTCGCTTCAAATATTACCATTGGTGAGTCAGAGCTTGGGAGGTTGTCCAAGGCACCTTTGTCATGGATCTCCAACTTATCTTCTGGGGTAGTCAATATACATTAATCTGGATTGCTGTTTGAGGTGTTCCATCTTCATGTCTTGCGATCATTATTTTGTGCACATGTGTAATATTCATTGTAATGGTAGCTTGACATAGCTTATTGATTGTTTTTCTCACTTTGTTTCAGGGCACTTTCATTCCTTGGCATGAGTCTTTGCCTGTCACTCATGTTTATCTGTTCCTGGTACTATGCGCTTGTAGCCATGCTAATAGCTTGCCTTATCTACAAATACATTGAATACAGAGGGTAAGTGCTGCACTATTACTGCAAAGCCAAAGTGTTGAAATATATCATGTGTGAAAATGAGCTAGGTTATATTTTTTCCAAAATACACTTAAGAAAACAATGCAACTTTTTAATTTCACACTTATCGCTGCTTGTGGTTTTTTTTATTATGTAATACCTTTTTATACAGTGTGGTTAGCATATTCTCTTCATGGGTATTGTAGCATAAGTAGCAAAAAAGTCTTACAAAAGTCTCATGTTTTTTCCAGGGCAGAGAAAGAGTGGGGTGATGGAATCCGAGGTCTATCTCTCAGCGCTGCACGATATGCACTACTACGGCTGGAAGAGGGACCCCCACATACCAAAAACTGGAGGTAAAAGCCAGGGAGTGTTTTAAATTGCAACTAGAAAACCTAACTTTTATGAGAAATAACTAAAATCACAGAGGATATAGAAAATTACACATTCTCCTATATACAGTGATGTATCTTGGCCTAGACAGACAGGTCCAGGGGGGGGGGGGCGGCAGACCCCCAGTATCCCGCTACTCAATAGGCCGGTTTAAGGGGATATCATGGATCAGCACAGCCTCCATAGACTGCATTAGATGGTACTACACACCTTTATGATATGGAGTGCCAGGGTATGATGTCATATCCCAGGGATCTGTGTCTTAAAGGCACAGTGAACCTTTTACTGCGGTGCAGATGTCAACCAAGGACAGTGAGGGCCTAGGCAGCACAAAAGGTAAATACTGTACGTTACTGCCTATAAGCCTAGTATAAGGGTGAGAACTCCTAAAAAATCATCCACTGCTGGAGTCTGCCTAAGTTTAATTTATTCCGAATAAAATAGACAAATCTCTAACATAAAAAAACAAAAAAACTAGTGAAGCAATCTCGTCTTAGAAATAATTTTAGGGTTGATCTACTCCTGGTTCATTTTATTTCAATTTTATTCTGTATCCTCAAGGATTTTAGGTATTTATAATACATTTTTATAAATACGTTTTTTAGTTGCAATTTTGGACTGTCTTCCATTTGTAAAGTCCCACAGTTGCCTGTTCTCTAGATACTACTTACTCGATCTCAGTGTATTTTTTACATGTAACAACAAAATAATAGTGTAATTACAATCTGAAAGGTTTCAGGTTGGCTAGGAAGACTCACTACTGTTCTAAGTACTGCATTTAATAAATATGACAATGAAAGGTTTGCTGTTTTGATGGGGACTCAGTAGAATATATTAGGTTTTGAAATTTTAGTATTGTGTATTTTGGAGGGGTGCATATGACTATATAAACTTATATTGGATACTTACTGCATTCTAGGCCCCAGTTGCTCGTTCTGGTCAGAGTGGATCAAGATCAAAATGTTGTTCATCCGCAGTTACTCTCCCTGACTTCTCAATTAAAGGCAGGGAAAGGTTTGACCATTGTGGGTTCAGTACTGGAAGGGACCTACCTCGATAATCATCCCCAGTCCCAGCGTGCAGAAGAGGTGAGTACATTAACATAATATATGGGGGCCATGGGCAAAAATAGCAAAATCATTCAAGTTCCACATTCCCATAATCTTTGTTATTTATTTGACAATGTTATTGGGACATTTAATTTTATTTACGTAAGAAGTCTTTATTGCACACCATAGCTAGATGCATTTAACATCAACAAAGCATCATGTTTCTGAAATAAACCAAACTAACTACAGAGGAAAACTGTTTCACCCATACCTCGTGTTTGTCTTTTGTGCTTCACTGTCCCTCAATCTAGTCACTCCGTCGAATCATGGAAGCAGAGAAAGTAAAAGGCTTCTGCCAGGTGGTCATCTCTTCCAATATCAGGGATGGGATTTCCCATTTAATTCAGTCTAGTGGACTCGGAGGTCTGCAACATAACACAGTTTTAGTTGGCTGGCCAAGGAATTGGAGACAGAAGGAAGATCACCAAACCTGGAGAAACTTCATTGGTATGATTGACAACTCTTTCTGTCTCAAATATGGGCTTATACTTTATTCGTATTTATATAATAAAAAAATTGTTTACCTCCATTCCTCGATGGCATCTCTGTTATCTTTATTTACTCAATACAGAACTGGTACGGGAGACAACTGCTGCTCACCTGGCTCTTATTGTTGCCAAGAATGTTGCAATGTTCCCTGCAAACCAAGAGAGGTTTTCTGAAGGCAACATTGATGTTTGGTGGGTGGTACATGATGGAGGCATGCTGATGCTTTTGCCATTCCTCTTGCGGCATCACAAGGTAATTGAAAATGAGTAGATCCCTGGGTCTTCACATAGAAAGCTTACTAAAATAGACCAAGTGTAAATTAACATATGCTTTCAGAGATTCAGTAAAAAAAGACATTGCATTGTATCGATATTTATGAAATTAATATATTTTAAATGGTTAACCCTAGCTTAAGTACTGCTAATCTTGGAAAATTGCCTTGGTTTTTTTTTCTTCAAAATATAAAAATTATTTTCACAATTATGCCAGAATTTTACAAAAGCAGCTTTTACTTTAAAAGCAATAAATAACTACATTTTCAATAGAGAGTATTATAGAGAATATTAACTAGAACCCTTGTGTTATTTGGTCTGAAAATTGGTATCCTTTAGTGCATCTCTTACTGCTCTATTAGCATCCTGCCTTTCCTGATTAGCTCAGAAGTACGACGGCATCATCAGATATATAGAGCAGGTCAACTGCAAAAAGTAAAGTGCATCACAGAAGATACACCTTATATCCTAAAAAATAATTGGATGGGAAATAACCAAAATTATTTTTCAAAAGTGTGTCATCAGTGATACTTGACGTAAGTAGTCTAAACTAAAACACGGAAGCGCAACACAGGACTTTAATGGTGTAGTATTTAATATATACGAAGTACCCCCCCCCCCCACCCAGTGTCCCAAAGGGCTACTTACAGGAAGCCTGAATGTAAAATAAAAGGAGAAATCCTCGAAGCCGGCGTGTGAATGTAATCCCTCAGTCTGTATCAACACATCAGTTACCATAAATAACACAGTATGAGAAGATGATAAACATATAAACATTGGAAGTAATATTGATACTATGAATTATTTCCTCCCACTGAAGAACAGCTAAATTACCATGCTGAGATGGTGTGGTAAATGATGATGTTTAGACTATATTTTGGGGTGGGGTGGAATTTTACCCCCTACCAGCTGGCACTTTCTCCTCTTAAGCTTATTTGTGCTGCCACATTCAGCACCCTTCTTTTTTTTTTTTTTTTCAAAAGTACCAACTCAAAAACATATACTAAAATCCAAAAATGTACAAGGGTCCAATACCAGCACCCTTCTTTATCTTTTGGTATACATGTCTACATTATATATATGCCTCCAATGTCTTCGGTTATATCTGTTCCCTTATTTCTTGTTATATCCCATTATTTCTCCACCGTTAGTGCCTTCGTTCCTCCTAATTTAATACTCCATTTCTCCTCTTAACATATTTTATTTCCTCCCTACCCTCATTCTTGTTATACAACTACCTGCTGTCTCTCTGCTACTGTGATTGCTTTTTCATCAGCTGCTTCCATTTCCTATCCCTCTCTTCTCCTTTGACCATTATGAGTCCGTGTTATCTACTATAGTTAAAAATAACAAGCATGTACCAAGGTAATCAGGAACAGATAAGTACAAATAACAACAGGAGTCAGTGCACATTCACGCTCTCTAAAAATCAATGTTCATTATTAACCGTAGTGGGCTGGCTTCTCATACTTTGCGGGCAAATTATGGAACTAAAATGGGATACTGTCATGTGAAACTAAGCCAGCTTATATAATAGAAGATTTAGTTCTAAGGAATGAGCAGCTATTTTACATTTTGTTTGAATCTCCAGTAATAAGTAGCCTATAATCTTTTCTTCCTTCTCGGTTCTCTCTAATGCTAAAGTCTAAATGCAGTTATAGTACCTCTACATTTACAAAGCCACTTTAAATCTAATTTATTATTGCATTCAGTATATGATGTTATACGATATTGTTCGCTACATATATATATTTATATATATATACCATATGGACAAAAGTATTGGGACACCTGGCCGTTACACCAACAGGGACTTTGATGACATTGCATATTAAATAGGTAGACATATATAGTTGCCCCCCCCCCCTTGCAGCTATAACAAATCTTCCGGGACGGCTTTCCACAACATTTTGCGGAGTTTCTGTGGGAATTTCTGTCCATTCATCCAGTAGAGCATTTGTGAGATTAGGCACTGATGTTGGATGAGAAGGCCCGGCTCGCAATCTCTGTTCCAGTTGATCCCAAAGGTGTTCGATGGGGTTGAGGTCAGGGCTCTGTGCGGCCAGTCAAGCTCTTCCCCACCAAACGTATCCAACCATGTCTTTATGGACCTAGCTTTATGTACTGGTGCGCAGTCATGCTGGAATAGACAAAGCATAGCATTGTCCAAAATGTCCTTTTCAGCATACCAAGACAAATGTGAAATGTGCAAAGTTTTCAATGCACCTTAATATATCCTAAATGTAATCTATTTGTTATATAATTATTTAAATTTTTAGTTTACTTTCTTTGACAAAAAATCTAGACAGGTCGCTTAAACATCCTGGACACAACATTTCATGACCTAAAATTACCTTATGTGCTGTTGACATGAAACTTTGCACCGCACACAGGTCTGGAAAAGATGCACAATGAGGATTTTTACAGTAGCTCAAATGGATGACAACAGTATCCAGATGAAGAAAGATCTGACCACATTCCTGTATCATTTAAGAATTACTGCTGAAATAGAAGTGGTGGAAATGGTGAGTCAACTTCAAGTTCTTTAGGATCACAGGTTGGCACAGAATGACACATGGGTCCTGCCATTGTTGGCCCTTTATAAAGAATTATAATTTAAGGGAGTTGAAACCACAACTCTCCTGCAAAGATTCCTACCAACAATATTTAAATCAAAATCTGGTTTGCAGTTTTGTGTATTGGGTGTCTCCATAGAAGTTAAGTCACTCAGGTACTTTATATGGCCATATTGCAATCAAATACTGTTGGTCTAATATTGGACTGAGGGCAGCATAACGGGCTAATGTAATGTAATATTTTTAATACAGTGGGAGAATGTTTTGTGGAAAACTATAACAATAACAATAATCAGTTACAAGAAAAGATCAAATCGTGTCCAGAAGAAGTCATACCTGCCCATGGATATTCAGTCCATTAGCAGAGGCTAACCGTAGTCTTGGTTAGAACGGAACAGCCACATGCCCCCATGGATGAAGCCCTAACTATTGTACATAGTTTGGGTAGTCCAATCTGTGTTGAAAAACCTGTGTTCTTTTTGAGGTGTCTTAAGGAAAGGCAAAAAAAGAATCACATTCTAACATTTAGAAAATTGCTGGCAAATACCATCCATTACTGGAAATGTTAACAGCTGGGAAAGGTAAATTAATTAGAGTTAAGCATGGTCGATGTTCAGGAGTTCTAAATTACTTGGGATTGTGCTTTATATTATTAATGTTTGACTTTCCAAATCCCATTTGCTGGTTACAGATACAACTGTTATTACGTCTGCAAATTGCTTGATATTGCTGCACAAACCATAAATTGGTGTGAAAAACATAGTGTATTCATCAAAGCAGGAGTTTGTTGTAGAGTTGCAGCTACACCTTTATTATGTGTCATTAATGGACAATACTTTTGAACTTTTCCTGGTACTCTAACTTTTAATCCCACTAAAGAGGTTGGCCAGTCATTATACATAATAAAGATGATGTGTTGATATCATAACTCTCCTGCAAACTCCTGCTGTAGTGAATAAACTCCAATATGTTGTTTTATATTTTAGAAACAGCCACTTTGGCAAATATTTTGTTCCACTAGTATTATATGTTTATCCAACGACACACATAAACAATAAATGACTGAATATAGAAGCTAATGCAGTGTAAAATTGATAAAATGTTCTGTTTTTAGCATGACAGTGATATCTCAGCTTACACCTATGAGAAGACTCTGGTCATGGAACAGAGATCCCAAATCCTGAAGCAGATGCACCTTACTAAAACTGAACGCGAGAGGGAGGTAAATGAATAAATACAAATGAGAGTGGCATAAATAAAACCAGGGTAGGTACTATGAATAGCAAAGTAAAAATGGATAACATTGGTAACAGTGGCACCGGACATTAATACCATATGGAGAACATACTTGTGGTCAGGAATGGCCTTAATTCTGAGGAGGCCCTTGGTACCTCTTATTGTTGGGCCTCATAATACTATACATTTTATGCATTAGGGCAGATAATACACATTGATGTGATATCATAAAGCTTTGTTGTTTTATAGGGAGCACTCGCCCTAACTCATCATAAGAAGAAACTATGGCTGCATTTGACACATCACGTGCATGTATAAATATTTTATACAGTATATTTGTGTGTCTGTATACCAGTTATATTTTTTCTGATCATAAAATGTATTTGTTGTTTTAAAAAAAAAAAATGGGTCATAGCTGTATGCACGATAATGTTTGGATAGGACGATAGAGATGTAAGGTGGTGCACAGTTGTTGAGGGCTCTATAGGTCAGAAGTTTAAATTTGATTCTGGAGGGTATGGGGAGCCAATGAAGTGATTGGCATAGTGGGGCAGCGGATGGGGAGCGGCCCTACTTGTGGTTTAATCGCAATCACTATGCAGACATACTTTCATGTTCTACAGATACAAAGCATTACAGATGAGTCCCGTGGATCAATCAGACGTAAGAACCCATCTAATTCTCGGCTGCACCTGAGCGTGCCAGAGGAGCAGGTGGGAGAATGTGAAGAAAAGGCAGAAGAAGAGGTAATTCCAACACCTTCATGATCCACAGCAATCTGTTCTCATTTTTATATAAGCACATGTGTTTTGTTTTCTTTACTTCCCTAATCACCTCATCCTATATCTTCAGGTACAGCTAATACATGATAAAAATGCAACAGAGTTTTCAGTTAGGGAGTCTCTTGGAGACTCTCCAGCAGAGGAGCCAGATACGACTCAAGAAAAAGTACACCTAACCTGGACAAAGGACAAATTTACAGCCGACAAAAACAAAAGCAAAAGTCCCAGTACTCCAGAAGCGATAAAAGATTTCTTCAACATGAAACCGTATGTATAGGAAACCGTAATACATTTCTTAAAATTCTTAAGATGTTATAGTTTTATGTATAATTAATTATGTCATAGATAGATGGGAGTTTTGTGGATGTTCCAATCTCTTTTCAAAATTACTCTATTAGACTCCATGGGCATATTAAAAGAGAAGTAAATAATGTCTGATTTTTTCTTTTTTTAAATAACAGCTATATCATTTATTATGCACTTACTTTTTCTAAAAGTTCTTGTGGCTATGCAAACATGCATCCTGGGAACTGGAGAGCTCACTGCCAATTCCTAACGGAAGAGGTCATCAGGTTCCAGTGACCGAAAGGGCACAAAACTGTGTAAACCTCTCACAAGGCATGAAGTAGATGTACATTTTTTTTTTACATTTTATTTACTAATAACTCCAGGTTATTGGTTTGAATGTATATATATATATATATATATATATATATATATATATAAGGTGATTATTGTTGACCTTATAAGCATGTGCCTACCCAGAATCCCTTGTTGTTGTGGCAGCACCATGAGATTTCTGAGGGAAAAACAAGCCTTCTGGCTTGTCTGGTGTCTGTAGATGAGTGTTTAATAATGCTTCTACTACCCCCTTATATATAAATATATATAAAATCTATAATAAGCAGGCACTCTAGGGACTTGTACTCGTACGTAGATATTAGATCATTTATTCAGGTTAACAAAAATAAAGGTCCATTAGCCAGACCAAAACCTCTGTTGAACTGAATAAATTATCTAATTGTCTATGAGTATGTGCTTTTTATGGATTATTATTTATTGGCTGCGCTGCACAGAGGGGTTATGAGCTTTTGTTTTTGAATCAAGACTGAGTGATATATTATTTAGACAATGTTTAACCGAGAAGAATACATTGAGATCTCTCAAGTTTTCAAGTATGTCCTTATATATTTATTTTAAGAAAGTATTTTTAAAAATTGTTAACGTGGAGTGTTACACATATTGCTAAGAATTTTTTGAATTTTTGTTGATTTTATATAATAAATTGTGAGGGGTTAAAGGAAAGGTAATATGGACATTTTTTTTTTCAATAACTTCAGAAATGTAAGACAGATGTGAACGCTATACATTGTTTGTATACAAGTATTTAGAAGGGCTCTCTTTGACGACCACTTGTGGATCAGTGGTTCTTCGACTTCTTCTTATTATTATAGTGTATTATTTTATATAGCGCCATCAAATTCCGTAGCGCTGTACAATGGGTGGAGAGGACATAAAAAGTAGTATGTAACATAATTTGACTTACAGAGACAACAGGGATTTTTGAGGGATTTTTGGAAGAAATAAAGGCAGGGGGAGATACAGATAGACCGGGGGAGGGCATTCCAGAGGATAGGGGCAGCCCTTAAGAAACCTTGTAAGCATGCATGAGAGCTAGAAATCAAAGGAGAACATAGAAGGAGATTGTTGGATGAGCGGAGAGACTGGTGAGGAGTGTATTTAGAGATGAGTGAGGAAATGTAGGCAAGGGAACTGCTGTGAAGGGCTTTGAAAGTAAAAGTCAGAGGGGAGAGGTGTTAGTGAAGTGATGGGAGAGGAAGATAAGTCTGGCAGCAGCATTCATGGTGGATTGTAGAGGGGTGAGACGGTTGAGAGGGAGACCGGCTAAGACAGAATTACAATAATCAAGGCGGGAGATAATAAGGGTTGCTGTGTTAGGAAGAGACGGAAGTGGGCAATGTTTTTAAGATGGAGACAGCAGTTTTTAGAGACCGATTGAATGTGGGGGTGAACGAAAGGTTGGAGTCAAGGGTGACACCAAGACAGCGGGCATGAGGAGACGGGGAGATGATGGCACCATTAACATTGAGGGAAACTGATGGGGACTCAGCGTTGGAGGGAGGATGAGAAGTTCTGTTTTGGAGAGATTGAGTTTGAGGAAACGTGCAGACATCCAGGTAGAGACAGAAGCGAGACAGTTACACGATCTAAGACAGAAGGAGAGAGATCAGGAGAGGATAGATAGATCTGGGTGTCATCAGCATACAGGTGGTATTAGTTTGCCAAGTGTGGAAGTGTAAAGAGAGAACAGAAGGGATCCTAAGACTGAGCCTTGGGGTACCCCAACTGAGAGAGGGAGGAGGGGGGAAGTGTTACTGGAGACAGAGACACTGAAGGTACGATCAGAGAGGTAGGAAGTGAACCAGGAGAGAACAGTGTCACGGGGACCAAAAAGACTTTTAAGGAGAAGAGGGTGGTCCACGGTGTCAAAAGCAGCAGAAAGGTCCAGTAGGATTAGCATGGAGTAGTGGCCCTTGGATTTTGAAGTGCGTAGGTCATTTGTAACTTTAGTAAGGGTGATCTCAGTAGAGTGTTGATGAATAAAACCAGATTAAATAGGGTGAACTAGGTAGCTGGAATTATGAAACTTAGTTAATTGGGTATAAACAATTCTTTCAAGAAGCTTAGAGGTGAGCGGAAGTAGAGAGATGGGACGGTAATTGTTACACAGGCTGACAGTCAGGTGCATGTTTTGTATAAAGGATTTTAGGTTAGCAGTGGGTAATACTCCTACTACTGTTAACACAATTTTACGGGCTCTACAGAGATATTATTAATATACTTTTAAACAATATAGTACAAAAGTGTGGATAATGCAAGAGAGGTAAGAGCAAATACGCCTATTCCAAACTATTAGCCTTGTAATACCCTTGACTTGTTTTTGAAGTGCACATAGCACCCCAAGGTCTCCTCTAACCTAAACATATAAAGCAGGGCTGCTAGCGTCCTCAGGGGTCATTGACAGACCATGTTTTCCTTGCAGTATATTATCAGGCACTGCTTTGGAGCATGCAGCGTGAAGTTAATTCATTGATTGCCTGTTAATTAGAGAATAATAGTCTGGCAGAACAGCAGCCTCAGGGACAGCTTTGAACTAGAAAAGCAAAGTTAAATTAAACAGTACATACAGTTCATAATTTGGATAGTAGGTACTTTTCTTATAGTTTATAATGAGGGAAAGCTGAGGAAACTATAAAGTAGAAATACAAAAAATATACTATGTCTCCTAAACGAGAAAGCCGGATATCCCTGGCATTGTGTGTATTCCTGTACACTTGCATTCAAATTAACTATAGTATCTAATATCACCTGTAACAATCAATTAGCTTAGAGCACACTATCATTACCCCCTCTTATGAAAGATGTCACAACCTCCACCACTTAATACCAACTTCTTTGTTTCAACATTGTTTCAATAGATTGTAAACTTGTGAGCAGGGCCTACTACTCTCCTCCTAATGTATACCCCTTGAATATATGTATTGTATTAAGCGCTGCGTAAATTGTTGGCGCTATATAAATAAAAGATAATAATAATAATAATAGTTATTAAAAAGTAAATCTACTGGTTATAATTTCGGACCAGATTATGTATATTCACATCATTACTTTATAGATCTCTTCAGGTTCTTGTTTCCTGTCCAGCTTGGACCTGTGACTGATGAGTTATGAGCCACTGATTGAGGGTATTATTTTATATACAGAGAGAAGTAGGTGAGTTTTTGGTGAGGTGAATAATTATTTACTGCATTAGCAATGCATCACAAAGGGAAAACTCATCCCTTCTTGGAGATGTATCTGGGCTGGTTATACCCTTCATAATGCATAGTTAATTATCCATCTTACCTAAAATTGTTTTTAGTGAATAAACTACATACATTTTTAATAAAAAGCTAAAACTAACTGCAATAACAGAAATCAGTAAAAAAAAATATATATTATTTTACAAATAATTGTTATTTTCTGCAGGAACTTGTATGGTTGCTTATTCTGCTTTCCCCGGAGAAGTATAGCTTAGATGTAACACAGTTTGCAATTGAATTACACATCGGTTTTACCAACTATACTGTATCATGATGCACAATGTCAAGAAAACCTAACGTAGTGGTCAGCTTAAAGCAACACAGATACATGATGGAATGTATTTTTAAATCAATCTATCATTTTCAATTTATGTTTGAAACAAACTGCTGATGAAGAAAAGCTAGTTTTAAGGCATGTTCTTCCTAACCTCATTTTTGTTTTTCTTTTCTTGCATCATGAAGTGAGTGGGAGAACTTGTAAGTCTTTGTCTTACTGGTATACTCTGGGAAAGGGTGGGATAATGTGATATGCTGTTGATATTTCAAGAGAAGTAAAATATGATATATATTAAACCATGAGTTAAAAGTTATCATAATAAAAAATCCAGCCAAAAGGGAAGGATTCAGTTCTGTGCCCCTGAGCATTTGCTGTACGGTTTGTGAAAAGGCAGGGTGGTACATTTACAATATTTTTCATTATTATTGCTTAGAGCCCCTATAGTTGCGTAATTACAATTTAGGATTCCACTTTCTATGATGTTCTCTGTATTTGCGAGTTCACTGTATGCCATGATCCATTTTGGTTAGTTTGGTTTCATAAAGGCATGCAAGTCCAAGGCTTAAATTATCTGTGTGCTACAAGAATCACCTACATGTATGTAGCTAATGACATTGGTCAAGGAATGTTGTGGAAGGCATATTTTTTAATGGAAATTGGATAGAAGCACTGGTCTTGGGCAGATTGGTGACAAAGGTCAAGAGCAGTAAAAAAAAAAGAGAAAGAAAAGAAAAACATGATGATGACAACTAGACTTGTGCAAATGGACCAAAAACTATTTAATTTTTAGTCCATTTGTTTTCAGACAATGACGTTCATTCTGTGATATCTTGATTTGGATGAAATTCTAAGGGCTTTTCCCATCCAAGGTAGAAGGACAACTGTACACTCACTGAATAAATCCCTAAACAAGAAGAGGGGCTCACAGTGCCCAAACTAATTAATTGCACATTCTTGTGTTAAAATTACTTATAATACTCCTGCTGTGAGTACAATTTCAGTGAATTGGTAGGGGCCAATGCTTGATCTATCTCCCATGTTCCTACTCATATTGTCACTTGAGGTGCATGTCTCCCAACGCCTTCGCCACCATTAGATGAGATCTTTGGCACTGAATTAAACACCTAGATCTTTCAAAGGGATTTAACCACAAGTATTGCTCATTTTTTGTTTTGCAGTGAGAATATGTATTCAGCTTTTTTATTATGCTTCTTCATGAATAATAAAGTAGTTTTCATGAGTCTTGATAATCTATATTTATAACATTTGTTATGGTAGGAAATGTAACCCAAGATTTTACTGATTCACATTAAAAAAATAATGTCTTTTTTTCTGCATTTAAGCATTTTGGGTTTTTCTATTCTAATGTTTTTGTTCGTTGGGACCTGTTATGGTCATTTGTGTTAGGATTGAAGTTGTGTTAGAATGTTTTTCTTGTCTTACTTTTATATTTTTTTTCTGTTTAAATCCATAAAGAAATGATACATTATTCTAATTCATATTCCAACCCTATGTCGAAAAAGGTCACAAGACCCCCCCACTCAACACATAAACTTTAATGAAGACTATTTTATATGTGATATATGAGCTCTGAAAAACATACAAGGATATTAAAATAAAGGCACCCTTTCACAACCTCAGTTCTGTTCTATGAGGTGCGGATTGCCAGATGTACAGCCAGTTCACTGCAGCTGGGCTCCATAGAAATCTTCCATCTGTTTCTTACTGCTCCACATTTTTGATTCCTCTTTATTATTTGCTCATGACAGTTTTATGTCAAATTATTACATTTTATTAAAATATATTATGCACGTGTAAGACTTGCTAAGGCAAATTCCATGGATCTAGTGTGGCAAACACAACTTCTTTCCGGCCCTTACTGATATCGCTATCTATGCGGTTAATTTCTGATTTTGTTAAATGTTCAACTGCTCTTTTTTAACTTCTCAGAAACCAGTCAAACGTTCGTAGGATGCACACAGCTGTGAAACTGAATGAGGTCATCGTCAAAAAGTCTCGTGATGCAAAATTGGTTCTTCTAAATATGCCTGGACCACCTCGAAATCGGAAGGGTGATGAGAATTGTATCCTTTTCAGAGCTATAATAATAGATATGTGTTGGCTTGTGCTTCTCTTCTTATATGTATACTTTTCTTGTTCGTGTATATAGGTAAATCTTTCCATATGATGACAGAAAGTAAGAGATGTACAATGTCCTGTGCTGTTTTTTACGCTTCAGAAAGCAATTTTCATTTGAGTATGTTGGTAATTGAAATAGTATAATTTTGATATGGTTGGCTGGATTAAAATAGCAATATTGAATTAATAGCAAGTGTGTGCAATATATGAAGCCCGCTGCACTATATTGGGTATCATGGATTTGTGTTGTCAGCCAGAGGTAAATTGTTTACCCATATTTTCTTTGAATGGGCACTCTAGCAATCATACTTTAATGCATATGAGAGCACATATTCAGGAAAAGAAAGAACAGTTATATAGTACAGTATAATATTTGATTTACATTCACAAGACTTGTAAAGGTTCTTCTATAAATACCTGTAGACCCTGATACGGTGAACTGGGGGCAATATGTCAGTGCTTGCGGTGATGTCATCGACCCAATCCTCCAATCATTACATTACCACAAGCGTCGTCTTTTTGCCCTCACGTGCACTCATCACAGGCAAGTGAATAAGTATCTTTTACCAGTCCTGAATATTCATTATTTCTTGGTCAGTTTAAATGGGCCTTGTGTTGCGTATGGAGTGTTGATGCTTCTTTTTCCATTCCTTAGCTAACACTGTCTACAGATATGGAATTTTTAGAAGTACTCACAGAGCACTTGGATCGGGTCATGTTAGTTCGTGGTGGAGGGCGTGAGGTTATCACCATCTACTCCTGAAGAGCAAAAACTGGATGAAGTTTTTGTTGCACTCAGCAGGAGCCTTCAACCTCTCTCCTCACATCCTACAGGCATCCAGGAAGTTTTTCAGAGAGAGTTGGGAGGCATGTGATTAGTGCTCATAAACTTCACTTGCTTCCACCATTTCCCTTACAATGCCCTTACATGTGAACTGCAGCACCAGATCTTCCATTCCAGCACAAGTGCAACTGTTCCTCATGTCTTCATCAGAGAGATGCTGATGAAGTTTACATACATAAAGTCTACATACGTTTCTTAAACTGAGCCGCACTGCTTAAGATGCTACCAATACTGGCCCCTTTGTGCATCCTGTGATCCACTGTTACACCAATCTCTCCCTGACACAGACTTGGAGAATACTTAGGTTGTACTGGCAGAAATCAGGGTAATGGTTTGGGTTTTTTCTTTACATCCTTACCCATTGATGAGAAAGACCAGCTTCATCATTTCAGGCACTGGTATGACAAGTTAAGGGAGAGAGGGGTGTATTCACCAGCATGCTTATCGTTAAAATTGTTCCTCTCTCTATGCTCTTTTCTTGAGTGCCACAATCTTCTCCTCGGCTTCAGTATGTTTCTCCTGACGGTACTTGTGGAAACAGCTAAGTGAGCATAAATGTTTACTCTATCCGGACTGCATATAAAATAACGGAAGAACAAGAGCTAGAAGATGCTGAAAGGCGCTTTGGAGAAAGGAAAAAAAAGAAGAAAAATGGAGCATATGGAACTGTGATAAGGACCTGTAAAAACAGGAATCAAATTTAGCAAGACCTGTTCGTCTCTTAAGAATATGTCTGATGCCGAGGAGTATGTTGCAATAATAATCTGATGCAAAAGTAAAAAACAAAAAAAACACATAAAAAGGGAAAACTAATTAGGAACTCGAGTCTGCCTTTAATACATCCCTTTGTTTCCTAGGCTGCCCTCTGATCAGGAGCTGTGCCAGCAGAATGATACACAGTGAGGACACCAACTTTGTAAATGGGCCATTGGGCCCCTGTTTTGTGTTGTTTATTTAAATAGAGCATCAGTGGCAGGAAACCACACTGCACCCGCCAGAGACTATGAGCTGCTGCCATTCTCTCACTCTTGTCTCAATGCATGATCTAGGATAGAGACAACTTATGTACCAATCACCTCATGCTGTACCTCAGTCACCCTTGTTTTTGCAGTGGTTTTGTGCTTATTTTTTCTACATTAACTTATTTGCCCATAACACGTCTAGCAAATCTAGAAGTAGCAGTGATCGGATTGATAGCTGTTTAGTTAAAGGTGTGTGTGATAAAATTATCTGTGACATTGTTTACTGGAGAATTATTAAAACTGAATACAATTGGTATTGTGCATGTATGTTTGGACCTCACCTATTTCCCCTTTAGATGTTTGAAAGAGACAGAGTGCCACTTCTACAGAAACTGGTCCTCCAGCCAAGGAGCACTACAGGATGAATTCAGTAGCAGTAACCCAGTAGCTTTATAAATAGTAGATCACAAAAAAAACAGTCTACTAGGCCTATGGTTGTAGGTGGGGGGCAGCAGCAAACTTGGGGCAGATCAACTCATTAAGCTATCAGGCTCGCCAGTAAACTACTGCTAAATTGAGCTAGTTACAAGGCAGATCTATTATGTCCAAAACAGGTCTATTTACACTGCCGGTACATTCACAGAGGCATAGTGTATATGGCACCAAGTGTTCTACTTAGGCAGAGTACTGAGATATAATATCATGTCATGAGACATAGTAGAGAAGTAGGACCTGGAAAGTGGCTAGGGAGCTGTCCTCATTCAGGTCTAGAGCAGCACCCAGCAAGTTGTTGCCCCCCCCCAGCCCCCAGCCATTTCAATGCTGTATCACTAGCATAACTTAATGTAAATGCCATAAAATAAACCACTAAAATATTATATCCTCATGTTAACTAAATATGCATCCTTAAAATAATGGAGGACTATTTTGAAATTAGTGTATTACACACAGGACTTAAGTGGTGGCTCCTACAGCAGTACTGGAGTTAACTTAAAAAAAATATATATACTGAACCAATGGTGTATTTTTGTGTTTTGCTGTTGTGTTGAAAGTTCTTTTTTTCTTAGTAGTCCATTTGCAGTGTATGGAATGAGTAACTCACCAGTCCCGCATGCTTGTGATAATCGCAAATTCTCAGTGAAGCTACTGTGTAAAGAAAGCATGCTGTGATTCATGTAATCATGCACTTCACCATCTACAGGGGATGAAGCAGGGGTGCATGACACCATCAGGGACAGCCAGTGTGTTCAGGTGGCCTGGCTGGTTGAGATTTGCATGTGAACAACAAAGTGTCCCCTTGGTTTTTGTTAATTGTTCCTTGAAGTGCCTCTTAAAGAGTGAAAAACTGGCTCTCTCCTTGCTCGTATAGTGTAGATGATAAACAAAACCCTACAATGCAGGCAACGTTAATACAACATTTATATCACCGCTCCTTGTATCAGGCTGTTTATGCAAAGAACTGGTATAAAATACATTTGGTATTATAGCCTGTGTTAGAATGGTATATATAGTTAACGATTTAAACACTTAGTGCAGGTTTTTGGGACAGCTTTAAGTGTCTATTAAACACCCTTACCACAATACTGCCTACATAGCCAACAGATAACGTTTGGGAAAAGGAATAAAGATGTGTGCGCTGCTCAAAATATATACAAATATTTAGGACTAATAAGCAGGTACACGGAGTGTTGTTTATTATTAGTGGAGCACTTGGGATGCTAGAACTTGCTTATGCACGTGCAAAGTCTCTATTTGTGGTTAAGGTTGGAACGCACACATTCTTGCTTCTATGCAGACATATCAGGGACCTTTAAGAAAATAAAATATTTTAGTAACCCTTTTATCACCTTTGAAAGTAAGTAGGACAAGGAGGAGTGGGCTTTCCTCGACCATTAGCGCCAACTAGAGTGGACAATGGGAAGAGCAGTATTTCTGCTCCAAAACCTTCCAGTAAGTCTATGCTGCTAATGAGCATGCCATGTGTCACTTTTTTCTTTTCAGGGGAGGGGCTAGGAACTTGATTATTAATATGGCAGCTTAGTTTGGGAAGATGGTGACCTAAACAGTGAATTAAGAGTTCCAAGTTGCACTACAAGAGTCAGAACTGTCTCTAGCTAACAGCTGACTTTCCATAAAAGAAGGATTCCCAAAAGCTTCAAGTTTCCTACTGAACTCACGTTTGTGCCATTTGTGCAATATATACATATATTTATATTATATATATATAATTACAGATGTTATGTAAATTCCCACACCCAACTCCAAACCAGAAAACCCTATAGCACTATATGTTTTATGTACTACCCAGTGACTTATTGTGTAGTATTTATTTAGGCCTCTAGCTACTGATATGCTTTAATCTTTTGTTCATAAAAAAAAAAAAGTATAGATAGTACATGTACAGATTACCGTTATAAACCAAATGAAACACTGCTATATCCGGCTGCTTTTTGTTTGTGTAACTCTTCTGTACTGAAATAGTTTCATGTTTTGTGCAGTTATCTCATGTGTAGTTTTTACTGTGGTTGATTGCTACCTACCTTACTCATTATATAGCTTTAATGTGCAGATTTTATTTGTTTTGAGACTCCTGTCAGCACAAAATGCAATAAAATTAAGTTTATTACACCCTTTCACTGTTGTGTTAGGTTCTGACTCGGGGAAGCACATTTTATAGCCATATTACAATATTAGAGAATCGGTAAAATATGGGTGTCAACAAACAGGCAAAAGCCACAGTGCTGTCCTGGTTCAAATGATAAAGTTGCTGTTCCACTGTAGTACATTAAGTGGCTTTAGAAGATGTTCTTTTCTTCTGTTACCTGAAGGCTTACTTACACAACTTAAGGAGCTTTTCCTATAGAAAAACTTAAAGTTTCTGAAGTCATATTGCATGCTAATTTAGCATCTGACAAAAAATTACCAAGGAGCTATAAAAACAAGCATTCCTGACCACAGTATCGGTGAAACAAATCTCTGGTACCTCTCTCTCTTGTAGGGGGTTGGTGTAAGCTTGTTTTTTTTTTATATAATATGGCAATCACCAGATGGTTTGGGGGGACATTTTCACCTTTTTCCAATGTGTGCTATCCCTCAACCTGACATAGTGCTCATCATTTTGGCGGTAAGCCCTGTCCCTTTGACATAAGACACAAGGAAGAACCTCACGCACCGTTACACGAGCAAGAACAGCAATGTAATAGCAACAGCGAGGATCCAGCAGATAAAGCATTTAAAAATAAGCAGACAACCCCAAAATGGGCAATGTGAAAACACTGGGTCTTAAAGCTAACAAGGTAGGTAAGAAAATTGTAGGATTTAAAATAAAATGCGTTAAAGGTTTATGCACTCACTCGCTGGTGGGGACCCTTATCACCATATACACTCACTGGTCACTTTATTAGGTACACCTTGCTAGTAGCGGGTTGGGCCCCCTTTTGCCTTTAGAACTGCCTTCATTCTTCATGGCGTACTTTCTACAAGGTGCTGGAAACATTCCTCAAAGATTTTATTCCATATGGACATGACGGCATCACGCAGTTGCCACAGAGTTGTCAGGTGCACATCCATGATGCGAATCTCCCGTTCCACCACATCCCAAAGGTGCTCTATTGGATTGAGATCTGGTGACTGGAGTAGAGCCCCGCGTGGGACTGTTTTTTAATCCCACTTCTGCAGATTTTGTGACCATTACTGCCCGCTCACTCCCTAACCCGAACTGCATTATTCCCCACGCAGTCCCGCAAGGCTGCCTTCGGGTTGCTCCCTCACGGGACCCACATCCCAGTGCAGTCCTCTACTGTGGAGAACATTGGAGTACAGCGAACTCATTGTCATGTTCAAGAAACCAGTTTGAGACGATGTGAGCTTTGTGACATGGTGCATTATCCTGCTAGTAGTAGCCATCAGAAGATGGGTCATAAAGAGATGGACATGGTCGGCAACAATACACAGGTAGGTTGTCGCATTTAAACAATGCTCAATTGGTACTAAGGGGTCCAAAAAGTACACCACCACCTGTCTGATACAAGGCAGGATGGATCCATGCACCATTACACCAAAGTCTGAGCCTGCCATCTGAATGTCGCAGTTGGAATCGAGACTCATCAGACCACGCAACGTTCTTCCGGTCTTCCATTGTCCAATTTTGATGAGCCTATGCAAATTGAAGCCTGTTTCCTGTTCTTAGCGGACAGGAGTGGCACCTAGCCTAGTCTTCTGCTGCTGTGCCCCATCTGCTAAAAGGTTCGACATGTTGCGCCTTCAGAGATGGTATTCTGCATGCCCTGGTTGTAACGAGTGGTTGGAGTCACTGTTGCCTTTCTATCACCTCAGTCTTCCCATTCTCCTCTGAGGTCTGACATAAACAAGGCATTTTCGTCCACACAACTACCACTCACTGCATATTTTCTCCTTTTTCAGTTTCTGAAATACTCAGACCAGCCACGTCTACATGCCTAAATGCATTGAGTTGCTGCCATGTGATTGGCTGAGTAGCCATTTGTGTTAACAAGCAGTTGAACAGGTGTACCTAATGAAGTGGCCAGTAAGGGTATATGTATATAGTTGATATATAAACATCACAGAAACAATTGCCATTGTAAAGTATTACATTTGTGTTATGCTTGCCTTGCTACGGATGTAACCACTTTAAAATGCAAACTACCACCAAAATTTTATTAAAATAAAAAATGTTATTTTTTACATTTTGTTTTACTGAATCACATTGTGATTGAGTAAGCTGTGCTCCATTGACTTGCATGGTTAATCACAGTACCTGTTGATCGCCTCTTAAGGTGTTTCAAATCAGGCATCCGTCGCTATAATATATATGGTGGATGTTGACGCCCAGGGGAGGGGCCACACAGGGCCCCTGCTGCAGATCTCAGTACTGCAGAATGCCTCATCAAGAAATTACAGCATCACCCTTTGGGAGAAGAAAGCGGTCATAGATCACATCCACAGCTGGTACGTCAATTGTCGTCAAGGGGTTAATACCCAGGGTTTGCATACTAGACATTTTTTGTGTTAATTGTGTCTTAAATGCATTCTTCCCCCACATGTACTGCCTTGCTGGATCCTCAGTGCTGATATTGTCATCAGCTAATGTAGCAGGTCTTAAGCTTGTGTCACTTCCCCATGTGTTCTATGGACAGTGACATAGTTGGCGAGGCTTACTGCTGACACTTCTTTTGGTATGTAGTTTTCAGCGGGTCATTAGTCTATTGTACTTGTGGCAGGGCTTCCATGCATTCCATGTGTTGGATCTTTGGTTACAGCGCTTGTATCTTGTGGTGTCTGATGTCATAGGGGCAGGGCTTACTGACAAAAATATGAGCATTATATGTCATGTTGAGGGATCGCACACATTGAAAGAGTGGATCCACCCCCCCCCCCCAAAAAAAAAATACAAAAAAAAAATCTGCTTTTCTTTCTACTAAAACACAACAGTTACAGCTGTGGAGAGGGAATGGCCATACATATAAAATATTTCTAAATGGCTTTAAACAAGATTGAGTAACATATTTAATTAGAAGCAAATCCATAATAGCGGCTGTTCCACCTACTATATACTCACTGCTACCTCCACTTCTGCAATTAAATGTTCCAGTAGAAACATTGTTCTACCCCAAAACCTTCCTACGACAAAAATAAATCCACACACACTAATTTCAAACCACATAATTTAAAGTACATGCTGCTTTCTAAAATGTTAAACAATCTTTCAGTCACTTAGTGTGACAATTGCTTGTTTGATAGATTGGATTAACTGTATAGGGGTGGTTAGAAAATTTGCTTGTATTGGTAAGACCTTAACCCCTTAATGACAAAGCCCATACATGTACGGGCTCAAAATGCATTGTTTTCAATGGGTTTAGGGACCGCCCATTGTCCTTAAGGGGTTAATATTTTTGCCCCTGTAAAAAGGTACATTTTGCATGCTACACCTCTGTTAATTGTTATAGCAAGAGGTGAATTATTGCAACTGATTAGTAAACCAAAAGTGACCATTGTTTCATCAAAATGTAAACATAAGACTTGTCTAAAATTGATTCTCCAAAACAAAAAAAAACAGAACACACATTATAGACATTTTAAAGTTTACTTAAAAAAAAAAAATTAGAACACATTTTGCTGTAAGAATTAAATGTACAAGAAAATATGTCTAGACAGGGTAACCGTTCACATAAGGGCAACAAATGCATAACATGCATCCTTGGACATAACTGGTCTCTAACAAAGGTTAAGGTTTAATTATTAACCAAAATGTTTGTTTCAGACTACCACATATAAACAAACAAAAAAAGTTTAGTGGGGTTTTGTTCAAGTGATCAATGCACAAGCTTGGGGAACTTACATGTGCTTCTAATAATGACGAGGATAAGAGCCCATTGCAGGCTGAGGTGGAAGCCCACCACGGCTAGCTTGCCCTGTTGTCTGATTAACCAAGTGAGAAAGTGCAGGACCACTCTGGATCAGTGTGTCCAAAGCCTTCTGGACACTAGGATTGTCAAAGTTTATGCCTGTGGAACCTACTGGCCTCTGGTTGGGTACATTAACAGGTACTTGGGCACGAGTCTGATGTTGCCCATACAAGCCCTGCACTTGAGAAGGTCCACTGGGTCTAGGTGCTGTGTTTCTTACAGGTATTCCAGGCCCCATGGGATTTGGATGCTGGTTAACCGTAGGCTGTGATCTCTGTGCCGATGGGCCAAGCGTTCCTGCATTCATCTGTCCTGGCCTCTGTTGGGCACTTCCAATATTACCATAGCCTTGACCAGGAGCAACTGTAGGGGCGGCCACTGAAGTAGCTGGGCTATTGGTGGCTGTGGCTCCACTATTGAAGAGACTGAGTATTTTTGCCTGAAGCTCTTGTTGGGGATTGCTCATAGTCTGTGTAACCTGGGGAGCAGAGCTCAGTGGCTGTGTCATCTGCAGACTGGTATTACTTGTGAGATTGGATTGACCATCAAAGGAAGTCACTGGACCAGATCCGATCTGCGGTCTTGACAGTTGTGCTGTAATACACACACAAAAACTCACATTATACTTGTTCTACAAAGGAAGAAAATAAAGTTTCTCTCTTATGGTACTTACATGACAGTGGCTCTGAGGACACATTCAACATCCTATCTTTCCGCTCACGTAGATAAACCATGACCTTGTCTATCTCTTCCGCAGTAATATATCTATTATCTGCAAGCAGCCACAGTAAAGTTTGTATGCTTGGAGGATGAGGTCCCCTCAAGCCCTCATCTACTGGTGGAGCACGTTCCCGCATAACAGCTTCAGATGACATCTTGGACGCTTGCCTTGCAATATCTTCCCGCTCCTTCTCACGACTTTCAGCTTTAAAGCGTTCATAGTTCCTGGCCACAAGCACCATGGCATCTGCTAGTGGCATGTTTCGATGTTCTGCAACACAAGACAGCAATAGCAACTTTATGGTAACAATCCAGAGCCAAATGAGGCTTACTTTCTAAACAGGTTCTGTGCAGTGACATTTGTATGTTTCAAGCTGAATAGTAATATATAGCTCCAATAACAAAATTTCTTACATAAATGAAAATAACACTTCAAGCATCATTTCCAGTAGACTAACTCTTAAGTTTAAGGTTTTTACAGAGGAAACTAAATTGTCAGTTACTACTACAAGGGATGGAACTTTTGATGCAACCTTTTCCATCATCTTTAATTGGAAAAACAAATGTACAATGCCTCTGTCTTCATAAGGTTCTATTTTGTGAAAATCTTTACCTTGAGGTGTTCCAAATAAGATGTTCACTGTACAAGAGCGATGCACTTGATGCTGCTGAGTGATGACAATTGCAAATGGAGACCCTCCTCTAGTAATATCTTCCAAGGCTTGTGTTAGAGACACCTCAGTGTTCAGAAAAATCAAGTCCACCATCATACCAAGGTCACGCACCTTTCGTCCCACAGACTCTGCATACTCCCTGGCGGAGACACTATGTTTCCATTACTCGAGAACAAGTTTTCTGAAAAAGCAAGTTTATAGCCCCCCCCCCAATATTTAAATAAAAACAAAAAACCAAACTTACTTTGACTGCTTGTTGACAACAATCACAGAGCAGTCAACAGGTCTTTCAGCTTCAATTCGCCTTTGGATTTCATCAAAATATTGCCTATACAGTTCCTCACGACGACGTTCCTCTCGTTTTAGGCGATCTAAGTGTGAAGTAAAGAAACTAGGAATTATTTTTATTTTTTACAATGCAAGGCAATTCCAAACTAATCTGGCTGAGGCATTGCCAACGTGACCTAACAAGTTCTCCATTTAAAGCGCAAAAAGCTGGTTTTAACAAAATCACCAACCTTCCGGTTCCCTAGGGTATCTGTCTAAAGAATCCCTATAACGTTCATAGGGATCATCTTTTCTGCGATTGAGGTCATCATGGCGATATTTGTCCAGTGGGTCATCACGTCTGAAAAGGGAAAAGAAAAAAAAAAAAAGAAAAAAAAATACTGAAAAAGAAAAATACTGAATAGTACAGATAATTTAGAGCTATAAACTTTGAAATACAAACAAGCAAAAACTACAGTAAACACTTTTTTGGTTGGAGGAAATAAATTGTGTTCAAGCACAAGCTTTAAATGGCATAATGCAGAAACAGTGCACTCTTTTCCTCCGCACCTCTCTCCTCTTAGTAAATAGTTACATTTGTTGCTTCCTTGATCGGCCTGCTCTTACCCATAATGCACATGAAAGCTGTAGTATGTGGCAGAGAAAATACAACTTGTAGATACTCTCAAATTGCCATTTTACAAAAGCTTTTCATATCCACTATGCGCAGCTCCCAACACTTTAATCTCGATTTGGGAACAGATGAATTATGGATTCTGAATGCGTTGCATACTAATCAGACACAAATGAAATAAACTCTAGACATACCAAAGACTAGGGCTGCAACTAACGATTATTTTCATAATAGATTAGTTGGCCGATTATTTTTTAGATTAATCGGATAAAAAAATAAATGTAAATTTTTCATTTAAAATAATTTAACAAACAGGATGTTAAAAACAAGCAGCCGAATTAAAAACAAGAAATGCATTTTTTTTTTTTTTATTTCCCAGCCTGCCCCCCCCAGTTATGCACATTTGAGCCCAGGCTTGCCACACTGCCTCCCAGATATGCCTTATACCCCCCACATATGTCACTCCGCCTTCCCCAGATATGCCTTTTGATCTGCTTCTATGACTGAGCCATCATAGAAGCCGCAGTGCCGGCAGTTGGGGAGCAGACGCCCACTTGGCTGCCAGAGAGGAGATCGGGGTCCCCTGCAGAGTGCGACAAGGAAACCTCGTCTCTGCCCATTGCAGCCGGCGAATGGTGCGCAATGAGCACAGACAACCTCCGCTGTGCTGGACGATACTTCCTCCGGGGGTTCTATGGTGGAGCACCGGAAGGTCATGCTGGTGCTCCATCATAGAAGCCCCGCCAGAAGCGGAGGATGTTTGTGCACATCGCACAGATGCCCGTCGGCTGTCAGAGAGGAGGATCCGGCTCCCCTGCAGCGCTGGTTATTAGTGTTATTATCCGACCTCTATTTTAGGTCGGATTATAAAACGAAGGGCATTTTACATTTTCTTACGCAGATTACAAAATACCGCTTCATAAAGGGTAAATTTTACTACTAAGTGAAAGAACCCTTACCTGTACAGTGGGTCTTTATAGCGGTCATACAATGGATCCCGGGCATCTCTTGAATCTCTGATGCGAATGTCTCTTGGATCTCGCAAATCTCTTGGGTCTCTGTAGTCTCTAGAGTCCCGCACATCTCTAGAATCCCTTGCATCTTTGGAATCACGAGAATCCCTTATGTCTCTGTGATCACGTGAATCCCTTAGATCTCGGTGATCACGCGAATCCCTTAGATCTCTCACATCCCTGAGATCACGCCCATCTCGATGTTCTCGTCCATCTCGTGTATCCCTTGCATCTCTAAGCGATCTCGAGTCTCTACCATCTCGAGTATCTCTGCTCTCTCTCCTTGGGCTGGTACGCAGAGGGGATCGGTCACGTTTTGTATCGCGGGAATCTCCATATGAATACAAGTCCCTGATGCATAGAAAATAAAGTTATTTTAAGAGAAACAGCACAAAAACCGAAGACTGGCCACTGTGCCTTGTTACAAATGAACCATGTCACAAATAAAGTTTGTGCTTTCGACCTATTGCAAGACCGTTCGGCAAAACACAAATGTAACATACACTTGCTTTATCCTATGAAAAAGGGGGGGAAAAAGCCACGCGCTTGTACTACAATCCAGTCATACTTCATATCTGCATTACAAGGTTTTGTTAATTTTGCAATAAATACAGGTTATAACATACTAGTTTTATGTTGTTTTTATGTATATATTGGTAGAAAATGTTTAAGTGTGTTTAAAGAGCATCAAGAGTCAGAAAGAAAACCCACTCAAGAACGCACCGAGGAAATTGTTGTCTCGCCACAGCTGTTGATGGATATACCTTTTGGGCTTGACCATAAAATTTAAAAGAGAGGCAGAAAGTTGATACCGAATGCTTTTGGTTAATTTAGAACTATATATTAAAAAAAAAAAATTTCAGGCTTTACATGAGGTTTTAAACTTTTTTTTTTGATATTTGGACAGTTTGTGGGAGGGGGAGTTGATGCATTGCCCTAAATCTTCATGTTGGTGGTTGGTTGGAAAAAAAGATGAATGTGGCACACACAATTTTACTCAAAACAACTTGTTTAATGGTTATCCAAAGGTTTAAGCGCGCGTGCATTTTTTGAACGGAAAGAAAAACGAACATCTGGTTAGTGCTAAAAAGCACCTTTGTTTAGGAGAGGTGACATTTGTTTCACGGTTTGGTTAAGCAATGAAACGCAACAATAAAACGCACATCTTTATTTAATCCTGAGCCGTCGCGTTTTCCCGGGTTTCTCATCGCGAACTTAAACGATCCAAGCAAATAGTTGGTTGTTTTGTTTTTTGGTTTGGTTTAGGATGAAATCCAGCTAGGCTATTTGTAATTCATTTCTGAAGGCTTTTGGGTACTTGAGAAGACTTGTTCCAGAGAGTCCTACCTTCAAGGGACCATCAATGGCTAACTATGACTTTACCTTCTTGATGGACTGGACCTGGATGGAGCCTTATTCATATTTCTTCTGTCCGCTGCCTTGTTTATATCTGAAAAGCACAATTAACCCATCTGTTCAATTATTTGAAGCGAGACAAAAGTTTTTTTAAAAAGGGAAGTAAAAAAAAAAACAAAAAAAAAACACACCAAGTAAGACTGCTACCAGGGAAAGTGGTAAAAGGGATGTTTATTTTGAGACAGCACATATTACCCATATTTAATACAAGTTTCCAATCCACCAGATAAGACACTGTGTTAAGAGAACAGGCAGATTTAGAGGACATTGAGGCACTTTAATCTGTTTTTTTTTTAGGGATTATTCTACAGTCCAAAGTGCAAAAAACAAAAAAAAAAAAAAAAGAATGTCAAGGAAGCAGCTTGTGGAGAATGCAGCTTTATTATGGAAGTTGAAGAACAAAATCCACTCTTTTAGAAGGAAGCTAGAGCATTATTGACTGCATCAAATCTGTTATTTTACATTACCAAAAACCAACAAGCGTGATGTTGGCAGTGTTAATTATTAGATTTACAAGTACAAACTGGTCAGTTACCAAAACAGACAATGAGAATATATTGAACTAATGAACACAACACAAAAGCATTGACCTGGAACAGCTGTGTTTAAAGGACTTCCTATAGAAAATATTCCATTGGTTTCTCTTTTTTCCCCCCAAGATTGATGCTTTGAAGTGTTCCACTCTTCCCACATGTTAAAGTATGCATGAGTAAAAAAAAATACAAACAGCATAACATATGTAACTAAAGTAATGTATCAGGTTCCAACAGAAGCTGGTGTCCATGTTGCAAAACAATAATGAAGCAAGATGTTCAGTGGCATGAAAGAACAAGTTTATTTAACTGCATCAGCTAATCATGTGGGCAATATAAAATGACATGCTAAATCAGTTTTTAGAACAAAAAATAAAGTCTTATTTTAATACAAAAATTTATAAAATAAGGTCACTTCTCCGGACAAGAAAATGAATAGTGCAGCACAAAAAACACTACTTTACCACACTAAAGCGGACCGTTACAAAAGAATGCCTGAACAAATCAGCCACGAAACATAGTAAGCCAGTACTCGACAAACTCCAGGCACCAGTTCGCCATGGCGGCTAGAAACTACTTCCAGACGCACTGGGTTTCGCAGGTTTGAGATCATGAATCCAGCACCCTATGCTTTCCTGCAGGGGCATGGTGTAGCAGGTGCTGTGAGGCTCCCAGGTCACACAATGCATGGCATACATCTTACTGTGGCCCCACAGGAAAGCACAGGGTGCCAGATTCACGATGACAGGAGATAGGCAGCAGCATGGTTGGTCTCCACGAGGGGAAAGGGGGTGAGTAGTGTATGCGAGTGTGTGTATACTATAGTGTCAGATCCAGCATGTATGTGTAGAGCGCTGGAGCCAGTATGTCTACTGTATTGTAGTGCCAGATCCAGTGTGTGTGTCCATAGTGTTAAAGTGTAATTCCAAATATGTATATTGTTAGTGTAAATTAGTGGGTTTTTTTTCCATCTTACACTATGGCATTCACATGAATGTGTATATCAGCATACGGGGGTTAGAGTGTGTATTAGTGTATGGTGTTAGCATGTGTGTTACTGTGAGGTGTTAGTGAGCATAAGGTGTTGCGTGTCTGTTACTGTATGCCAGGGGTGGGGAATCTTTATGCCTTGGGCCATTTGTATATTTATAACATTGTTCGCAGGCCACACAAAATTAACATAAAAATTAGCCCTACATTGTAGATTTATAGCAGACGGCCCTCCCTTTAGTATTGATTTACGCGATGCCCCCAGCAAGCCCTCCTTGTGAATTAATGCCACATTGCCCCCACACCCTTGTGTATTACCCCAGCAAGTTCCACATTGTATATTTATTCCACCACACAGCCCCCTTTTAGTATTGATATATGCGATGCCCCCACACCCTTGCATATTGCCCCCAGCCAGCCCCACATTGTGTATTTATGTAACTCAGCCAAATACCGCCTCCCCCCCGTATCATGTCAGCCCTGGCAACCAGATTGCAGCCACAGGACCTGCCTAGCACCCGGACTGGAAGTATAGGACTTGCCATCTTTGCCCCCAATAGCCTCCCTGTGCCATGCCCCCTCCCCACATTCATGCCATCACACATTCATTCATTCACACTAGGGCTGAAACAACTAATCGATAAAATCGATAATAATCGATAATGAAAATCGTTGTCAACGAATTTCATCATCGATTAATCGGATCGATTTTTATCGATTATAAAAAGAGGTTTTTTTCAGAGCAAATGCTCTGAAAAACTCCTCTCCTTATATAATCCGACCTCAAACAGAGATCGGATTATAACACCGGAATCCAGATCCCCCGCAACGCTGCAGGGGACCTGGATTCCCCTCACTGTCGGCCGGTCTCTCACTTCCGTCTCTCTCCCCCTCCCATCTGCCTCCTCCCCCCTCCCATACATCACTCTGCCTCTCTACCCGGCACCGTTACTGACAGGCACTTTCCCTGCAGCTTCATAGAAGCCACAGTGTAAGTGAAGGGCAGTAACGGAGTCTGTCTGTGCGATGCAGACCCCCACCGGCTGACAGAGGATCATCCTCTCTGATAGCCGGTGAGGGTCTGCATCGCACAGACAGCCTCCGTTACTGCCCTTCACTTACACTGTGGCTTCTATGAAGCTGCAGTGAAAGTGCCTTCAGTAACGGAGCCGGGTAGAGAGGCAGAGCGGTGTATGGGAGGGGGGAGGAGTCAGAGGGGTGTATGGGAGCCCCCCTCCAATACACCACACTGGCTCCTCCCCCTCTCATACGCCACTGCCTCTCTACCCGGCTCCCTGGTGTCTTGTCAGAAACGGAGGTTCACAGGAGGCAGAGTGGAGTATGGGAGGGGGGAGGAGGCAAAGTGATGTATGGGAGGGGGAGGAGCCAACGTGATGTATGGGAGGAGGCAGAGTGGAGTATGGGAGGAGCCAGAGTGGAGTATGGGAGGGGGAGGAGCCAGAGTGGTGTATGGGAGGAAGCAGAGTGGAGTATGGGAGGGGGAGGAGCCAAAGTGATGTATGGGAGGGGAGGAGGCAGAGTGGTATATGGGAGGGGGAGGAGGCAAAGTGATGTGTGGGAGGGGAGGAGCCAAAGTGATGTGTGGGCGGGGGAGGAGGCAGAGTGGTGTATGGGAGGGGGGAGGAGGCAGAGTGGAGTATGAGAGAGGGGAGGAGCCAGAGTGGTGTATGGGAGGGGGAGGAGCCAGAGTGGTGTATGGGAGGGGGAGGAGCCAGAGTGGTGTATGGGTGAGTTATAGTGGTGTATGGGGGGTATTATGAATTTTTAGGGCATATAGGGGGTATAAGGCATATGGATATTAGGCATATCAGGGGGGCATAAAACAAATCTGGGGCTAAAAGGTATATCAGGGGGCTCAGTTGCATATCACTGGCATATAAGGAGTATAAGGCATATCAGGGGCACAGTGGAATCTGGCATATAAGAGGTATAAGGCATATATGGGGGCAGAGTGGCAAGCTGGGGGTCAGATGTGCATAACTGGGGGCAGTTTGGTAAATAAAAAAATGTAAACAAGGCTTTTTTCTCAGTTTTTATTAAATATGAAAAATAGTTAACATATGAATTAATATTTACTAATAACTTTGTATTAAAACCTAGCTTGAGACGCACTGTGTTTGGGTTCTTGTAGCTTTTATTATTATGTCAGTAAAATAAGAAGATGAATAGAGAGAGAGAGAGGCCATTGCAATAAAGAGATGAAAGTGTAAATTGTACGTTTTTTTTATTGCAATTTTTCTTCAATTTAAAATAATGTATTTTTTTATCCGATTAATCGATTAATCGACAAAATAATCGGCCAACTAATCGATTATTAAAATAATCGTTAGTTGCAGCCCTAATTCACACATACTCCTTCATGCACCCTCCTCCACCCCCCTTACCTGAAGTGCAGACCTCTTCGTGCTGCTCGCAGACTTCCGCAGGGGCCCACTGCTTCCCTCTGTTTCTTGCACTCTGTGCAAACAACTTCTCTTTTACCAGACCAGGGAAGCAGGAACACATGTGATGTAACATGACTCTACTGGGTTCCAGCATCCCCTTGGCGGTACAAGAGACATTGCTCTCACAGGTAAGCAGTGGGCCCCTGTGGAAGTGATCGCGGCTGCTGCCCCTTTTGCCAGACGTTCCCCCCCCCACGGCAGAGCTTGCAAAAACATGGTTGGAGAAGAAAAAGCCGGCCCCTGTATTAAACTACAGCAGAGGATTCTCCCGGTGGTCTAGAAAAACACTACATCCCTCCATTTAAGTAAAATGCATATGGGAGTCCATTTTGTATTTTACTGTGCCCATTTTGTTTTTGATTGGGAGTAAAAAAAAAACAAAACAAAACAAAAAAAAAAAAAACTTGTGAGAAACGGTTTTTTTCTCACTCTTATTCCTCCGATCTCTCTTGACCAGCAAGCAGGGCTCCATAGCCTTGTACTGCTGATCGCAATGTGTGCAATTGTGGACGTACCTCTGTACGCCTATAGGATAGTAAAGGGGGTTTAATGTTTCGATTACATGCCCCCTCTCTCCTCCAAGCTATACATATTTAGAGCTCTTAATCTTTCCTGATGATTGTTAACCTACAATGCATTTATCATTTTAAAAGACTTCAGGTAGTACAATGTGAATTTTATTGAGAAATTGCCATTGCGTTAACCATTTACATTTGAGCACAATTCTAATTTACATCAAAATGATGGATTTCACAAACTTACTGTGGCTTTTAGTTTGTTGTACTATTTACATGGTGCCATTTCATATATTTTCTGAATATACTTTTGTATAACACTGGTGTGTTTGAGTGTATGTGGCAGAATGCAACCCAAATCAGCTAAGGGACTGACATCTGCATAAAAGTTCTGAAGACACAGCATCATAAAAATAGATTTAGCTGACATTTTAAAAAGGGACAAAAACGGCCCTCTCCCATGTGAATGCGTATTTTAGTACAATACATTTTACTGCACACAAATCTGGGCTTTGTGTGTTTACTGGTGTTAGAAAACACGCTTATAAAGGAATAGGAACTGCATTAAAAGTATGCAACATAGGGTACCCCCTTTGAAGTTTAGAACTATGCAAAACTTTAGAAGCAGACTTCTCGCTATAAATTCTGAAGTTTGGAGTATTGTGTCTATTCAAGATCACCAGATTTTTAAGCTCCTTTACCTAGAACAAGTATTGGTAAGCCAATGGCTGCAGAAAATATAGGTATATAGTGCCCTTTCTTATTAATCCAGCTGCAAGACAGAGGTTGGTAATAATTAGATCTAAAACAGTTGTGTAGAGAAAAGAACAGTGAGTTTATGGAAGAAAGCCAGTTGTAGTGCTGCATCAGCGAATAGCTACTTTACAAACACAGAATATACCAATAAAGTTTATATGCAACCCTACACAATACAGTTTCGGCATCTTAAAATTAGCATATGTCCTGACCTCCTCTATAAATTAAGTGTTCTAAATAAAAGCATAGAATCAACTTTGTGTAAGGGTGACTAGGCGAGTAGATATGGAAAAAGAAAAAAGCTAGCTCAAAAAACAAAACAAAACAGAAATCTGCAGTTTGCTATTATTAATAAGCAGCAGCATTCCATGCTTCACCTTACCTAATCTATACCCTTTATATATGCGACCCTTCTCACCCTTCACAGCTGCATTTGCATCTTCTTGACGTTCATATCGCACGAACCCATAGCCAAGGAACATGGCGAGGGCTGGAAAAGTTAAGTTATTTCAGCCAAATGGCACCTCTCAGGTGCTCCAGATTATTATAGTTTTGTTTTTTTTTGTTTTATATACGGAGTTCGGAACGACATTGTTTTATTGTGGAATTCCGAAGATAAGCTGAATAAAGAGAGAACTTGGAGGCTTCTTAATGTTTTGGATTTGTTTTTATAGTACATGAACGGGCAGTTTATTAGATCGGTTCGAGAGAGGACTTTTAAAAACCAACACACCTATTCGGTTTCATGGCCAAACTTTAAATTGACAAGATGTGTGTGTAAATTCACATACAGTAAAGTTCCTCTCAATGTACTAATTACATGGTAACATGCCTGGATCTTCCATCCACAGCCTAGCAAAGAGCAAAAAACTGTACTAACCACTAATCTTGCCACATTTGGAAAATGGCTCTTCCATCGCTTTGCGATCCATATGGTTTGTGGGCAAGTTACCGACAAAAATTCTTCTTTCTAAATTGTTGGGACTGTCGCTGTCTGTACGGTTGAGCTTGGAAGGGCTAGAGCTCTTTCTTCTTTGGCGAGACATAGCTGTAATCCAAACATAACTTTGCAAAAGAGAAAAATTGCCATGCATATCATTTGAGAAATACCAAATGCCTTATAATAAGACAGAGTATATTCACAAAAGCAGACATTCGCAGGATGAGCACCCAATTCTCTGTAAATGAGAGAAATCTTAATGTATTCTTGCAGTTGAAATATCTCCTAAATAAAATCATGTTTTACTAAGGGAGAGTGTCAGGGACCTGGCCCGGAAGAGATGCCGAACTTACTCTGCATAATTAACCTAGAAAGTATTCTTATTAATGTGACAATATATTACAAAACTCAGCACAACCCTTCTAGCATGAAAAGCTCAGTCTGGGCATAGTGGTATCAAGCATTTGGAATGCATCTATATATTATATTATTAAAAAAAAAAAAAAAAAAAAAAAAAAAAAAAAAAAAAAAAAAAAAAAAAAAAAAAATCGCTGACAAATGATTCACAGTAGTGATCCAATAGGAACCCCCCCCCCCAAAAAAAATAAAAAGTTATGCTCGGTTCCTAATTGTGCCATTATATATATATATATATATATATATCTGTAACTCTTCCTGGCTTCCAGCGAGAGAGAGTGAAGAAAATAAATGTACAGGCATGGAAAATAAACGCACACAAGTTTAAACCATGAATAATGAGATCAGCTGCAACCAAAGCTTTCATAATTCAATCTGCAGGTAAATTTTACTTTGAGATCAGTGGTTCCCAGACCATCAATCAGTAGGTTTGGCTTGTCATCAAAAAAGGATTTAAAAATGTACGTGTATATAATATTTAAAGTATATAAATATTCTCCAATCACCTGCACTAGTTCTAAGATGTAATATACACTATATTAAAAAGTTATTAATTGGGATGCTGGGAACAGGGATTTATCACAGCATCTACTCAGCATTAGGAGGAAAGACTAGAAATTCATTGAGAAGTTTATTTTTTCTGGTCTATTACCATCATATTTGATGTAGAAGAGCAGATTTCCGGTGAAAACATTTAAAATTTTTTACATCCCCCACACTGTGCTTGTTTAGTCATCTACTTTGCCCCTGGTACAACCCAGCATGAGCATGATCACGTGCTAAGCGTGAAATATTCATTCACATCTGTGAGCGCACAGGAGAGAAACCTACACACACATTTGTTTGTGACGAAAGCACCATGAAGACTGTCTTTTTCTGTTTACAGACACACAGAATGAGTTACAAAGTTATCTGCTACGAGCAGAAGCCTTTGAGATAATGGCCATGGAGCGGGGTCCATCGGAGCTGCCAGATCATTCAACAGCGTGAACCGCGGTCATTTTTCCCGACAGGTTTCCCTTTTTGCATAGCAGCAGTTGATCAGATGGATTCTACGCTAGTTCCAGTTTGACAGAGCGTTTAAGACTGTAGGACGGCTGTTTCACAGAGCTTAAACAAATACACACTCAGATGCAATACTTCATTATCTATTCCCAGTGTTAACATGGACCCTTGTAATGAACACTTCATATCCATAAACGTATGACGAATACCAGGTGCTAGACTTTCCAGAATTCTTCCAAAATGGGAAAGAGTTTCTTCCTCATCAAACAGTACCGTATGCACCAACGTGGGTTAGCGTTGGGGGAAAAATAGTGGTTTTAATTAATTTTGTTCCAATAAGCCTCCTGTATCTGCACACCTGGAGGCTGCCATTGTTGCCAGGGATGTGATATTTTGATGGCGCTCTCTGCTCAAAACACCTCATTGAACCAATTCTTCACAGCGATGCCAATGAAACCCATTAATCTACAGACTTTCGTTGGTCAGTGTGTCAGGAAGGGTGATTAACAATGAGCCATTCAACTTCCTCCCACAAGCAACGGGTGTGTTCAGTAGATTGGGCTTTGGTATAAGAGCTAGAACGCATCCAAACGGCTCATACCCAGCTGTCTGAAAACATTACGTAAAAAATGCAATTCTATAGATTAGTTAATATACCGTATTTGCTCGATTATAAGACGACCCTGATTATAAGACGACCCCCCAAAATCTGAATATTAACTTAGGAAAAAAAGAAAAAGCCTGAATATAAGACGACCCTAAAGGAAAAAAGTTTTACCAGTAAATGTTAATTCATGTAAACTATTTTTTTAAATAAAAGCTATGATTGAGAAAAATATTTTTTTTGTTTTTATTTCCTTGTATTTTCCAACCTGTCCCCCAGTTACGCACATCTGCCCCCAGGCTTGCCACACCAATATGGCACTGTGGCCCATGATATGCCTTTTAACCCTCTATATGCCACTGTGCCCCATGGTATGCCTTTTGACCCCCTATGTGCCACTCTGCCTCCAGAAATGCCTTATACCCCTATATCCCATTCTGGCATTTAGGGGGTTAAAATGCATATTATGGGGCAGAGTGGCATATAGGGAGGTATAAGGCATTCCAGGAGGCAGAGTGGCATTAAGGGAGTTAAAAGGCATTGTATAGAGCACTCTGCCTCCAGAAATGCCTTATACCCCTATATGCCACTCTGGCATTTAGGGGGTTAAAAGGCATATTATGGGGCAGAGTGGCATATAGGGAGGTATAAGGCATTTCAGGAGGCAGAGTGCTCTATTAAATGCCCCCTTAACGCCACTCCAGAAATGCCCTATGCCCCCATTTAACACACACACACACACACACACACACACCCTATACCCCCATTTAACTAACACACACACACACACACTCTCTCCCCCCCCCTCAGCCCTCTCTTACCGGTGCTTCCAGCCGGGGCAGCAGGTTGACGTCGCCTTCCGCTGCAGCCGGAAGGAGGTGGAGTTGGCAGCGGGGGTTTGTATGCGTCCGTCGCGTATACTTTCCCCGGCTGTCAGAGATCAGAGTTCCCCGCACCGGTGCGGTTCCGGTGCGGGGAACTCTGATCTCTGACAGTCGGGGAAGGTCTACGCGACGGACGCAGACAACCCCCGCTGCTAGCCACACCTCCTTCCGGCTGCAGCAGACGTTGTCTACGCGAATCGCGTAGACGTCAACCCGCTGCCCCGGTATACAGCAGGAAGCACCGGTAAGTGTGTGTATGATGGGGGGGGGGTGAGACAGGAGGATCCAGGTCCCCTGCAGCGGTGGGGGGATCTGGATCTTAGTCTCCTAATCAGACCTCTATTTGAGGTCTGATTAGAAGACGACCCCGATTAGAAGACGAGGGGTATTTTTCAGAGCATTTGCTCTGAAAAAAACCTCGTCTTATAATCGAGCAAATACGGTAATAGATATGCTCCATTTAAGTTGTTGCCTGTTACTCCACATGAACGCATTCTGTGGTGACGCTATAGCGACCGTGGAACCAATTCTCGTTACAGAGAGGAACTCTCAAAAGCACCTTTAGTACATGTTGTAGTTTGGTGAAGTAGTCTGGGACAGCAAATTGCCTTTTAATGCATGAAAAACGTTGAATAGTATCACAGACAGGGACAATCCCTTTTCTAATAACACCGGAAGAGCACAGATGAAGTCGAAGCAAATATAGACTGGTCGTTCCCGCAAATCTTGTTAGGAGCGGTTTGAGCGATGACTCCCAAATGCAACTACCCTCCCTCGGAAGAGAATTTCTCTTTGGGGCCCGAATCCCTCTTTCTTCTATAACCATTATTAGATCACAAAGTATTTAGTAAAACGGAGTGTCCCTCATAGGCCTTCTGAATTTCTGTCAGGTACGCGCCTGAGCGATGCCAAAAAGAACAGTTTGAGAACCACTGACTACTTCATTAAAATATCACATCTTGTATTCATAAAGGAAAGCGTAGTTAAAAGACACACCAAAAACAGTGAATTAGAGCGTTCACTTTACCAAATCTAATATATTTCAAGCCATATGTAGCATTTTTTTTCAGCAGGTGAATTGTTTTAATTTACACTCATAACGTGCCGTTTCGTAAAGTATTTTATATCTGAAGAGGAAGCAAGAATCAAGCGAGTCTCCTCTTCTTCCAGTGATGGGTCACAAATGATAAATATCAAGATAAAACTATACCAAAAAAGTTAACCCGACATCTAATTACACATTAAGAAATTGTATTTTTTTATTTTTTAAAAGAAGTGTTTGGTTGCACCGAGAAATCCCGAGCATGAATTACATACATATCTCATTCTAAGAGTGTGGCGTAGTTCGGTCTATCCTATGTTGAAAGCTCTGTTTTGGACGCAAAGACAAGGGAAATTGTTTATGAATGGGGAGATCTTTTTGTTGCACACACGTGTACAGTACAGAAGTGAGGGATTTAAAATTTTGGTCCATGTTCTGTTCTAATTTAACGCATACGATACAGGAATCGTGTAGAATGCCCCAGCATGCATTTGCCCCGTTCTCTACCCACCAAGTATAAGTTGTGTAGGAAACGCATGTTCTCCATTCAAACGATATACTTTCCTGCAGTCAGGGGTCTGCTCAGACACCCACTTGCCGAAACCGATAGAACTTTCACGCCACGGAAGACAGCGGCAGCTTCTACGTCAGGTGTTATTTTTGAAGAATGCATATTACGGTAATTACGGGGTACAAGGCTTCAGACTTGGTCTTTTGAGTTGTTCTACGTACATGTATCTGAATGGATCTACTAAGATACAATGTTTTTCTTCCTTTCTTACAGCTGAAGGCCCTCGGACACCGGTGACACGCGCTGATGCTCTCTCAACGGGATGCTTGTCTCCACGCAATCAGCGGATGGAAACCCAGTCCCAAAACGACGCCTCAGAGTCTGCGGCCAGAGAAGTGCCGGGTGCACAGAGAAGGCAACGTGTGGGTTTATTTTTAAAGTTTTTTTGTTTGATGGATAAATACGCATCGTGAAAGTGCTAGGTTTTTCCCCAAACAGAAGTTTTGCAATTTTACAGATTGAAGTCTCCTGCTTGTGATCGCTGCTTCCAGGTGGTAGGGGTTTATTCACTAAGCCCAGCCCTCAGAGGTAAATGCATCTCATCATCCGGCAGATGAAAGGGGAGGACCTAGGGCCTCTACATTGTTACAGCAGTTTTATTATCTTATTTATATAGCGCCAAAAATGTATGCAGCTAAAATGTATGTAATCAGAACCTTAATTATGACAATAAAAAGATGCATAAATGAGAAGATGATTTTGTAAATAAACCACAGGCCGCGCATTTTAAAGACACACCGCACAGTTACAGATTACCGGTATACGCGTAGGAAAGAGTGTAGCCTGGCTCATAAACGGTTAAATACAATGAAAGGAGCTGAGGCATCAGGACGGTAAAGGTGTCCAAAGCTAACGCGCCAACAGCGAGTAATAATTATACAACAATTATATGAATCACCACTCCTCACAATAGACACGCGTGGACACGATAAACAAAAGCACGCGAGCGCACGATGGAACATTTAAATAAACAGCCATTTCGAAGAACGATGCGATGAACACGAGAAGATCTTTAGAGCAGAGCCGCAGGCGTGAACACGTATCTATGCACATTCCACCGTTCGTTGCCGATCTGACACTTCGCTTATTTATACGGAGCATCACACATTGTATGGATATTGTACCGACGCTCACCTGAGATCCCACGATTGCTAAACGATCTTCAAGCTATTCCGGTGAAATCCCGTCCGCCACACAAAGCCAGGCCAACGCACGTCCGAGCCGCGATTACACGCTGCCTCGCTTTACGGCATTTTCGAAGCCCATTTGCCAGCTAGTGTCGATAGATCGATTGGTTAGCTAATAGCATGTGACGCCGCGGACACACCTCCTAGCTACCGCCATCTTGTCGGCGGACGTCCCTCCGCTCTGGTAATGGCGGTTAGTGATTCTTAAGCGATTCTGCGGGTTGTGCAGGGCGGAATGAGCTGGATAAAGCTCACACACGTGTTTATTTCAGATAAAGGTGTTATAATAGTTTGAAACGTGTGTTGCAATTTATAACGAGGTGCAGCAGAGTAAAATCGACGACATGTTTTGGAACGTAGCACTATTCCGTTTTTTTTGTCTCAGGTGCAAATTGGCACTAAAATCCTCCTGAATGTTTACGGACGCTATGGAGTAGGGTGACACCATCAGCGCTTCGGTGTATCTCATGTATAAGCTCACAGAAGGGAATAGGTTAATTTATGCATCCCACCTACTGAAGGCACCACTACCCTGTGAAATGTATATGTGGACCTACACTGTGGGAATTGTAAATGTTCTCCACAACTATCTTGGAATGAGAGAAATGTCAGTGTGCTCTTCCCAGTAAAATGTTTTCTGTTTACGTAAGAAAAAAAATACATATATTTTGCCAGGGGAATGCCGAGGTGTGTGGTGGGCACACCATGCCAAGTGCCCTTGGATTTCTTTTTTTAATATTATTATTATACTTTATTTATAAAGCTCCGACAGATTCCGCAGCGCTGTACAAGATGAAAATTTTACAGATAATGACAATTGACATACAGATACAAGAGGAATGAAGGGCCCTGTTCCCGCAGGAACTTACAATCTAGGTGGATACGGGTGAGAAACAGGAGGTGAGGACTGTGTGGTAGTGAATGATGTTAATGTAGGGTGAGATAAGGGTTGTAAGTGGGTGAGAGAAGTTTTGATGTTTGTGTCAGTCGTAGGCTTGAAGGAGGGTAGAGTTGGTGAGTCGGACAGCACGGGGAAAGAGAGTTCCAGAGGGTTGGTGCTGCGTGAGAGAAGTCATGTGGGAGGAGGTGATGAGTGGAGATGCAAGGAGCAGGTTATTGTTGGATCTTAGAGGGCGGGCTGGAGTATATTTGCTGATGATGGAGGATAGGTAGAGGGGAGTGGCGTTAGTGAGAGCTTTGTAGGATAGAGTTAGTATTTTGAATTTAATTCTGCTATGGATTGGGAGCCAGTGGAGGGACTTCCAGACTGTTGGCATTTACTGGATCACAAGTGCAAAGAAGCAATCATCGACCTAAAATAGGATCACATAACATTTTGTACAATGGCAGTTATTTCCATGATTTGTGGAGAATCCTTGCCATTCATTTTGCAGCTGTATCTGTCACCTTGGGAATGGCGTGTTGTTCCTTGCAGTTAATGAATTGTTGGGTGCCTTTAAATTTTACTATTATAAGCTTGTGCATTATAAGATTGCTTGCACAGGTCCCTCCTCACTTTGTTTCTCTAAATCCAAATCATACATGGGTAGACATTTGCACAGATGCTAAGAAGAGGAATACGTTAATTGTAGGTATACATTACAAACGCTTGATATTCGTATTGATGGGGAAGATCAACTTTTATCACAAATTTAAAAAAGCTACGCATCTGGGTCATGTTTTAATTATGAGAGATTTAAATTATGAATTCATAGTCTGGAATACAGAAAAAAGTAGCTCAGCAAAGGGCACCTGTCTGGATCTGTTGCTAAATAACAATGTAGAGTATTTGGGGAATGGTGACTATGACTTGGTGACAAAGGGTTCATTTGCTAAATGCAGTAAAATGTTGAATGTTTGGAAGGGCAACTTCAACAGGTAAAGGCATCAATGGAGTTCATTGACACAGAACATATGGAGCATCTTCAAGCAAGCATTAATAAAATACTTAAAAACTTGTACCATTGAGTAATAAACACAAAATATTTAACCTAAAACCAGTGTTGCTTAATAGAACATCAAGTCAGGAAAGTAAAACAATAATGCTAATCATAGCAAGGTTACCGCCCATTTTTAATACATCAATGACAAAAAATTAAACAATTGAAATCTAAATTTGTTTAGCGAAGATCAGAAGGCAGAAGTTTTAAATTAATTTTCCCTCTATTTGTAGTTTCATGAGATAAAGAGAATTGGGTGACTTTAAAGATGTCCCAAATAGGACATGGGAGATGGATGACCACGTGACAAAACTGAAAAAATGAAATTGTGCATGTCCCAAACATTAACCTTAAACAACTCGACAAACAATGACCAATGCCTGGCACATCACTGCATTAAAGCAATGTTGAGGCATTCAGCAACACCAAAATCTGCAGCAGGGGCTCCATGTGGCCCCATCCCCATGGTACCAATGTCTGCCATATATTACAATGCAGCAGACGCCTGATTTAAACAAGCTTAGGAGGTGATGAATGATAGAGAGGCATTCAGGAACATCGAAAGCCCTCCCCAGGGTGCACTGCTCCGGAGGATGGTCGCAGGCATCGCTTCGAGAGATTTTGCCTCTTGCAAGATGGCGATGCCCTTTAAAAAATAATCAAGTTTCCTGAGAACTCTTGAGAACACAGGTACTACATCCAACAATGCTAGTCAATGGAGCTTAGCTTTCTTATGCAGTGATGTCACCATCACGGGAACCATCCAGCTCCAACAAAATGTAAAAACAAAGTCCAAAAAAAAAAAGTTTTATGAGCAAGTGTAAAAATTAGTGCTGTATCTTCCCAAAAATCATGGAGAGAGTTAAAATACTAGCATTTAAAATACCCATGGGGTATCTAGTATTTTTTTAAAAAATGTATGGTTTGATGAGGTAAATTAAATTGGCCAGGTTCAAAGATGGGTGCAGACTGAGCGGATGTCAACATGAAAAGAAAAATGTTGCCTTTTAGCCTCCAAACAATCTGACAAACCTATGCATAGGTGGTATCACTGTACTCAGGAGATGTTGCTGAAGACATATTGGAGTGTTTTTTTGTCAGTGACATATACCAGGAGCTATAAATACATACCTAAAATGCAATGTGCAACTTTGACAAGTCTGGTAGTAGAATTAGTGCATGGAAAATACCATTATCAGATACACCCAGGGGTGTCAGGTTTTCAAAAAAACATGGTTTCGTGGTAAACTGAATTGGCTTGGTTCAAAGATGTCCCAAATGGGACATGGAGGGCAAGTGTCAGGGTACCACTGAATCTGGACAGAAGCAAGAGTACTGGTCAAAATATTTATTGAAAAATAACAACAAGAAGCCAAAGTGCAAGACAAGCTGGTAGTCGTGGATCAAGCCAAGGTCAGGAGCCAGAACGGGCAGTCACACAATAGGTCAGGAGTCCAGAAATCCACATAGTTCAAAATCAGGCTGGAACCACGAAAGGGCAACCAGCAACTGAACTAGACAGGTAATTATAGTAGCAGCCTAAAGGAAGAGGAGGGGTTTACACTGGATACGGAAGTTATAAGAGAAAGTGGGTGTGGCCTACCAAACAGAAAGCTATGATGAGGAGGAAACCAGTACAGATAAGCCAAAACCCTGGCAGCTGGATGACCATGCAAGGATGGTATCATTGGACAGTGACATATACCAGGAGCTGTAAATTCATACCTGAAATACAATTTGTGTGAAAACAAACAAAATACTACCACAAACTTTGGAAAAGGCTAGTGGTAGAATTAGTGCATTAACCCCTTCGAGACTGGGACGTACCTGGTACGCCACGGTTACATGGTAGCTGCAGATCGGAACGTAACAGGTAATGCCCCCACGTCGCCACAATCGGTGCAGTGTTAACCCCTTCAATTCCGCTGCATTTTAGGGGATAATACCCGTTTTGTACAGGGCTCTGCTGCTGACCACCAACAACAAAAACGAGCCCCCACAAGCCCTTTGATCACTCCTACAGGAGTGATCAAAAAGACTCCACCCTGCAATCGCTGATGTACCGGCGATTGTGCCCCAGCTATAGCTTCAGGGACAGGGAAAAGCAATCGTGTTAGCCCCTTTAGTGCTGCGAGAAAAAAAAAATAACAGCACTGACTTGATAGTCCAGGGTGCTTCCAGGTCAAATGCTGTGAGTTTAGTAACTGCTGCAGAACCAAAGTGGGCTGATGATGATCAGATCACTCCTGGCCAATAGGAGTGATCTGATCATTATGGCAGCCCCTGGATGACCCTGCCCTACAAAGAGAGAGGGGTCATCTAGGGTAATTATGAACAAAAAACCACAAATTATTAATAAAAAAAAATACATAATTAGTAACTGATCACTTTTCAGTGACATTTTAAGTCACTGATTATTGATCAGTTTCCCTGATCGATGTCAGCGGCCTAAACTTGTCACTTACAAGTAATGCGATAAAAAAATATTTTAAAAAAGTTTAAAAATTGAAATGTGCACATTCCAGTTTTGATTCCACAATGCCTGAGAAACATGGCTTATCTATGCATGTGGGGTATCACTGTCCTCGGGGTGGGGGTGTTACTGAACACAAATCAAGACCTGTTTTGTTCTTTCACACATCCTCTCAGAAAAATAAACATGGTGAAACCTCAAAGTGGATGTGAAAAATGTTTTCTTTTTTTTTAGACTAAATTTGGAAGGTTGTGGAATCAGCTGCGTGCGACAGGCCAATATGATTCCCTGAGCTTTCTAGTTTTAGGAAATATATAGTTTTAGGGACTTAAAAGGAAATATGGGATGTCTACCGTGTCTCAGATGACACCTGGACCCAACAAACTGATCTCTCAAAACTGAAAACTGAAATGCGCATGTTCCAATTTTGAACCTGAAGTGCCAAAGAGACATGCCCTACCCATGTATATGGGGTATTCCTGTACTCGGGGGGTGTTTCTAAATACAAATCATAAGTTGTGTCAATAATTTTATGTACCCAGGAAAAAACAATACTGAAATACTGTGTCTTCGGATAGAATGGGTGTCAGGAACCAATTTTTCACTGCCTGAACCATGGCTTTTTTTTATACCTGTGGCGTTTACATCTGCGACCACTAGTGGCCACCCTCTGCCCTCTGGAGCATTCAGAACTCAGGTGTGCCTTGTTACCTGGGTTGAGCCCTAGTCTACATCCAGCTGGGCCTTGTTACCTGGATTGCCCTGCCTTTATGAACCTGCCCTTCCCTTCAGTCAGACCTTTGTATTGAAGTCTATGGACCTTCCTGCTGTGACTCTGCACCTGTACTGTTCCTGGTTCCCTGCTTTGTGTCCTTCCAAGTGGACACCCTGCTTTGTGTCCTTCCAAGTGGACACCCTGCTTTGTGTCCTTCCAAGTGGACACCCTGCTTTGTGTCCTTCCAAGTGGACTCCCTGCTTTGTGTCCTTCCAAGTGGACTCCCTGCTTTGTGTCCTTCCAAGTGGACTCCCTGCTTTGTGTCCTTCCAAGTGGATTCCCTGCTTTGTGTCCTTCCAAGTGGACTCCCTGCTTTGTGTCCTTCCAAGTGGACTCCCTGCTTTGTGTCCTTCCAAGTGGACTCCCTGCTTTGTGTCCTTCCAAGTGGACTCCCTGCTTTGTGTCCTTCCAAGTGGACTCCCTGCTTTGTGTCCTTCCAAGCGGGCTGTGTGCCTTTTGTACCCTTCCAAGCGGGCTGTGTGCCTTTTGTACCCTTCCAAGCGGGCTGTGTGCCTTTTGTACCCTTCCAAGCGGGCTGTGTGCCTTTTGTACCCTTCCAAGCGGGCTGTGTGCCTTTTGTACCCTTCCAAGCGGGCTGTGTGCCTTTTGTACCCTTCCAAGCGGGCTGTGTGCCTTTCGTACCCTTCCAAGCGGGCTGTGTGCCTTTTGTACCCTTCCAAGCGGGCTGTGTGCCTTTCGTACCCTTCCAAGCGGGCTGTGTGCCTTTCGTACCCTTCCAAGCGGGCTGTGTGCCTTTCGTGCCCTTCCAAGCCGGCTGTGTGCCTTTCGTGCCCTTCCAAGCGGGCTGTGTGCCTTTCGTGCCCTTCCAAGCGGGCTCTCTGTCTGTCGTGCCCTTCCAAGCGGGCTCTCTGTCTGTCGTGCCCTTCCAAGCGGGCTCCCTGCCAAAAGACTTATTACCTGTATTTTATTTTGCCATACGTCCGGTTACTTGCTTAGACTATATTACCCTTATTGCTGGTCCTGTTATATACATGAAATACACTGCATTACCTGGATTTCTGTTTGTGGTGTCTTTGTTTGCATAATCATGCACCGTGGGTTACATACTGAACCCCAAGTATCCCCTGCGCATGGGCTCCTACCTGACCTGATCACCCGAGTCCTGACAATGGGTTTGTTAATAATGAAAAAAAGGAAATTTTACTGCAATGTTTAGGACAGACTGGCACTAAAATGGTTAAATAAAAAGTGTCAAAATGCCCCAAGTAAAATACTTTGGGATGTCATCTTTCAAAAAATATACACTTTTGTTGAGCAGTTTTTCTTTTTCTGGCAGCTATTGGGACGCAACTCCCAGCATTATTTAAAAATAATCTTCTTTAGAAACAGCGATGTGCATCATTCATATTTAACCCTGTAAGTGCCAAAATAAATTAAAATACCAGGCATATGAGGTGTTTTCAAAAACAAGACATATACCTAAATACACTTTTGGAGCTTTTTTCCCATTTGCACTGGTTATATTAAGTTTTTATAGGTGAAATGGAAAATATTTTTCCTAATTTCCCCCACGTTTTTAGATAGTTTTCATAATTAATGATGGTATATATATATATTATTATTTTTAAAAAAGCCCTCCTTGTGTTGAAAAGAACAATATATGATTTGTGTGGGTGCAATAATTGAGAAGAGAGAATTTACAGTTGAAGAAAGACATAGCAAAAAGACAAAAACTGCTCTGGTCTTTTAGCGCAAACGTAGTAACAAAAACCAAGTCCTGAAGGGGTTAAAACTTGTTAAAGGACCAGCATTTGAAATACCCTGGGGTGCCTCGTTTTCAAAAATATATGGTTTGATGGGAGTAAATTGAATTGGCCGGCTGCAAAGATGTCTCAAATAGGACATGGGGACAAGATTACCAGATTTGGAAAAAAAGGTTTTAAAATAGCAAAACGCTACTTGTACTTATTGTCCTATCCATATTTTATTATAGGAAATTAGATGATATGTTCCAAAAAATGGTAGCTGAAGAAAGCTCTTCTTGTTTTGAAATATATATGTGTGTGTGTGTGTGTGTGTATATATATATATATATATATATATATATATATATATATAGTGTGGGTTTACTAAACAAGAGAGAGAATAAAATTACAGCTAAACACGAGCACCCCAAAAATGTTAAAACAGCCTCAGTCACAAAGGGAAATGAAAATAGAAAAAACAGCCTGGTCCTTAAGGGGGTAACACATACTGGTACAAAAGGAGAAATGAGACCTGAGAAATTAGTTTATACTCTATTAGAAGTTTAAGAGGATGTGATGAAAGCAGGGGGGATGGGTGATTTGATTGTAGCTAGATGGTAAGTTAGTTGAGTGTAGATCTCAAGTTTGGAGAGGATTTATGGTTTCTTTAGGATGCCGGTTTAGTGTAGTGAGTGAGGTAGTAATGGTAGCAGAAAAATGTGAAAAACGGCAGTTGGGAGAGTATTTGGAGATAAAAACGGATATAAAAGGCATATTATTAAGGGCTCTGTAGGTCAAGAGATTAAATTTAATTCTGGAGTTTATCGGCAGTCAATGATAGGGCTCCGATATTGGGGCAGCAGATAAACGGTAATGGGATAAGTAAATTAGTTTAATAATTTGGTTGAATCACTCTCCACTGTGGAGATGAAACAAACAAAACTGCTCCCTAGTTTAAAAAATATTGCCGATATTCTCCCCTAATAGAAGATGCATCTAATGCCCTCGTTCATGCACTTGTTATCTCACATCTTGACTATAGCAATTCTGCCTTAGCTGGTCTTCCTCTTGCCCCCTTTTCATCATGAATGCTCCTGCTAGGCTTGCTGGTATCTGGAATATGTCATCTGACTTTCACCATAGCAGCCTTAGCATGCCCCCTGTGGCTTTTGAGAGGACTAAAAAGACAGCTCCTGTAGCCCCAATGTAAACTTGTCTTGTGTTAAAGGTGTCCCTGTCAATAGATGTAGTTGCACATGAATGTAAATTGCATACATAGTCCATGCAACAGGATAAGGACACATAACAATGAGTCAGATTCCATGCATAGAAAATATATATATTTCCACAAGTTTTTTGCAGATTGTTGCAAAGGACTAATGGTACCATTTCCATTCTAGATGATGGGAGTTATTACTTACTTTAATTTTATTAAAATTTACTGATCCTTGCTTATGAACTAAGGATCGTTAGTGTTACAAGGTCTCAGGTGTGAATGGGGAGCAGGTGTGTTAAATTTGGTGTTATCGCTCTCACACTGGTCACTGGAAGTTCAACATGGCACCTCATGGCAAAGAACTCTCTGAGGATCTGAAAAAAAGAATTGTTGCTCTACATAAAGATGGCCTAGGCTATAAGAAGATTGCCAAGACCCTGAAACTGAGCTGCAGCACGGTGGGCAAGACCATACAGTGGTTTCACTGGACAGGTTCCACTCAGAACAGGCCTAGCCATGGTCGACCAAAGAAGTTGAGTGCATGTGCTCAGCATCATATCCAGAGGTTGTCTTTGGGAAATAGACATATCACACATTTCATCTGAACCCCTCATCTCCTGCTATTACCCCTGTTTTCCACCCGGTATGACTATCACACATTTCATCTGAACCCCTCATCTCCTGCTGTTACCCCTGTTTTCCACCTGGTATGTCTTTATCCTGCATGTCTCCATACCCTGTTGCTATCAAAGGGTTAATTGTGGTGCCCTCTAGTCTAGCTTAATTGCAATTGTAAGCCAAGGTGTGAAACATTTGCCTCCTGTATGCAATCACCTTATCTGACCACTTGTGAGGCAGCCCTATAAATTCCTAGGCCTCACTTGGAAACAAGCTTGCTTGGAAATGTAGCTGCTGTGGCCTCTTCCCAAGTGGACTCCTCCTAAGTGATAGTTAACAGTTACACTGGAGTTAAACCGGAGGGAAACAACATACCAAATACCACTGCAGAAAGCAGGATTTGACCTGTGCCGCACCCCTCCTGTGGAATTCCCTTCACCGTTCCGTCAAACTTTCTGCCTCATACGCAACTTTCAAAACCTCTCTGAAAACCAACCTGTTCTGGGAAGCGTACAACATTCCTTCCCAGTACTCCCAACCATCATAATGAAGCCGTCTGAACAATCAACAAATTCAACACATCATTGGAAACAGATCAACTCATTCCCATCCAAGCAGTCCTTTCCTATTGTCCAGGCCCGGACTGGCCATCGGGCACACCGGGCGTTTGCCCGGTGGGCCGGGCCACGGCAGGGCCGCATTGACTTAGGGGCTGATGGAGCTGCAGCTCCAGGCCCCTACCCTACCTACGGCCGCATTAACGCAGGGCATAAGGGGCACCTGCCCCTTAAGCCCGCCGCAACTGCGACCGGGTCCGCCACCGGGAAGTCCCCACCAAGGCCGGCCTTACGGGTTTGCGGCCGCACAGGGTTTAAATTAAAACATCGGGGTTTTTTTAACTTTATTTAACATCCTCCATGTTAAATAAAGTTTTTTTTAACTTTATTTAACATGGAGGATGTTAAATAAAGTTGAAAAAAAACGTGATGTTTTAATTTAAACCCTGTGCGGCCGCAAACCCCTAAGGCCGGCCCTGGTGGGGGCTTCCCGGCCCCTTAGAGTAGGACCGGCCTTTGGGGTGTGCGACCGCACAGGGCGTCACACTCTAGGGGGCGGTCCGCACCGGGTGCCGCTCATCAGGGGGTGCCAACTTGCGACACCCGGAACCCCTCCAGAGACGGACAGTAATGTCCGCCGCTGGAGGAGCAGGCTCGCAAGGGAGCGGTATCGGAGGTCTTTAACAGACCTCCGGTTCCCTTGAGTGATTTTAAGCCGGGTTCAACCCGGCTTAAAATCACTCAAGGGAGCCGGAGGTCTGCTAAAGACCTCCGATACCGCTCCCTTGTGATCCGCGCGGCAACAGCTGCTGTGCGCCGGGGTTTGTTGTTAGATCCCGGCGCACAACACTGAAGCCGCGCCCACCGCTGTCCGTGCCCTCTGAACCGGGAGAAGACAGAAGAACTGAAGAAGAGGAGCGAAGAGGAGGAAAAGGAGCTGTAAGGAGAAAAGGTAGGAAAATATTCAGTGAGAGTGGATTAGTATATATGTGTGGATTAGTATATATGTGTGGATTGGTCTATATATGTGTGGATTAATATATACGTGTGGATTGGTATATACGTGTGGATTGGTATATACGTGTGGATTGGTATATACGTGTGGATTGGTATATATGTGTGGATTGGTAAGTGTGTGAGAGTGATGGGTGTTATGCTGTACCATTTCCAATGTCTTTTTCATGATCTAATTATGCTCTAAAAGTACATCATAACTCCCATCACTCTATACTGTTCCATACAGTGGCAGAGCTGGGAGGCAGAGGCCTTGCTGCTGTGCGCCGGGGTTTGTTGTTAGATCCCGGCGCACAACACTGAAGCCGCGCCCACCGCTGTCCGTGCCCTCTGAACCGGAAGAAGACAGAGAAGACAGAAGAACTGAAGAAGAGGAGCGAAGAGGAGGAAAAGGAGCTGTAAGGAGAAAAGGTAGGAAAATATTCAGTGAGAGTGGATTAGTATATATGTGTGGATTAGTATATATGTGTGGATTGGTATATACGTGTGGATTGGTATATACGTGTGGATTGGTATATACGTGTGGATTGGTATATACGTGTGGATTGGTATATACGTGTGGATTGGTATATACGTGTGGATTGGTATATACGTGTGGATTGGTATATATGTGTGGATTGGTAAGTGTGTGAGAGTGATGGGTGTTATGCTGTACCATTTCCAATGTCTTTTTCATGATCTAATTATGCTCTAAAAGTACATCATAACTCCCATCACTCTATACTGTTCCATACAGTGGCAGAGCTGGGAGGCAGAGGCCTTGCACCCTCACCGCAGGACTCCTGAAAGGTAAGTGAACTTCAAAGAGGGAGAGGGTAGATAGTTAGGAGGGGGTAGATAGGGAGAAGGGCGTGAGACGGGGGAAAGGGGGTAGATAGGGGGAAAGGGGGTAGATAGGGGAGAAGGGAGTGAGAAGGGGTAGATGGGGCAGAAGGGAGTGAGAAGGGGTAGATAGGGCAATCATACTCCTATCATGCCAAGTCTGCGAGTACATCCTGGAATCTGGGTATGCCTGGGCATGATAGGAATGTGATTGCTGTTAACAATCATATATATATACATATAATATTGTTTTTTAATTGTTTTGTCCTATTTTGGTGTGTTACTTACTTTAAATAAAAGGGTTTTTTTTATGGTGTGGGGAGGTCATATTCGGTTTCGGACAGGTAAATGCTGCATTTTCGGTTTCAGTCCAGAATTCGTTTCGGTGCATCCCTACTACTAAGCCAGACAATGAAGTGGTAGGCCTACACCACAACAATGTTTGGTGTAGTATATAGTGATTGGGGTTATGCTGCACTATTGTCAATGTCTGGCTCAATGTATAGTGATAGGGATTACGCTGTACCACTGTCAATGTGTGCCTCAGTATATAGTGATAGGTGTTATGCTGTACCACCGTCATTGTCTGCCTCAGTATATAGTGGTAGGTGTTATGCTGTACCACCGTCAATTTCTGCCTCAGTATATAGTGATAAGTATTATGCTGTACCACCGTCAATGTCTGCCTCAGTATATAATGATAACAGTGAGAAGAGGCAGAGGTGGTAGATAGTGATACAGGGGGATAGATAGTGAGAACGGGAAGTTTTGTTACAAGTTTTTATTCCTTTCTTTTTTTGGGATGGGGGGCACCAGAGGAGTAGTCCGCACAGGGCGCCAGAACACCTAAGGCCGGCTCTGCCTTAGAGTGGCGGACCCGGTTGCAGTTGCGGCGGGCTTAAGGGACTCTGCCTTAATGCGACCATATAGGCCCAGTCAGTCCGGTCCTGACTGGGCCTATTTTAAGGTAGGAGCCTGGAGCTGCAGCTCCATCAGCCCCTAAGTCAATCCTGCCCTGCCACAGGCGCGGTCGCAGTTGCTGCTTGCTCTGGCAACAAGGTAAATAGGGTGAGGGAAGGGGCTGCAGTGAGAAGGGGCAGAGGGGGGTTAGGTAGTGAGAAAGGGGGAGAGGGGATAGATAGAGGCGGTACATATTGAGAAGTGGGGAAGGGGGTTACATAGTGAAAAGGGGGAACATAGTGAGAAGGGGCAGATAAGATGATGAGAGGGGGTAGTGTGAATGCATATGAGAATGAATGAATAAATGTGTGGATGAATTGTGTGAATGCGTATGACAATGAATTCATGTGTGGATGAATTGCTTGAATGATTTGTGAGACTGCATTAATGAATGTGTTAATGATTTGTGTGAATGATTAAATGCAAAGATGGTACATGAAGGGTGGGCTTTAACAATAAATAAATAAATAAATAAATATGGGCTGCTCAGGCTTAAATGCCCGGGCCTATTTTTTGTCCCAGTCCGGGCCTGCTATTGTCTCACTTCCCCCTCAACCACCAACTAGAATGTAAGCTTGCAAGAGCAGGGCCCTCTTCTCCTTTGCACCAGTTTGTTATTGTATGTGTTTCTAAATTGTTCTACTGACTGTAACAGCGCTGCGGAATCTGCTGGAGCTTTATAAATAAATGCAATGTAAGGAGTGCTGCCAGCATTCCTGCAGAGGTTGAAGGGGTGGGGGGTCAGCCTGTCAGTGCTCAGACATACGCCGCAGACTGCATCAAATTGGTCTGCATGGCGTCCCAGAAGGAAGCCACTTCTAAAGATGATGTACAAGAAAGCCTGAAAACAGTTTGCTGTAGACAAGCAGACTAAGGACATGGATTACTGGAACCATGTCCTGTGGTCCGAGATAACCTTATTTGGTTCAGATGGTGTCAAAGCATGTGTGGCGGCAACCAGGTGAGTAGTACAAAGACAAGTGTGTTTTGCCTACAGTCAAGCGTGGTGGGAGTGTCATGGTCTGGGCCTGCATGAGTGCTGCTGGCACTGGGGAGCTACAGTTCAGTGAGGGAACCATGAATGCCAACATGTACTGTGACATACTGAAGCAGAGCATGATCCCCTCCCTTTGGAGAGTGGGCCAAATGTTGGGCGGTATTCCAACATAATGACCCCAAACACACCTCTAAGACGACCACTGCCTTGCTAAAGAAGCTGAGGGTAAATGTGATGGACTGGCCAAGCATGTCTCCAGACCCAAACCTTATTTAGCACCCGTGGGGGGAGCACAAGGTTTCTAACATCCACCTTGATGTCATCATGGAGGAAAGGAAGAGGACTCCAGTGGCAACCTGTGAAGCTCTGGTGAACTCCATGCCCAAGAGGGTTAAAGCAGTACTGGAAAATAATGGTGGCCACACAAAATATTGACACTTTGGGCTTTTCCACTTAGGGGTGTACTCACTTTTGTTGCCAAGGTTTAGACATTAATAGCTGTGTGTTGAGTTATTTTGAGGGGACAGCAAATTTACACTGTTATACAGGCTGTACACTCACTACTTTACATTGTAGCTGTCACGAACCGGGGGAGCAGGTCTGATAGGAGCCCAGGTGCAGGGGATACGAGGGGCTCTGTCTGTACCCCACGATGCATGATGGCCTGGGGTTGTTACAGACAGACGCAGGAAATAAACCACAGACAGAAGATCAGGATTAAGAGCTGTATTGTAGATGATGGTACAACAATATATATACAAGGAAAGTCACTTGGCAGGAAGCCCTCTGGTTGGGGCACACACAACAGTAAGCCCTCTAGTTGGGGCACACACGGCAGGAAGCCCTCTAGTTGGGGCACACACGGCAGGAAGCCCTCGGGTTGGGGCACACACGGCAGGAAGCCCACTTGCAGGGCACACGGCAGGAAGCCCACTTGCAGGGCACTCGACTTGGGAGTCCACTTAGTGGGGCGCTGGCCGCAACTCAGGAACCAAAGCAGGAACCAAACAGGTAGTCCTCAAACATCAATGTCAAGGCCCAGACTGCAGGGCTGGGCAGATTTATATAGGCTGGCTTGATCAGGTAGTACACAGCAGCTGGACCTGATAATGAGTCTGAGTGGTTCTGAGTGGCAAGGGCAGCCACTAGTGGCTGGAAATGGGAATGAGCAACTCCAGCCAGCGAAGGGTGAACGTTACAGTAGCAGAGTGTAATTTCTTCTGTGTTGTCACATGAAAAGATATAATAACATCTTTACAAAAATGTGAGAGGTGACAAAACCTTCCGGTGCTCCACCATAGAAGCCCCGGCGGATCTGCCGGACGTTCACTGGCTGCGGCGATGCGCGTAGACAACCTCTGCTGCCGGCACTTCCGCCGGTGGTTCTCTGTCACAGAATCCCTGGCGGAAATACTGGCAGCGGAGGTTGGGTTGTCTGCGTGCATCGCACAGACATCCACCGGCCAGCCCCGCTAGATACCAGGTAGTCTGGGGGTGCATTGGTAAGTTGAGGGGGGGCACTTCTGGGAAGCAGAGTGGCATATCTGGGGGGCATAAAGCATATCAGGGGTTATAAAGCATATTAGGGGCAGAGTGGCATATCACGGGTTATAAAGCATATCTGGGGGGCAGAGGGGCATATCTATAAGTAAGGTGCATTATGAATTAAGGGGGGGCTTAAAATGGCTATGGGTTTTCTTTTTATATATAACATATGCTGGCAAACTGTATAATAGATACCAATATGTTAAAATACATGTATTCCTTTTCATTAGATAAAATACTGTCTTACCATTCCACTTATGTGTATTTTTTCTTTAAAAATATTTTTTTCTTTAAAATAGCACCAAACTTTAAGGGTGTGGCCTATAATCGGATGCGGCCTATATTCGAGCCAATACGGTATATAAAATAGTTGCAATAAAAATGAAAAACGTAAATAGGTTGTGGAAAAAAAGGGAATACAAAGCCCAGTAATATCACCATGGCCATGATCTCCATCCATATTTCACTGGGAGTGTGTGTATTTTTTGTTATCTTTTTTACAACAACCAACACCAATGCTGCAATACCCTTTACCCCTACAAGTAAAATACTATGCAAGGGATGGATGTGGCCTTCTAGAATCAATAAAACATTGCAGAGTGTGTTCTTTGCTTTACTATATTTTTTTCCTTACTAGGGCTAATAATTATTAAATATTTTGTGTTTAAATGGTTTCAAAATTTGTTGAGTTGGTTCATCAAACATGGCACAGATGTGTAAATGGTTTAATAACCATTTAGTAAAAAAGGGCAAAAAAAGATGAATGCACCTTTAATGCATATAATATCTGAGTGTCACTTAATATTTCTGTGAGCATGCCCAGAAACCAGTGTCATAGATCTGCATGGGAATCCTTTCCTGACAGTGAATTGCTGAGGTAAACCAGTGAAATGAAGTAGGTGCAGTGTCTTCAGTTGATAAATAGTTTTTTTTTCTCACAGGTAAAAAATATAAATCAATTCTTTGATTTGCATTCATTGTTGGTGAGGCTGTTTGGGGGCCGATGACTGTACCTTTAACTGTTATATTTTCAGAGATGACCCCTGCTTTGTGCTTTATGTCCCATTTTGTACGATAATTGAAATAGTTGCAGTTGTGTGGACTTGCTAAGATTATTATTATTGTATGTAGGTCACGTATAAATGTGTGCAGTTGGGTGTATGTTTTTATTTTGCTGGTGCATTACGTCAGGCATTTACCTGTCTCTTCCTTATTATCTTTTGACAAGCTTGGAAGTTCCTACAGCAGAATTGGATGTAAAATGTTTGGGTTTGGTAGTCTGGATTTACAAATCCTTAATGCTGACAATGCTTCTGAAAGACATGACTTACCCCTTAAAAGTCTATTTACGTTGCTTTTCTCACTTAGGCTTTGACATATGACAGATGCCCTTTTAGCCTCATAAACCTGTAATGTTTAATGTCTACAAAATTGATTTTAAAATCAAACTTTACATTTACAAAACGGATGTATATTTCTTGCCTATTCATTTTACCTATTTGTCCACCTCTAACACATATCTGTTTAACCAAAATATTATATAGTTGCATTTTTCAGCAAAAAGGTTGCACTTTACTACCACATGGATATTAATGTTAGAACATTTACATTTTATCTAAATTATGCCAGTTTTGTGGTGCAGTGATTTTATCATAACTCTGTAAATGTATCATCTTGGAACACGATAGATGTTTTCAGCCAAGTGCCCATATTAACAAATTTTGCCGAACAACACCCCCAGTAGCAATCTTTCCTGTATAAGATACCAATTGTTGTTACTTACTCCTTGTACTAGGATAATATCAACTTCTTACAACAAAGGTACTCATAATTACTCCAGGATGCACACACAGCAAATCAAAGGAAAGATATTGCAAAATGTCTAAAATACAATCTTGTAGGAATGATCATTTTCTGCTAATTATGACTACCCCTAACTGCATGACTTTGAAACCACGAGCTTCATCAGAAATGTGTCCAAATGGCAAAGATTACTTTGGCGCCTTCTAAATGTAATTATTGTTATTATTATGTTATCAATATGGACCATTGGGAGGGAAAAAAGAATATCCTAACAACCAACCTCAGACTTAAGAACAACCTCACACTTCATGCCACAACCAAGCTCTATAATGTAAAAAAATGTTTCTAAAAAATCAAATGAATCCTCTGGCTAAATTTAGTGTTCATACCTGGGAACTTTCTGGCTCTGTCTACCCGGACCAGCTAGGTCCAGGATACGGGTATGAGGTGCCACTGGCACTAGTGGCGGTCCCGCTGACGTTAAAGGACACACTATTTTTAATAGGAAGGTGGGCAGGAAGTGGGGCATGCCGCCCTTGTGACCCAGAGTTTCCCCTTAGTGACCTGGAGACCCAGAAAATAGGCACTTCAAATGGAGTCTCTGGGCAAAACCCAGACAGTTCCCAGGTATGCTTCTGTCACTATAGTAAAAATTCCCAGAAGTTATTTACACATGACTATTACTGTATCTATATAGCCCCATGATCTATTACAAATTACACAACAAGACTCTCCCAATGGTTAGGGGAGAGATGTCTACTCCCCTGCACTGCACATATAGTTAAAAAGAAAAGTACAAGCATGCTTGGTACTTCTCTTTAGTGTCCAAGTTGTTGACCCCGCCCCCCCTTTCAGTGAATCACTAGTTTTGCTTTCACTATTTATTATTTCTCGGATTGCCGGCCAGGGGCGTGTCTTCACAAAACAAAAGCAATCGGCAGAAAAAAATAAACAGTTCCGTACATGACACCACTCTCACAATCAAACCCTGCTGATGCTTATTAGATTCCCACCTTGAGATGTTTATTTGCAGTTAACCTTATTAACCCTACATCAAATTATTTTGCTGTGAGGTTCCAGTTTGCATTATTATACAGTCTGCGGATATCACCAAGATCGTAGGTGCCGAATTACATGCAATTCTGTGTTACTACGCCTGTGACACGTATTGATTCTTCTAAAAACAGCTACTATTTTTCTTTAAATTATCAATATTCCTTCACTGGAGGCAGTTTGTCGATCCTGTGTTTTGCTGCAACAGTTTTGAAATTCCTGTGATGTGGCCTCTTCAGCTTTTGATTCTGGTTCTTCTGAGCTGTAATTACCAGGTATGATTTTTTCCATATATCTATATACGACGATTGAATTACTGCTTAAAGAAATAGAGTTTTACTGTGCTCCATGTGAAAAGTAGAAGAGCCCTAAGAAGTATTGAAAGCTAGCAATGTAATGCAATTCAATACACATAATTTTTATTAACAAACGGCTTTATTCTGTTTCATAATATATATGAATTTCTAAACATGTAAATATTTTAATTGTAATAATGACGAATAGAAGAATAGCTGTAACTATTAATAGAAAATGTGTGAATTGGAAATGGAAATGTGTGAATTTCTTGTCTGGACCTATTTGTAAAAGAATTTTGTACCTATATTTGTTGTGTGTAGCACATCATTTTGCCCCTTGGTACACCTGCAATGCTCATAAACCATACCTATAAAGACAAAATGTAAGTGATCTGAATTGCTGCATTTGAAGTATTCATGTTACGCCAGGTTTAGGAAATTCTTCCATTACTAGTCCAGGTTTACCTTTATAATATGTTAACCAGTCTTTAAGAAAAATCATTACGTACAACTTAGGACCTGAACCGTTGGCATTTTCTACCTCTATACGGTTGTGCAAATGCATGCATAATTGTCATCTCATTTCATTGTGCTTGTTTTGTTCTGCATTTCTGTGGTTGGTAATTTCCAAACATCTGTTTCTCTTCCCTGGGGAGTGTCACTAAAAGTAACAAATATAGCATGAAGTGTGAACGTGTGCATCATGGTAACCCAGCACACAGTAAATTGTGCACTGGTGCAAGACATTCAGGTCTTTGTAAATGTATATACTACATATAATGGAGCTGTGTAAGTGGGTCAGAACAATGTTCATAAAGGAGGATATTCCGAAAGGTAGGAGTTGGTGAGGTTACAATAAAACCCAAGTTTATCATCCCTTTTTAATGTGGTGCCCTTTATGGGAATCTATTATTGTAAAATAGGGAATTATTATACTTTATATATATGCAGCATTTTTAATAATGCTAGCTCCTGTAGAAATATATATGTACACCCTAAGATATAGATACTTGCTTCTTAATTAATTGGTTCATCACATGGAGCATAGATATCTACAGGCTGTTTTGGTGCATCTAATCCCACTTAACTTCAGAACCTAACCAGCTTTATCTCTTGATAATAGTGTAAACCTTATTGCTTGTGACGCCGACAACAAACATGCATTTTTTTTAATATATAGTAATTTAATTTGGAAAAAAATGCACGGGTCAATCAAGTTTAACCTTGCTATCGATCCAGGAGAAGGCAAAAAAAAAATATTGAAAATTGAACCAATTTCCATTTGTGCCTCAAAAAAGGAAAAAATCCTTCTTGCTGGTATTTTCTCCAAATGTATTTGTATAATAATATCATATCCCCACTAAGATGCCCTTTTTTCTAAACACATTTTCTGGCCGTCCTTCGTAACTAAAGTGCTCCATTCCTCTTATTAACTTTGTAGTCCACCTCTGTACTTTTTCAAGCTCTAAAAAAAAAAGGTGCATAGATGTACACTACATATTCAAGATGACTTATACAGAGGCAAGATAATACCGTATTTGATCAACTATAAGACAAGGTTTTTTTCGAAGCAAATGCTCTGAAAAGTGCCCCTCGTCTTATAATCAGACCTCAAATAGAGATCTGACTACAAGACTAAGATCCAGATCCCTCGCAGCGCTGCAGGGGTCCTGGATCCTCCTCTCTGGCAGCCCGCGATGTGCGCAGACAACCTCTGCTGCTGCCGGCACTTCTGCTGGGGCATCTGTGACAGAGCGCCAGCGTGACATGACCTTCTGGTGCTCCACCATAGAAGCCCCGGCGGAAGTACCGGCCAGAAGCAGCAGAGGTTGTCTATGCGCACCGCACAGATATTCGCCTGGTGCCAGAGAGGAGGTGCAGGAGACCTGGATCCTCCTCCGCTGCTACCCAACACTTCCGCCAGGGCTTCTTTGACGGAGCAACAGCGTGACCTTCCGAGGCTCTGTCATAGAAGCCCCATTGCAAGTCCCGGGTAGCAGCGGAGGCACATGGCGCAGACGTCCACCGGCTACCCCCACTTGACACCAGGGAATCTGGAGCATGGAGGACAAGTCTTAAAAGTCGGGTAAGTCTTCGGTAAGTCAGGGGGGAAAAAGGGGAGTATAAGGCATATCAGGGAAGCAGAGTGGCATATAGGGGGTATAAGGCATATCTAGGGGGCACAGTGGCTTATAGGGGTATAAGGCATATCAGGGAACAGAGTGGCATATAGGGGGTATAAGGCATATCAGGGAAGCAGAGTGGCATATAGGAGGTATAAGGCATATCTAGGGGGCACAGTGGCTTATAGGGGGTAGATGTGCCTACCTGGGGGGCAGGTTGGCAAATAAAAGGAAATAAAAAAAATAGTTTACATGTGAATTAATATTTACTAATAAAACTTTTTTCTTATAGGATAGTCTTATATTCGTCCCTTTTCCTTTTTTTTATATAATTTTTTTTCAGATTTTGGGGGTTCGTCTTATAATCAGGGTCGTCTTATAATCAAACAAATACATTATTTTCCTCCCGTAAGTGAATACCTCTTTTTATACATGACAAAATCTTACTGGCCCTTGCAGCAGCAGACTGGCATTAGACACTGTTCCTAAGTATATTGTCTACAATTATTCCAAAGTGCTTTTCATTTTCCCCAACAAAACCCTATTTAAGCTATCATTTACTGATTTATTTACTTTCCCAAAGCATAACTTTACATTTATCAACATTAAAACTCTCACCTGCAACCTGGTCTCCCAGTGCCCCAATTTGTCAAACTCTCCTTGCAGGGAAGTAATGTCTAGTTCAGTCTGACCCAATTGGGTCATTACCTTACCCAATATTATACCATCTGCAAACACTGAGATATGGCTTTCAATACCCACTGCAAGATCATTAATGCAGACATTCCACTCCACTTACCACTTTTGTCCATTTAGAACATTCTCCATTAACAACTCTATGAAATCTATCATTAAGGCAGTTTTCCACCCATGTGCAAATGTCACCAAAATAAACTAGAAGACAGCGCTAAGACAATATATAGATAAAAAAATATATAAATTTTATTATAGAAAAAGACAAAGAGCATATATTAGAAATATACATCAAAACATATGAAAAAAACAAAAATACAAACATTATACAAATATATAGATACTAGAATATGTATCTCAAGAATATATCCAAAAAGATACAAAACAAAACAAACAATAAATTAGAGATTTAAAACTCACTGTTGAGTAAGTTTTTTTTCTTTTCAAATGTTACCTAAGCCTATCTCTTAATTTGTACAGTTACCCTGTATGAGTATCAAATGCTTTAGAAAAAACCCAAATAAATCACATTGGCTGAAAGACGCAGGTTTCTATTTTTGCTTTATTTTTACCCGGCTGAGCTTTTGAGCCTTTTTTGAATAGTAGTACCATACTTGTTTTAAGCCAATCTTTTGGCACCATATCAGACAAGAGATAATCTCAAAATTAATGGCCTGGCTACTTCCCTACCAGGGGATGCACACTATCTGGCACCGAAGTTTTAACTGTTTATTTAGCAATCAGTCACATGATTACCAGAAGCTTTTTGTAGCAAAATGTTGGAAATCTGTAGGGATTGTTTTTTTCTATTAGTATACACAAAGACAAAAAATTGAACTAAAACTTCTGCCTTCTTCTTGTCTATGCTAGCCAATTTACTAATTCCAGAATTCAATGGGCCAACAGTTTTCTTTGTTGGTTTTTACACATTGTGTTTAACATTTTTGGGGGGGTTTCTATTTCATAAATGATGCTGCCGATCCCTTTGACGTTCTCTTTTTCCTTAGACTGACTGTTCAATTAAGTCACATTCGGCAGACTAGATGGGCCGAATGGTTCTGCTGTCAAATTCTTTGTTTCTGTTTCTACATTGATTTTAATTTGCTTCTTTTGAATGTGTTACCCAAGTGGGCATGATTATAAGTGTATATCATAAAATGAGACAGTAAAGTAAACTCTTACAGTATGAAATAGATCACTTTTTCCCACTATGAATGAACTGCTGAAATGCAGAGTGATACAGCAAATGGTGACCACGTGACTTGTTTACAAAAGGTAAGTGAATGTAAAATGTGATTCACAAAAAAACTTTGTAGGTGACACAATATGTGAACACACAAGTGTAATCACAATATAATAAAATCTTACAACACTGTGAGTCAAGTAAATTGTCCAAAAACCTAAAAAGACTTTTAGCCTTTTTTTTGTCTTTTAGTATTTTTACAGTCATTCACCTTTTGTAAACAAGTCATGTGGTCACCGTTTGTTGTGTCACTCCATTTGCACTTCAGCAATTCATTCATAGTTATTTATATACACCAGCCTTTTTATTGTCAATTCACACTATTTTATATTGATATTTGCTTTATTTTCACTCATATTGGGCCCTAGAGGGTGGTTTATCTTTTTCCCTTTTTATAGTGTCCATACACTGAGCGCTGTTTGGATTCCTTATTCAAGTTTAGCCTTTTTTTGCAGCTAGAGTTGCCTGCATTTTTTTTCCAGCTGCCGGTGTATAGTGGACATATTGAGCTTAGTCTTCTTTTATATATTTATATATGTTTGGGGCGTGATTGGTTTGCTCATTCTGCTATTTTTCTATGTTCTGTAGAGCTATCCCCAGTTAGATTTTAGTGGGCAGTGAGTAGGAGTGACCAAGCACTGCTCCCCTTCCCAAGATTGAAGGAACTCTGGGTCAAACCCAGCAAGTTCCCAGGCCAAGTGTGTATATGTTTTGTAAGGGATCATATATCAAAATATACTTCCTGCAGAAAAGATATATAAATAGGAGGGAAATGTACACAATTTCTACATGCCTTTTCACCAGCCAGAGAGTTTTGTACTTATTTTTTAACCTTTTTTATTTCCTCTTTTCAGGTCCTTTCCAAATGAATAAGTGTAAGAAAACCATTACTTTTAGTTTTCCCAGTTTAGAAATTTTCAGCTTCCCTTTGGGACTTTTTTGTGATGAAAATACATCAACATATGTGTCACTTTACAAGTTTATTTATCATAATAAATATGTCCTGACCCTGCTTACAATATGACAAATTATTTTAATTCCGATGGGATTTAAGTATATATTAGTATATATATATATATATATATATATATATATACTTTCCCTTACAGTTTCCAGAAGCAATATTATTATTACTATGTTAAACAATGCACGTAGAGTGATGAGTGTGTTATGCAGTGTGCCCTGTAGCTTCCACAAACCAATCAATATTCATTATTTGTGGGGGTTTTCTGTAATTTAGAGATGTATCTGAATTTTGCTGAAGTTTTGGTGGATTTTGTGCACTTGCATATAACCTGTACAAAAAATTAAACACTATAAATTTAACTAGTGACAATTACCAATTAGCAAAGCCATACAATGTTTTTTTTTTCTTTAATTTGTGTTTTTTTTTTTTTTTATATATTGTTGGATTATACATCTAATTGTGGCATCAAAAGAAAGCCCTAGCTGTCCTTGAAAAAACAATGAACAATGAACCACAGTGGACTGAACCAGAGTCATCTTCCTTAGAACAACTGCATTCAGAAGGCTTGTAAGGGGTTTTCAGCTCTGCTTAGGGAGCGATAATTTTTTTTACCCTTCCCCATCAGGAAATCAGAAGGAGGCTTGTATCTTCCTTGGGGACCTTAGCAAAGCTTTTGAACTCCAGGGCTTTACTGGCCTTCTTCTGGGGTAGGACAGGTTCAGGATCCATAGAGAGTGGTGGCAACCAAAAGGTCCAGAACCACCACTCCCACCAGAAAGGTAATCTTCTTAAGGTGTTACACCCTAGGACTCAAACCCAATGTGGTACAAACATTTTTTTTAATATGAAATAAAATAATGTGACTATTTAAAGCCTCAGCCTGAGACTACCATTTTACAAATTGGAAATGGCAAGAAAAAGCCCCGTGGAGTCCTTAAACCCATGTCAACTGCAATTCCACCTAACAGGTAGGCACAATCCTGTAGGAGATATCGATCTCAGACAAGAAAAGCAGTAACTCTTACCACTGCAGAGGATATTCTACTATTGATCTAACCCAACAGTCAGAGAAGCGATTTCTTCAACATGATAGGTGGTCCTGCCAAAATCTTTCCCGTGTTCTGCAACATCCCTTGAGTGCAATAGGTATACCTTTTTTGCTTTTGATGGCCAAAACACTACACCATTTCTTTTGCTTATTTTCAATTCATTTTGAATGGTTGTCCTTAGTTCCCGGTACCCTCTGTACGACTGCATTTTCCAACCTTTTTCGGCAAAACATGTGTAACGGTGAGATGAGAGGATCCCAGGGGCAGAGACTGGCACAGCTGGACACAGGAGAAAAACTGGCCAGCAAATAGACCAGCAAATATCGGGTACAATAGGACAAAATCAGCAGGCAGAAAACAAGGTCAGGCAAGCCGGGTAAATAATCTGATGTCCGTGGAGCCAAATCTGGAATCAAACAGAGGGTCAAACAAGCCGGGTCAAAAGTCCATCAAAATAACACTGAAGCAACGTATACACCAATCAAAGGTAACTGGCTAGAAACGGATGGGGTTTAAATAGTGGACTTCCGCGGTCAGCTGAAGTAACCGCTCTTCGCATACTGCTGTGATCACGTGACCATGCCCCGCAATCAGTTCGTTTCGGCTCTCCAGCCGAGTACGAGGCTGCATGACGACGTGGGATGCGGTTGCCGGACAGGTAAGTCCTTATAACATGGCTTTCATATGGGATGCACTTTTTTCTTTTTTGTTACTGTGTTTATGCGTCCACGACACTCCAGTCCTGCCGCCCCTCGGAAAGCTTCCTTCCCGCTGGCAATTCCTCCCAGGTAGCGGGTACCCGTAATGGACCCACTACTTTGCAAACTTCAACAGTGAACGCTCACCTGACGTGTGTTTATGACCTTGGATGACCCCAGCTGACCTGAATAACCTCATTTTTGGCATCCACAGCCTATTTTAAGTCGGGACCTTCATTGTCTAGCTACCCTTGGTTGGTGTAGCACCGTGCGTTTCCTCCTGCTCTACTTTGATCGTGATTTTTTGTTCTCGACCAGGCTTGCTTGACCTCACTCCTGGATCCTGATCTGGCTGTCGTTATTCTTCTGGTACCGACTCAGCTTGCTGACTACGTCCCTGGTCCTGGCCCTTCTGGTGTATTGGCCTACTTTGCTCTATGGGATTCTATCCTACTGGAATTGTTACAGACATTAATCGACAAGATGTGTCCAAAAAATATATGCTATATAACTCAAATAATTTTGTCTGCTCCTATAAATTCTTGAGAAGTATGACATTTACTACCACCATTGTGTGGATACCAATACCAATGTACTGCAACTGTTATTTTTCCCAAACTAATTCAAATACCAAATGCCCCACAGGCGTATACTCTACAAAGTTTTCCCAAAGTTCATGTCTCAAAGGATTCAAAACTATCTGCATATGTTTTCTACATGACTTTTCTGTAGAAAAATGTGGTTTTGAATTTCCCTCACCAGAATTTAAATTCCCCAACTTACACTAGCTGCAGGTTAAATATCCTATCCCTGCGCTATATCCTATATTGCACAAGGTGACAGTGCGATACTATTAAATGAGCTATAAAATAAGTCTTTAAATGAAGTTACACTAAGTGAAAGACTGTAGATTGTAAGCTCAGTTGAGGAGGGCCCTCCTCACCTGTTGTCTCTGTTAGTCAATTTGTTATGTTACACACTACTTGTTATGTCCTGTCTACCCATTGTACAGCACTATGGAATTTGATGGCGCTATAATAATAATATATAAATATATAATAATAATAATAATATATAATATTTATAATAATAAATTATAATAAAAATAAATAATATTGTTATATTAAGAAATATCTATGGAGAAAGCCATAGATAACATAAAACATTCTTACAGGAATATAAAACAAGTGCTCCTGTGAAATTAAAGCTCTAGTCAAACTAAGCTTACAAAGGTTGCCTCTAAGGAAATAAATCTCTCCAATTCTAATGTTACTCTACGGAGACTTATTTTTAAGTCGTGGTATTGTAGAAAAAGGCTTCACCACGTATAGAGATTTCTCATAACTGAGGCATTGGACACTGACCAGTATTAGCAGTGCAATTCCTGTGTCTAGTAGGTGTTATCAAGAGATGGATGAGCAGGTCAAAGCTAAGGTCCCATGCACAAGTCACATGTGCTGAAGTCACATGCACATGTCTTAGTGAGTTGTAGTAATGGTCATAATGGTGTCACTGACATATTCAAAGCAGAAATGGAAGGCAGGATCATGTTTTTTCTTGTAAAAAAATGTGTCTTGAAGAGGCACAACACATAGGGTAAATTATATTATTCTACTTACTAGTGAAGCTCTTTTTCTTGACTGGTCAATAGATGGTTATTAGCTTGTTCCTGTCTGATTTAGGGTACATTTAAAAATTCTTAACACGTCTTTGGACGTACAAGGATGTCCCGAAAAAAGAGATATCACTATAACACCCACAAGATATAAGATAGGGCAAAAAAAATCCCTTATACCTTTTAGCCCTACTATTGAAATCAGACAGTAAATTCTAAAAACATCTTCTCTTCCCCCAAGCCCCTAAAAATATAATGTTGGGGATTATGTAAGGGTTGGATGTAACCCTTCATAAATAAATAAAAAAAAACTATGTATGTGGAAAAGTTGCAGAACATAAATTGGGTTATTGTTAATAAGTGGCACCAGCTCTGTAGATTTGTTTAACATCAGCATTTCTATAAATTAAGAAAAAAAGCCATGTTTCATTCATATGGGTACATTAAACATGGAAAAAGGGAATCATGGTAACAAACATAAAATTACAAAATATCTCTGGACTTTAGGGTAAGAAAAAACCTGCCATGAGTAGGTTAATCGTATACTCAAGTATAAAATCACACACTTCGTCCTTCTGTATACCACAATAAACTGATTTTGACTTTACAGTTTTACAAATCACCAGACAGCCAAGCTTATTATAAAGCTGATGTATATTTCAGATGAAATCCTTTATTTTTAGCCAAGCCATAAGGTGGCTTTGCATTTGGTCTAACATGTATATAGAAGGATCACAGAGAAGAAACAGAAATGTCTACAGAAAGAAAATGGGTTGTGTTATTGTCACCTACAACCCCTGCTTGTGGATCTGTGAAGAATACTAAAAGAGATTCAAACATCACACATGATGAAAGGAGCCAAAGAAATACTGCTGATACTTCCTCTGCCCCTTAAGTTTGAACAATGGGTAATATTAATGGTTTTGAATAAGAATTTTGTTTCACTATATAGTGTAGTAAAGGGTATATTAAAGAACTTAATGGACCTGGATTCCATTTGTGGGACCAAAAAGTATGTTTATATATGTACAGTGCTGTAAAAGGGTATTTGCCCCTTCCGATTTCTTCTGTTTTTGCATTTTTGTCACACTTAAATGTTTTAGATTATCAAACTAATTTAAATATTAAACAAAGATAACATGAGTAAACACAAAATTATGTTGTTAAATGATGATTTTATGTAGACAAGGAAAAAGCTAGTACAGTGATACCCCCAATGCATAGGTTTGTTGGGACATGTGCACTTTTCAAATTGGAACTTTGACATGTGGTCATCCTGTCCCCTGTGTTAATTTGGACATTGTTAAAACCAGCCAATTCAATTTACCCCATCAAATCCTAAAATCATACAATTCTTAAAAGTAGACACCCCATGGGCATTTAACATGCCAGTATTTTAACTTTTTCCTTGCGAGAATTGTTTGACGATATAGTGCTAATTTTAGGACTTGCTCATAAAAATAAATGTTTTTTATGCATATATATTTTTGGCCTTTTTAAAAAAAAAAATATTTTTACATGTGGAGAAACTATTTTTTTTTTTATTAATCACATTGTGATTAGAAAGCTGGGCTCAATTGACTTGCATGATTGAATGCAGTACCTGTATTCAACCTGCAAGGAGAGCCAGAGTTCTCAGGAGGGTCTGAAGAAACCGTCTTGGAAACTTTGGAAACGTTTAAATTTTTTTTAAAGGATGCGCCGCCATCTTGCGAGTGGCAAAATCTCAACATCATTTGCCTCAACAAAGAAAGTGACCATAGATCGCTGAGGAAGATGTTGCTGAGGAAACCGTCATCCTGTGGAGCCAACTGGCTTTGGATTTCTGTGTCTTATCAGATGCTGTTGTTCATTTGACACTAGCATATGTTGAGACTTTGTTAACTGTACTGGTTCTGAAAGGAAGTTTATCAAGTAACCGTGAATAGTCTGCAGAACCCATGCATTTGGGGTAAGATTGAATCAAGCCTGTGGGAAGTAAGCAAGCCGTTCCGGCGGTAAATTGGTGAGAACAACAATGGGAAGGTAGACTTACCTGCATTGTAGCGAGTCCTTCCATGTCCTCGGAAGCCTCTTCCCCTAAATGGGTCATGTTGACTCAGTTCCAGTTGAATGTAGTTCCAAGGCCTGTATATCCCAGGAAGAAACCTTGGCTCTGTCCATATCTGGGGCCTGAGAGCCAAAAACGGCTGGCGGCATGACCCCTCTGCCCTCCAGTCCTGCCAAAAACTCCTCTGGAGGTGGGTTGATGAAAAACTCTGCAGAACGAGACCTAAGCCTTATTAAGTGTTGTGTACGGGTTCATGTGCTTTTGGAGCTCCTTGAGGAAAGGCTTTCCAAACAGGGCTCCTAAGGTCATTAGTGGCTAGATCAGATAGCTTTGGGTCGATACGAAGGGTCTGGGCATTCTGGCTGGAACCGGTTTCTCACCTCTCTGTAGAGGGACTTGTGCCCCCAGCAATGTATATATTGCGTGAGGTGCTCTGGCAGTGTCCATTCCAAGTAGCGACTATGCGTCCAATCCCGAAGGAGAGGTGATCAAAAGGAGGACTACCCCAAAGGGTCAGATATAAAAATTGATCTGCCAGGGCTGCTTGCACATCTGAAGGGGGAGCCGCAATGCGCAACTGAGGTATCACTTTGCAGTAATTTAAATTCTTTAGCAGCAATGCACCATGTCTTTAATAACAGTAGTGACTTGTATGAGAAGATGTTTCCCTTTTGGTGCAAGCAGTGATTTGTGCAATCAATATAGGCCAAACCTTGGGGGGAAAAAAACATTCCTGGGCTGAAACCTGAACAATGGGTACAAAATCTTTCAAATATGCCTTTACTAGTATAAAGTAAATGAAGCTAGTCTCCGTGTTTTCCAATAATGCAAATATTAGTGGTGTGGTAGACATCCTATAACGTAAGCGGAGTTTATCCGCTACCTATGGAAGAGAAAAAACACTTTCCCCCATCTCTCACGTTGATCTAGAGAGATCATGCAAAAAAACGGAGTTCCTCTTGGTTTGGGATCGGGGGCAGGGTTAGATTTGTGTAAGGGTAGGACTACCCCCAGTTAAATTTAAAGGAGACGGGTAGTGGTTAAGTTGGAGGCAGTAGAGGGTGGAACCTGGAAAGGACTGGGCTAGGACAAAACCAGCTCCCCTGCCTGGAGACAGAACATACTATGCTTGAGACCAAAGGGGGCAGCACAAATTCGCAAAAATGATATGAATTTGTTTCCTGTATGTTTTGCCTCTATCTTGTCCATGTGTTTTATCACATTTTACTCACTTATTGATTGACATGAAAGCAATAACATTGTACTAGCATAGTACTAACTCAGAAGGAGGCAACAATTAACTAATGTATTTTTAAGCCAGAACAATTGAGTGTACATGGATGAGCATACAATCAAACTTGAATTAAATATTTAAGAAAATAAATATAGAAAGGAAAAAAATAAATATAAAAAAGGAAATATGTTATTTTATCCCGTCTGCAGAGTTTAGAAGCTGCATGTGCTGACAACGAGTATATGAAAGATGGCAGATGCTGCAAACTGTGTAATCCTGGTAAGTGAGCTTTGTGCTGTCAGGTCCGTTTCGTGCTCACTATTGAAAATGTTTCCCATTGACATGTTACTAATATATCATCTAGCAGAACACGGCCTAGAATGGAATAGTATTAAAATACCAGTACATACAGAATAAACGTATAAAAACATTAAACGGGGTGAGTTAAAGTAAAATTCTGTCTGCGGCCCCAAACAGCCTTACAAATGATGAATGTCTAATACGTTTGTTAATATGCATTCTTAACTTGATGGGAAAAAAAACGATTTACCTTTGTAAAACACTGCTGCATTACACACGCTTCCACTCTCCACAATCCCAGGGAGGAATTCTGATTAATCCCTCTTTTTTAACCTTAATCCCTTTTACAAAAAATACCTTAAATATAGTTTGCCCAACTGAGTGCCAATCTGGAAGCAGAAGCTGCTCATGCCACTCAGTCTTATAAAACTTAAATGTGGAGCCAACGTGCGAGAGAAGCCACAGATAGACTCTCAGAGTTCAGTTCCTGGGAGTAGTGCAATGGTGCACTAGTCAGCCATATCAGTAGCTCTACATACCGCTGGCCTGTATGGGTGTGTGGCAAAAAAAGCTGTTACTAAAAAGGTACAATCTGGAGTTTGCCAGGAAGCATACGCGTGACAATATGGGAATAGGTTTTGGGGTCAGAACACAGCAAGACAGAACTTTTTGGGTCAATTTCAAAGTGCTATTTGTGGAGCAAACCCAACACTGTCTATGCTTCAAAACACACCATCCATACAGTGAATTGTGATAGTGGCAGCATCATGTTAAGGAGATGCACGGCCAAAGCAACACGAGAGTGTATAAAGAACAAAAGGTTTATGTAATTGGGCTTACCCTCACCCAAAATCTATGGCATTCTTTTAAAACAGGTTTGCAAGCAACCTGAAAGACCTAAAGCAAATCTACAAATAAAAATGGATCAAAGCTGGTACATCCCTCAAAGGACTTATAGGGAAACTCCATCCATCACATGTACTTTAATGAATATGATGTCTGAGTTTCACCTTTTTACGAACTCCAGTTTCATATTAATATTAATGCGTAGGGCTTGAATCCTTACGGAAGCAGCATAGTTTCATTTAGAAAAAAAATCAATACATTTTACCATACTAAAACCATTATACTCCTATTATGTTTGTGTTTCAGTGTTTTAAAATGTAATATACAGAAAGAACATTCAATGTACCATGTAATTAAGTAATAATATGAGTGAACTGGTTAGGGTCTGAACAGTGCAAGGCACAGTACAATCTATGTTTTTGTTTGAAGGTTTTAAAATAAGTAATTTATCTAATTTATCAACATATAGCTTATGACTTTTATTAGTATATTTATTTTGGAGATACTTAGTTGAATCTTTCAACAACAACAATCAACAACAATCATCAATCCAACAAGACATGACTTAAAATAATGAGAGAATAATTGTGAAATGTGAACGAGACATTAAGAAGACCTTAGTTTATTTAGTTATCATTAAATGATGAATTGATAGTGAGAGCTGGGTTGCTCCAGATAGGTGGAATGTACCTTGTGTTTTGAGTGGATTAGATGACCTGTATGAACAGTTGGAGAACACACATAATAAAATACTGAGAGCTAATTTACTTTTATTGATTTATGTTTAGTAGAGGATATTCCCAGAGTGTATGTTTGGAAGAAATACATGTGTTGATTATATGCTTGAATTGTTTGATATATACAGGAAGCAAACTATCTGCCGAATGCACTGAGCAGGATGAAACCAAATGCTTGAAGTGTGAGCCAGGGGAATTCCAAAGTACCTGGAACAAGGAAGCTTATTGCCATCAGCACAGCTACTGCGACCATAGTATGAGCCTTCTTGTTACCTCTTCTGCCTGTCTCAATATTTTTTTTTACTGTTCCTTCCCCATTTTCTCTGTCTCATGCATCTTTGAGTTTTGTCTTTTGTAATATACTTCTGATTTGATGGGAATGCCTTTTTACTTTCTTTTCTGTAATTCTTATTTTCAGATGCTGGACTTGAACAGGAGAGCGAGGGCACTACAGAAAAGGACACAGTATGCAAATGTCAAAGCGGGAGACATTGCTCCAGTCAGTTATGTGAAACTTGTGTGCTTAACACAGCTTGTGCCCCTGGACATGGAGTCATTGTGGAAGGTTAGAAACATAACTGAAGTTCACTTTTACTCCCTCGGTTATTATTATTATTTATTGTTTTATATAGTGCCATCATATTTCCCAGGATAAACCAGTGCATCAATAGGAACTGTTTGGTCGTATTCATTTGAATACCTCCATAGGTGTAAGTTAATTCATACCTCTGTTCATATCCTTTCATGGGATAGGACATTTAATGGAGAGACATGTGGCTTACTCAGCTGATAATGTTCAGAACCTCTGGGGCCCCATGCTTTGTATAAGCTGCATCCTCTGCCATTATGGAATTGATAAAGAAAGTCACATGATTCCACTGTGGAATGAGGGAATTCACGGATTATAAATTTAAATTATTCTCATTCTTTTGCAGCTAAAATGTATTCAGACACACAGTGTTCACCATGTACACATGGAACATTCTCTAATGTGACATCTGATACCAAACCATGCCAAGAATGGACCAGGTAAGGAAGACATCAGCAAGAAACTATAAATTTAAATATATGCCATAAAACGTAACTATTTTCTAAATGCACAGTCTCATAAAATGTCACATGTATGGTGACATAAAGTACAGTGTGAAACATGAAACCCAGTAACAAACATATTGTAAGACATACAAAAACATAAGGCCATCAAAAACAGGTAAACATTTGTGATGGAAGCCCACTGAAAGTGTACAGATTATGTTTCAGATTATGAACAAGAAAATTCAAATATATATACAAGATTTGCCCATTCTCAATTTCTTAAATGTTGACTCATTTAAATAATGCAGATCATCAAACTAAATTTGAAATAAGATGTGAGTAAACACAAAATGTAGCTTTTAACCCCTACACAAGAATTAACGTGCCAGGCACGTCATAACTTTAAACAATCGCTTTCTTCACCCAAAAGGTGTTGCTGTAATGCATCAATGTCGAGGCATTCAGCAACACCGAGATAGGCAGCAGGGGCTCAAAGGTGGCCTTTTACCTCCCAAACAACCCTACCAACCCATGCATGGGGGGTAATACTGTACTGTGTTCTTTGGCTGTGTCATATACCTGGAGCGGTAAATTCACACACAAAATACTACAGCAAACTTTGATAAAGGCTGGTGGTGAAATGTGTGCATGGAATACCAGCATTTTAAATACCCTGGGCTGTCTAGTTTTCATAAATATATGACTTGTAGGGGTAAAGTGAACTGACCGGCTTCAAAGACCTTCAACATGTCAAAATTCCAATTTGAAAAATGCACACTTCCCAAATGTGGCCTTTTGATCCCCAAACAAACCTACATAATTATGCATGGGTGGTATCACTGTATTCAGGAGATATTGCTGAAAACATATAGGGGTGTTGCTTATATATACATATATATATTCCGGAAACCTTAAATTCATGCCAAAAGTACAATGTGTGTGGAAACAAAACACAAAAACATTACTACCACAAACTTTGACTACGGCTGGTAGTAGAATTTGTGCATTGAAAGGGTTAAACTATCAGTATTTAAAATACCATGGAGTATGGTTTGATGGGGTAAATTGAATAAGCCGGCAAAGATGTCCCAAAGAGGACATGTAGCAGAATTTTTAACATGTCGAAAACCCACGTTGAAAAACTGTATTGCGTATGCCCTAAATGTGGCTTATTACCCCTAAACAACCTGACAAACCTATGCATAGGTGGTATCACTGTACTCAGGAAATGTTGCTGAACACATATGGGATGTTGTTTGACAGTGGCAAATACCAGAAACAATAAATTCATAACTGAAATAAAATGTGTGTGAGGTAGCCGTCGGAGAAGATGGCTGCTTAAGAGTGGTGCTCCGCCGCAGCCCTGACCTGCTCTAGCAATCTATAGCCGTCCTGTACAATAAAAAGCGCAATAAAAAGATGCCGGAGGAAGCGGAGACCCCGAGGGGCAAGAACAAACCCACTTCTTCCTCGTTGCGGGAGTATTTCCACACGCCGCGCGATCTCGCCTCGCGGCCTTCTGAAGGCCTTGACGCACCTTCCCCTGAAAGCGCGGCTGGCACAGAGGACAGCAGGCAGAGTGGTGGTGATGAAACCCCAACGGACCTCCCGGGACAGGAGACAATCCTTCGTCTGTTTTCCTCTGCCCCTTGGAAGGCGGATTTCAGTACCCTAATTACTGAGCTTAAACTCACAGTGAAGGAGGAGATGGCGTCTCTGAGGGCTGATCTTTTGGGCCTCGAAAAGAGGATTGATACTCAGGAATGTGAGACCACCCGTCTGTCTACCAACCTTTCCCACGTGGCGAGGATCTCAACACAGCACACCCTTTACCTGGCAGACTATCGGAGACGTCTGGAGGACTTGGACAACAGGAACCGGCGGCATAATATTAGAATTCGTGGCCTCCCTGAAGTCAGCCCCCAGGAGGAGGAAGTATTTCAAGTGCTTACTACTCTCTTCAACTCCCTGCTTAATCGACCCCAGGATACAGTGATCCCCATGGATCGAGCCCACAGAGCTCTACAGCCTCGTGGCCCATTAACAGCGCCTCCGCGCGATGTCATTCGCATTACCGGCTGAAGGAGACCATCATGAGGCGGGCGTGTGAGGTAGGCACCTGGCACCACGAAGGCCATGACATCTCCTTTTTTCACGACCTCTCCGACCTGACCCTGCGTACCCGGCGTATTCTACGCCCGTTGACGAGTATGCTCCAACAACGAGGGCTGCGCTACAGCCTGATGCCCCTCTGAGAGCTTTTGGGAGAGAGGAGTAATGGATGGCCTGTGCAGTGAGTAACCACTGGGACTCTGTCTCGGCCTTGTCTGCTGTTCCTTGGCCTCTCACTTTGGGGTTCTGTTTACTGTTGTTTAAATTTTTGCTGTCTCCACATTGTGCCCTTACACTATGACTTATGGTGGGGACGAAGGAGTTAATCGGTGAAGCCACAGTGGACCCCGCCTCTTCCCCCCCCCCCCCCCTGCTTAGGAGACATCCTCAGCTTCTGTGGAGTCCGGGACTCTGTTACTTAAATTATGTCTTTGTTTAAATTATGCGCATTGCAAGCTGTGCACGTGTTTATGCTGTCTCCTGATGATTGTACCTTCACCCCACTACACGTGACGTGTTTTGCTCATTATATTTTGTATTTCTGTGGCTCGACACCGTGGCCCATGTTTTGTTTTGGGGTGCCTTGTGTGCAGTGCTGCGCTGGACTGCTAACCGTCACCCTCTGCGGTATTTTGGAGTATCGCACTGCACGCATTTCATTCCTTACACACCCGGCTCGGTGATTTTCCCGTTCAAAGCCTCCCACTGGGTTTCACTTCCATATTGCTCTAGGCATACAGGCTCTGCGCACCTGCACCAGGCAATATTATATCCCTAAAATACGCTCCTCGACGGGTTCCCATTTCAGACTTCCCCATGAGATTATGTCGGCTTTCACGGACTATTACTCTACTCTTTATAACCTGTGCGGTGCCCCTTCCCCTGCTGCACAGGCTTCCCGTTCCGTTAGAGTGCGTGATTACCTTGCCAGGACTATACGGAGGAGGCTTTCTGTGGAGGATGCTAACTGTATGGAGACTCCTATCACTCTCTCTGAACTAGAAACGGTGATTAAAGCGTCGAAACTTGGGAGGTGCCCTGGTCCCGATGGGCTTCCTTTACTTTATTATAAGAAATTGTTAGGGGTCTTGGGTCCTCGGATGGTGACCTCTTTCAACTCTATTCTGGGAGGTGGTGACATACACCCGCATACTCTGATGGCTAACATTTCTCTGATCCCCAAAGAAGGCAAAGATCTGGAACAATGCAGTGGTTTCCGCCCTTTTTCCCTGCTTAATGCAGATCTCAAACTATTTTCTAAAATTTTGGCCACTCGGATGCAGAGGTTTCTTCCCTCCCTAATTCACCCTGACCAAACGGGTTTCACGCCGGGACATGAGTCCCGGGATAGCACGCTCAGGGCGGTGGACTTGATTCACTCCGCGATGGCCTCCAAGACTGAAACCATCCTCCTGTCAACAGATGCTGAGTGTCACGATCTCTCTCTCGGTGTTGGGTGCTCGCGTACACAGGACCGCTCGCGAGCAGCCGCTACCGGGGGTGACGGGTATCCCCCTCGACGCGGGTGGTCGAGTCCTCGATCGCAGGCGTCGAGGAGTCTTGGTCTCTCCCCCTGTGGTGAGTGCTCGCGGGCGGAGGACCGCTCGCGAGCGCCCGGTTCCGGGGGGTTACTGTTGTCTCCCGCGATGCTGACGATCGGGTTTCCGATCGTCGGCATCGAGGTTTGAAGGTGGGATCTGTGGACAGTGCTGCCGTCCGGCATCATGATGCCCGACGGAGCACTGATCCCCAGTATACGGTACTTACCCGCTCCCGGTCCAGTGGCGTTCCTCCTGTCTGTATTGATGGGGGCGCGGCTGGACGGGTCCGGAGGCGGAGTTCTGGGAGATTGCCCAGAACTGTGATGACGCGGTCCAGGGGGCGGAGCTTGTAACGGCGCCAAGTTTAAAAACCCAGGAACTGCTTCATTCTGTACCCTGTTGTGGTCTGAGTATCCAGAGCTGCTGCTGCTGTTATTATTGCTTTAGTTTTTGACCCTTGCCTGCCTGACGATTCTTTTGCCTGACGATTCTGTACCTTATCCTGCTTATCCTGGTTACCAGTTTTTTGGCTCGTCTGATTACCCGCTTTGTTACCGACCTGGCTCGTTTGATTACCTGCTCTGTTACCGACCTGGCTCGTCTGATTATCCGCTCTGTTACTGACCTGGCTCGTCTGATTACCTGCTCTGTTACCGACCCGGCCATCCTGTGCACGTTACCGGAATTAACCCCGGGTCAGCTCCTATTGCCTACCGGCTCCGGCTGTCGGGGCTTTTGCACCTTGCACACCAACTCGGCCCTTAATTTATCCACCTGCATCAGGCCTCCTCACTGTTGGAATCATCCCAGCCTCCACTCCCTGTCTCTAAGGGTCTCCCTTTGTGAGGGGTTTCGGAGCAGAAGAACTTCTGCGGTGAGTGCCTTGGTGTTCGTGGTCGTGACACTGAGAAGGCCTTTGACAGGTTGGATTGGTCCTTCATGTTCGCGGTCTTAGATCATATGGGTTTTGGACCCAACATGCGGCGCTAGGTCTCTTCCCTATATTCCCACCCCTCGGAGTGTTAACTGACTCCTTCCCTATCGCGAATTGGACCAAGCAGGGTTGTCCGCTCTCTCCCTTGCTAAAAGAGCCTTTTATGGAATCTATCCGTCGGAATGTGGACATTCCGGGCCTTCTTGTGGGTGAGACCAGGCACAAAATCCTAGGGTACGCGGATGACTTGCTTTTCATTGTTACGCAACCGCGGCTATCGTTGCCGGTTATTCTCCGCGAGTTTAAAGAGAATGAGGAATTGGCTAATCTAAAAATTAATACTTCCAAGTCTGAGATCTTGAACATTACCATGGAGACGCCGGCTGCTCTACATTTGAGTTCCTGCTTCCCTTTTAAATGGTGCGAGGGGAAACTAAGATACCTAGGGGTCTGGCTCACGCGGGATTTGTCGGACCTGTACCGACATAACTTTCTTCCCCTACTAGCGGATGTTCAGAGAGATCTGAATAAATGGTCCCCCCAACATATATCATGGTTCGGGAGGAGTAACACGCTCAAAATGGTGGTTTTACCCAAGCTTTTATTTTTGTTCCAATCTCTTCCGATAGAGATTCCCCGGGCCTTTTTTACTTCGGTACGGTCTGTTTTTGTGGTCCAGAGGCCGTCCCAGGATTAAGTTCACTACGTTGTGCAGACCTAAATTGGCTGGGGGGGTGGGCCTTCCAGATCCCTGTCTGTACTACCAGGCATGTCATCTTTTGCGGGCCCTGGAGTGGTCCCATCGCCCTGCACATAAATTGTGGGTCGGTGTCGAGACCCGGACACTTTCTGTGCCGCTGTACCACCTTTTGTGGCTCCCGCGCCATCACTCCTGAGCTTTGGCTTGACGTCATCCGTTTGTGAAGGCTACCCTACTCACGCTCCATTCACTGCATCTGACGCACTCCCCGACGTCGTATCCCTCGCCCCTGACGCCTATCAGGAATAATCCCGACTTTCCACAAGGACAGGTTGCTGGTCCTTTTTTGTCCACCGTGTTGACGGACCGGGCTCCGATTTCTGACTTTCTACTTAACAACGGAATATGACCCTTGACTTCGATTCTGCCGGACAGACCTCTTACTGCCCTAGACAATTTTCATCAACTGCTGAGTTTTTTCTCTAAGTCCTTACGAAAACATGCCATGACGCGTGCCCTTACTAATTTTGAACTCTTGTGTACGAGGCCGTCCCTCCCTCCTCACGGCATTTCGATATTGTATCAGCTGCTTCTACAGGAGCATAACGCTGTCCATTTACACTTCCAAGGCTTTTGGGAACAGGCGCTACAGATCTCTTTAAGTCCCAAGAATTGGGATAAAATTTTTCTCCTCACCCATAAAAGCTCACGTAGTACAAAGCTGCAGGAAACCTCCTACAAGCTTTTGACCCGTTGGTATAGATCCCCTGATATACTTCATGCTGCCTTCCCTGATTTGCCTGATACGTGTTGGAGTTGCGGCTCGGGGGTCGGTTCACTTTTACATCTCTGGTGGGAGTGTCCGGGGATAGTCCCATTTTGGTGTCAGATCCACTCACTCCTGCCCCGGTTCACGGACCGTCAAGTTCCATTCTCACCTGCTTTGTTCCTTTTACATCATACTGACCAGTCGGTCGCTAGTTATAAGAAATCGATAGTGCCTCATCTTCTGAATGCCGCAAAAGCCTTGATACCACTCCACTGGAAGGACCCTTTGCCCCCTTCTTTTAGGGAGTGGATCTTGAAAGTGGAGCAGATTAGGTCTCTGGAGGAACTTGCCATGTCCTCTGATGACCAGAGTGAGAGGTACAGGAAGACGTGGTATTATTGGATGGAATACATTGCAAGCCCCGATGTTTGGGCTCTTTTGGAGTCGTGAGTGGTCGCTTGATGGGTGGGGCGCTGTTCTGCTCCGTGGAGGTATGGGAGCGCTCACCCCCCTTTTTTTTTTTTTCCTTTCTCTCTCTAGTCTCCCTTTTTGCTGTTTCTTTACCCCTTCACCCCCTCCTTTTTGTCCTTCCTTTGTTGTGCTTGTTGGGCTGTGATTTTTGCACCTCCACACTTTACCCAGCCATCGCCTACCTCCATTGACCCTAGGGGTCGCGTGTCTGTACAACGTTTATATCTGGCCGTGTCTGTTACTACTAGGCCCAAGCACCTTATATCTAACCTATTTATGTTCCGGCATTTTTAGTGCCTCTGTATGTGATCTCTAAACTACTGTAGCCGCCCACTGCGCTGGGCTTTATTTTTTTTTGCCTGTACTTTGTGGAGTGATATGCATTGTACTTCCCTCCCTTGTTCCTTCCCCCTGTTGTTCTTTGTTTTCTTGTTTGACTAAACAAAATGAAAAAACTCAATAAAACATATATTTACAATAAAATGTGTGTGAAAAAAACACAACAAAATTACTACCACAAAGTTTGACAAAGAAAGGGGGTAGATCTAGTGCATGGAAAGAGTTAAAATACTAGCATTTCAAATACCCCTGGGGTGTCTAGTTTACAAAAATATATGGTTTGATGGGGTAAATTGCAATTGCTGGCTTTAAAGATGCACATGGGGGTAGAATTACCAGATTTGGAAAAAATGATTTGGAGGGTTTTCAAGCATGAACTGCCTTTTTATAGTCATGCCACAGCATCTCAATTGGATTCAAGTCAGGACTTTGACTAGACCACTCCCAAATCTTAATTTTGTTTCTTTTGAGCAGTTCAGAGGTGGACTTGTTTGTATGCTTCCAATCGCTGTCCTTTTGCATAAACCAACTGTGCTTGAGCTTTAGGTCACAAACTAATGGCCAAAAATTCTCCTTCAGAGCAGAATTTGTGGTTCTCCCAGGTAATGAAACAACAAATAGCCTCAGACTATCATACCATCACTGTGTTTGACTTTTGCTATGATGTTCTTTTTGCGGAATGCTGTACTAGCTTTATGCCAGACGTAACCGGACCTATATCTTCCAAAAAGTTCTACCTTCGGCTCATCAGTCCACAGAGTATTATCCCAAATGTCTTGGAGGTCATCAAGATGTTTTTTTGGCCTTTGTGTTCTTTTTGGTCAGCAGTGGTTTTCACCTTGCAACTCTGCCATTTTTGCACTTATTTTTTCATTGTGGCATCATGAACAGTGAGGTAAATAACAAAGCCAAGTGAGGCCTGCAGTTTTTTGTTAGTTTGGGATCTTTTGTGACCTCCTGTATGGGTCGTCCATGTGCTTTTGAAAGAATTTTGGTAGGCTGACGCCTTTTGTAGGTAATGGCTCTCAACGGGGTTCGCTGGCGTCCCAGAGGCTTAGAAATGGCTTTGTAACCCAGACTAATAGATGTCAGTGACTGTCAGTTTCTTTCTCATATGTTGTTGAATTTGAATTTCTTCCACACCTTTTAGCCTACATCACTTTGTGAGGCAGGTTCTATATAATTGATGTTTACATTCAGCAGGGCTGGCAGTAACCACCCCGGGTTGATTAGTAACTAAGGCGGTTTTATCTTTTTATAGTGCTAAATGGAGCTACATTTTGTGTTTACTCTAGTTCTTTTTATCTGATATTAAAACTAAACTAAAAAGTTATTTTAAGCAGGAAAAGTCTGACAGAGAAGGCCACTAGCGCTGAGGTGTACTTTACATCTTGCATTGTTGAGCATAACCTGCTATTCTAGGTGCGTAAACACACAGGCAAGCTATTCAGATATAGCAGAAAACTATGCCTGCTCATCAACCAAGAACATCAATTGTGAACATGGCACTGGAACGTGAATGTTCAGATGATCTGTACAAGTTCATCCGGGCACAAAAAAGGCCATACAGCATTTTGGTTGACAAAAGCAACCATATTATGTGTGAGATGGAATGTGCTATTTTAGCCAGGTGCTATAATAAAAAAATAGGTTAAGGTAGCAGTTGGATTTCTAGACATGCCAGTGTGCAATGATGCCAAAGCTGAAAACATATTTAACTACATTGCGTCATCCATGCATGACAAAAGCCTTGAATGGTCTAACTTTGTAGGATTTACAATGTTGACTATCCACATCACCTGGTCAACATTTGTGTCAAAACTGCTGCTAAGGAGCTCTAAATGTTACCTGAAGTACTGCTCACTAACATCTACTACTACTTTGAGAAAAATTCCAAACGAAGAGAAGACCTAAAATAGTTTCAGGAGTTCTGCAATGTTGCTGACCAGAGAGTACAAAAGCATTGTCCTACACACTGGCTTTCTTTAGAAAAAGGTTTGGATCATCTGCTCCACCAATGGCTTTTATTTCAGTCTCAAGTTTGGGAGAGTGAGTGACACAGCACGCGTCCTGATTGGTATCAGTTTTTTGGGTAGGTAGGTAGGTGTTTTGAGTCTGAGTGAGAATCAGAAGTCATCTCATATTCAGAAAAGGCAGAAAGACCCCCAAATGCAATGCTTTGACAAATTCAATTTATTTTTTCAAAACAAGGCACCTATCCTCTTCAAGTTGGACCAGAGTGTACAAGATCTCCTGTATGATATGTCAAGCAGATTTATTAAGCCAAGGTATTAAGGTATTGAGAGAACACAACATTCAGGAAATAGATGTAAGCAACACTGAAATTCACCTCCCAGATGAAGAGCTCTTCATTGGGTACCTGGCAAGGAGGCAGTTTGTAGGTGAGGGAGGACAAGGAATGTCCCCTTACAAGACAAAGTGGTTCTTTAAAGATGTTAGGAGCATTAAAAAAATCTTGGAGAAGTTCCCAATGAGAGCCCAAATCTTGAAGAATCTGTCAGTGGTCAATATGAACCAAGATGAGGTGAATGCAGAGCAGATTTTGATTTTGGCAGAGAGATTTCCAAATGTGATCAAAGCAGATGCCAGAGAACAGCTCCACTAGTAGCCAAACTACAAAGGTTTATCAGTTGATGAATTCTGGGGGAAGCTGTCCAAAGTAAAATCTGTGAGCAAAGGGCAGTTCAGATTCAGAGTATTCAGCATGGTGCATTACAGTAAGACGAAATTCAGAACTCAGCTCTCTGATGTCTTGCAAAATTAACAAATTTATTGATGCAGACTGCTACAAGGTTTGCAGTAGAACAGTTACTTGCATTAGCGAACTGCAATATATAGTTGAATAAATTATATATATAGTTGAATAAAAATAAATTTGCTCGATTATAAGACGACCCCCCAAATCTGAATATTAATTTATGAAAAAAAAAGAAAAAGCCTGAATATAAGATGACCCTATAGGAAAAAAAAGTTTTACCAGTAAATGTTAATTCATGTAAACTATGTGAATATTTTTTTTTAAATAAAACCTATGATTGAGAAAAATATTTTGTTTTTATTTCCTTTTTTTTTCAATCTGCACCCCCAGTTATACACATTTGCCCCCTGGCTTGCCACTCTGCCCCAGAAATGCCTTATACCCCCTATATGCCACTGTGCCCCATGATATGCCTTTTAACCCCTATGTGCCACTCTGCCTCCAGAATTGCCTTATACCCCTATATGCCACTCTGGCATTTAGGGGGTTAAAAGGCATATTATGGGGCAGAGTGGCATATAGGGAGGTATAAGGCATTTCAGGAGGCAGAGTGGCGTATAGAGGGTTAAAAGGCATTTCTGGAGGCAGAAATGCCTTATGCCCCCCATTTAACACTCCCTCCCTCCTCCAAACTTACCGGAGCTTCTGAGTCCCCGGTGCGTAGTCCGGGCAGCGTGTAGAGCTCTACGCCATTCGCGTAGACAACTTCCGCTGCAGCTGGGAGGAGGTGCGGTTAGCGGCGGGGGTTGTCTGCGTCCATCACGCAGACCTTCCCCGGCTGTCAGAGATCAGGGGGAACTCTGATCTCTGACAGCCGGGGAAAGTCTGCGCGATGGATGCAGACAACCCCCGCCGCTAGCCGCACCTCCTCCCGGCTGGAGCGGAAGTTGTGTACGCGAATCGCGTAGAGCTCTACACGCTGCCCGGACCAAGCACTGGGGACTCAGAAGTACCGGTAAGTGTGTGTGGGGGAGACAGGAGGATCCAGGTCCCCTGCATCGCTGCAGGGGATCTGGATCTTAGTCTCATAGTCAGACCTAGTTGAGGTCTGATTATAAGACAACCCCGATTATAGGACGAGGGGGATTTTTCAGAGCATTTGCTCTGGAAAAAACCTCATCTTATAATCGAGCAAATACAGTAGTTGTGTCATAATAAAATGTTAAAACATGTTTGGTGGCTGGGGGGGGGGCGTCGCAGTGGCTCCCTGAAATTACATTTTGCAGGTTGGGATATCTGAGCACATGTTGATTTTGTTTCCTCCTCCTGTAGAACTACCTCCTATGCTATTACACTCATTACACAAGAGATAGGGCTAGGTATCCTAATAGTGTTTCAGAACAACAACAAAGTAAGCGTGTACTTCACTGCTTAGGAAACCATTATAGGATTCTGTAATGCCACCTACTGGACATTAGTGTACTTGCAGACCAGACCCAATCCTTTGCCCTTCAGAGAAGAAAGATTCTTTTCATTTTGTTTAGTTTAATTAAAAGTATGTTTTATTAGATAGGATTTATTCTCAATTTTTGGTAATATTATTGATTTATTTCTCTGCTACACATACATTTTCTGTGGTAGTGGTCTGATACAGCTTCTATTTAGCAGTAATATATGTAGTGAGATGCCAACAAAACACCTCAGTATAGAGCCCTAATCTGTAAGGGGATAAGCATCATGCTGCCTTTCTAAATAAGCACGTAAACATGTATAGATGTGGCATTTGCTGCTAATAAGGCAATGCTTAACCTGAAGGAACTAATATAATTAAGAGTTAGAACCACAAAACATAATCAACCTTTGCAGAAATAGGTTTCAAGTTCTTCCCAGCACATAGATGTCACCTTAGGCAAATGCTTAAAGTGTATAGAGAAAACAAGACTTAATTGGCAACCAGTGTATGCAGTACGGCTGATTATAGACTGCACTTGGAAATGTTTCTCCTGGATCTAAAGTAGAGTTTTTCACCATGGACATTCAGCTGACCAGTAATTGGATTGGGAATGAGGTTGTTCATTGCACATGGTATTGACAATAGGTTTATGAAGAATTTACATGCCCATGGAAGGTATAGTCTTCAGATAAAGAGTTACCTTTATTAAGTTCTAAAAATGCATGTGACAGACCCCACCGTTTTTTTTTTTACACAGGCCCAACAAAAGCGGTGCATTTTAGATGGACTTAATAATGAAATTATACATAAAGTTAACACTACAATTATAAGCCCTGCTTCCCTGGATGTCCGGGTCATTTTCTCCAGGCGAGCATGCCAACATCACACCTGCTCCTTGCCCACTACCCACCCATTAAAGGATGTCTGGGCTCTAGCACTTCCCCTACACACATCTGGCCATGTGTCAGAACCCGGGCCAGCAAAGAGACTGTGGTACTGCATCCCCCAAAACAGGAAACCTAGGACTCTGTTGATGGTTAGGTCAACAACAGTGAATGACTAGATTGCATTAGCTGCCCTCAGAGATTGTACATTTGTAATAACAAAGCTTTTTATATAATTAGGTGTTGCAGGACCATCTGTCCTCTACATGCTGTCACATGATAGTGTTCACCATGCTGTATCCTATAGCTAAATTAGAGTCTCTCTCAACAATGGGGGAAGTCAGCCTTGGAGAAACTCGCTCATGAGATAAAGTCATCTCATTGAAAGAAGGTGGAGACCAGGAGAGTCCAGAAAGCGGTCGCAACTGCAACAGGACCCACCTCTCTAGGGGGCCCGCATGACCTCTGCAACCACCTCCTGTCTCCCCGTGCTGCAAGGAAAGGACCCTTCCGACCTGGACTGTGTTTTAGGTCAGAAGGGCAGTTTCTAGCTATGCCCCTGGCTGCAACTATCACTACTGCAATCTGACTCCAATAACTGATAATTGTATCTAGTGCTTGTGTGGATATTATTTCATTTGTGAGTGGTTGTGAGGTGTAGATTGATCTGCTATCTCACCATTTTCTAAAAATTCATTATTGTTGGTATACTCTGACTACAATTAACTGCTTTTTAACTAACTTTTTAACTTTGAGACTTGCACTCTAAAGTATATTATTGGTTAGTATAAGTATTTTTGTATGTTATTTTTAACTTAAGTCCATTATTTTGTGCAGCAATTTTTTTGGTTCAGAAGTCTCTCCTATATATGTACACACACACAAGCACTGTGGGTAGACGCTTTATTAACTATGATGATTCTTTTTAAACAATGGGAATTAACTAAGCAACTACCTGTTCTATCAGGGATGCTTCAAACTGGGTCATGCCAGATATAATAATTTTAATAATGGGCATGGAAACCTAGAAAATTAGTTTGGTTGTGGAACCAAGAACCATTGGCCAGCCATAATACAGGAGTAGCACAGACCGACCAAGCAATTGTCTGATCTAAGGTGTCAGTGACCACTGCTTGAACAGCTTGGCTACAGATACAATGATGCATATTTTCTTTTTTCTTAGATGTGATACCACACAGAAAGAAGTGAGTCCTGGGACCAGTACTAGTGATGTCATATGTGGTTAGTATTCATTAGAATGTATGCTTAGAATAGGGAAATTAATTTAATTGATTTAACAACGAATTATACAATCTGGACATGGTAGGTAATATGGGATAAGCCCAGCCACGTGCCTGAGTAATATATTGGTTCAAAACAGGCACATTCAGTGAGAACTAGGCAGTCCAACATGCTTTCAACAGAAGTCACTGCATAGAAATACACAAAAAGAACCAAAGGGATACACTGATGGTGCAAATCTTACTTAAAATTCCTGTTAGGTTTAACACCTAGTGTGTGGATTTTTTTTATGAGGTCATAAATATATGAGTATTAGACAATCCTTTAAAATTTAGTTTTGGAAAGTGGCTATACAGTCTGTGGGCAAAGCTATGTCAGTACTCCCTAGTTTAGTGTAAATATTTATGCCTAAATGACCAAAGAGACTCTTTCTCAGGTCATCAAAAACAAAACATTATATCAGCCAAACTCTAAACTTAACAAAAATACATTTTTCTTTCAGAGCCCATGTCAGGAAACAACACTCTAATTTACATTGTTGCTGTCCTCTCTCTGCTGCTTACAATCGGCATTTGTTACGGTAAGGAAAAGTCAACTACACATATTGTGGAACTGTGATTGTGGGATGTCAATGAGACATGTTACAAATGGGGTTTGAACCATCTTTGGAGTGTGGTTGACTCTGGTGATAAGACAAACATATATTTAATTGAGATCTAATTGTAAATGCAGAGAAAAAAGAAAAAAATGAATTTCCCGTGCAAATAAAATCTATCTAATATTACAAATCCAAGCATGTATCTGTACTTTTTAATAGTTTTGTCTTCAGCTGGTTACATGTACAAAATATATACATTGAAGTATAATTAGATTGGTATGCAAAGCAGGAGAAACTGTGAGTTGGTATTAAACATGCTATTAATTAGTTTTATATATTTTACATTTAGACAGATGTGTGAAAATGTGGTAGTCCTCAAAAAGTTAAGATATTTTATGAATGTGGTACATTCTTTTTTTTCTGTTTTTACTCAGGCATATGGAGATATCGAAAGAAGATTAAGAACAAAATTGAAACTGAACAGGTTTGAAATTATTAAGGCAACATAAACATACCATGCAAAGTATACATAACACAGGAACACATACATCAAACATACAGATGGGAAGGCCAAGTATGTATATTTCAGGTAGTGGTGGTCTTTTGGGAAGGACCAAATTGATTATTTCCTGCCCCAAGCGTATTCCTTCAGCAGAGCAATGAAAGCTGGGGACTCAGATCTCCCTATTGTTTCCAGATATTGTTTCTAGATCACCAGAAGACAACAATTATTACTCAACATTGTTTGCCTACAATATACCTGACTGACCTTTGGCAAGTTGCCCATATATCCTATGTCCCTCAATAAATTAGCAATTAAACAAAATATACTGTGAAGATGCCATTCAGTCTACGTCCATTCCTGAATAAATTATTTGTGAATTTACATTTAGGTAACATCGTTATGTATTTCAGCAGATTGCAATTCACCACAGAGAGGTTCTCTTGGACGACGAGAGAAAGAACAATGTCCCAGTGGAAGATCAGGATCCGGTGCAGGAAACCATAGTACAGGGGAAGCCAGTGGCGCAGGAGCAGGGGAAGGACTGTCGCATTTCACAAGAAGAGGTGTAAAGGCTGCAGAGAAAGCCTTATGGGACAGTAGATTTCTAAAAAGAACATGCAAAGTGACCTTGATTGTAGAAAGCCATCAGATCTTTACTATGAGAACCCTCAGAAATTCTGCCATGTTTTCCTGCAACTACATGTCAGTTTCCTTACTGTCGCCATTTAAATAATCATTATAGGTGACTGAAGTACAAGCAATATTACATTTGAAATGTTAACTTTCATTACTTTTTCAATCTTCTCCATTCAATTTTCCATCTATTTCTTCCATAATGTTATACACCTACAACTCTTTTTTTTTTGTTTCAGCCCCTTCAATTTCTTTGACTTCCTTTTCTTTTAATTAATGCCATATTGGTGTTTTCTGTATCAACTATTAATTTAAAACTTAAAAACGTATTATTTTGTATTGAAAAATCATTCTATTATTAAAAAAGAATGGGCATTTAAAATGCTTTGGAAACCTACATGATTTTATTATATAGTTAAAGAATTACAGTAACAATATATCAATAACAGCAACAGTAATTACAGAAGAACAGCTTTCATAAATTCTATTATACAGAAATAAAAAGGTGGAAGTCACACCCGGTCACAGGTCACTCTCCGCACTCCCTCTCTTGTGATGCTGCTGCTCCAGACATGTGGGGTCACATTATGTTATAAGACCCCGTGCCCAGCACATAGATCTCCATGGCAGCCAGCCATGTGAAGGTGGCATCTTAATTAGCCCCAGGACATGCAGCCTCTTGGTGTCTTGGTAGGCCAGTCCAGCTCTGCAAGTTATATATTTTCTATTTTATTCAGACTATATCCTTGAATAGCCTGACTTTATCTCGGATACATCCGACATGAAAAATGATTTAAAATGTTGTAGCATGGTAACCTTTCAAAATAGCCTAAGACAAAATAAACCAAATGTACAACTAGCCTTCATAGGCTTAAAATGATAAAGTAAGGAGACAAGGAAACACTACATGAGGGCTAGTGTATAAAGATTTATGTTAGAAAGAACAAAGCTATGTTTTGCTGACAAGCATGAGAAAACTAAAAACACTTACCTCGCCATTGCATTGTTTCCTAATAGTGTATCCTTATTATGGATGCATTGTTATGTAGAAGACTAAATGAAATAGCCCAAACATGAATTAATTATGAAATGATAAGACTGAGGTTGGCTTTCAAGTAACATTTGTGTTTTTGGATGTATTTATTAGTGGACTAGTATCTCACAAAAGTGAGTACACTCACATTTTGTAAATATGTGCACAGCCTCTATAACAGTGTAAATCTGCTGTCCCCTCAAAATAACTCAACACACAGCCATGATGTATAAACCTTGGCAACAAAAGTGAGTACACCCCTAAGTGCAAATGTCCAAATTGGGCCCAAAATGTAAATATTTTGTGTGACCACCATTATTTTCCAGCACTGCCTTAACTCTCTTGGTGTGAGGATCGTCTTACCGGAAGGAATCCAGGATGCAGGAAAGGAACACGCTTGCTCAGTACAGGACACGCACAAGGGGCCTGAGGAGGATAACAGGACACTTGGCAGTGTAGCTGTAAGCACGGGTGATCTGGACGGAGCCGTTAAGCAGACCAGGGTCAGGATACCGGAGGTTCTCAGAGTCGTTAGGATAGCCGGGGTCAGGATGCCAGAAGTACACAGGAGCCGTAAGGATAGCCGAGGTCAGGATGCCAGAAATATACAATAGCCGTTTAGCAGACCGGGGTCAGGATGCCAGAGGTACTCAGAGTCGTTAGGATAGCCGGGGTCAGGATACCAGAAGTTCACGATAGCCGTTGAGCAGACCAGGGTCAAGATACCAGAAGTAATACAAACAATAATGTAACACAGGAGGGGGCTCAATAAGCACGGAAGCACCAGTACAACTGAGCACCGGTGGATGTGTGAGAGACGTTTAAATAGCCCGGGGAGGCGTTCCCCGGCGTCTCTGACGTAACCGCGTCCACCGTCGCCATAGCGACGCGGCGGAATCCAGGCGGCGGTCAGCCGCATAAATATTCATGAAGCGGCCGCTTCATGTAGCAGGGAATGGTGCCGGCGTTTCTGCCGGGAGGACAGAGCGGAACCTCCCAGCATCTGCCAGGTAGGTGCCTTACACTTGGGTGGATGTTAGAGACCTTGTGCTCCCCCACCTTCCGTTTACGATGCCCCACAGATGCTCAGTAGGGTTGAGGTCTGGAGACATGCTTGGCCAGTCCATCACCTTTACCCTCAGCTTCTTTAGCAAGGTGGTCATCTTGGAGGTGTGTTTGGGGTCGTTATCATGTTGGAATACTGCCCTGAGGCCCAGTCTCTGAAGGGAGGGGGATCATGCTCTGATTCAGTGTGTCGCAGTACACGTTGGCATTCATGGTTCCCTCAATGAACTGCAGCTCCCCAGTGCCGGCAGCACTCATGCAGGCCCAGACCATGACCCTCCTACCTCCATGCTTGACTGTAGGCAAGACACACTTGTCTTTGCCACACACGCTTGACACCATCTGAATCAAATAAGTTTATCTTGTTCTTATCGGACCACAGGACATGGTTCCAGTAATCCATGTCCTTAGTCTGCTTGTCTTCAGCAAACTGTTTGTGGGCTTTTCAGTCGCTCGTACGGACCTTTAACTGGAGACAGGCCAAGTTCCGTTGTCAGGAGTTAAAGGGCCGTGCGGTCGACTCTATTGGTCACCTGCAGGGGCAACCAATAGAGTCGCTTGCACGGCCCTTTACTCCTGACGGGGAACTTGGCCTGTCTCCCCGCTCCAAGAGTTAACCTGATGGATTTCCGCTCCCGTTAACCCCTGCAATACTGCGTAGATAAGGTAGGCTAGATGGGGAAAGGATCAGGGAGCTTAGTAAACGAAGATGAACACGAAGATTCTTCTTGTTGTGTGTCTTCGTCTTCATATACGTTTTGCTGCCTCATTGTTCATATGTTCGGTATTTGGGCTGAACAACGAAAATGCACTCTTCATGTTAATTTTCATGTTCGCCCGAATAGGAATGCACAAGTCTAATACATAGTCAGTCTGAGCCAGGAAACATGTGTGTATGCATGTATGTGTATATGTCTATATGTGTTTTGTAGCATCAGGGCCATTAATGTCATGTTTAGGGATCTTAAGTACATTCCTAGTCTAGGGCAATATGTGCACAAATGAAACACCCCAAAGCAAAATCATAACAAGAAAACTAGCTCCCAATTGGAGCACTCTCTGGTTATACTTTCCTGGCTCAGACTGACTAGCCTAAGAACTCACTAACTAGACCTTCTTGTCAGACCTAGCTAAGCCAGGCTCTGAAAAACCTCTCCCAGACAGCACACACAAAAGGGCCAGGCAGGTATTGCCTCACTTGGCCCAGTGATATCCTTCTTCAGGGCCTCTCTTGCCCTGGGAGCACATGGGAACTTCCTCTTCCAACAATAGTCCTTGATCGTCAGGCCCCAGGGGTTTTAATGCCCAGCACCTGTGCGTGATACAGACCCCATAGGAATCTGAAATTGGATCCTGCATACCTCTAGTCTCTTGTAAAAGCTGGAATGGATTTTCCACTGGAAAGGGTAATGGAGCATTGGCCCACCCTGCTCTTCAATTGCGCCACCCCAGAGACCCATATACATGACTTGTATGACCTGCACCCAAATGCCAAATAAATTGCCTCCTGGGCTTACAGTGTCTTAGCGTGCAAGTGTATGCTTGTCTGTTTGACTTCTGCATGACGTCGAAAGTCAATTCAGACAAATTTTTGGTTTCGTTTTTTACAATTCATTTTTTAGGCCAACAAATTTGGGGGCTAAAAATATGTCTCTCTCTCTCTTTGTCCCCCAGTCCTGTCTGTGCCCCTGCACCCTCCTTCTGCCTTGTATCCGCTCCCTCATCTGCTCATTTACCTTATCCAGCCATTTTCTTATATCCACTGATTTCTTGGCGGATGCAGGGAGTTGGGGGGGGGTTTCAGTATGTGAGACAGTGTCCTGCTGTAGAAGAAAAAAAACACAGTAGAAGAGGAGGGGCGAGTGCCTGCAATAGAAGGGGTTCTAAATTATAATTTAATCATTGCATGTCTGTAAAGGTAAATTAATGCACAGCTTTCCTTACAGACACTGAAAAGGTTAATTGTCATTTTGATATTATTCTGCTCCTGAGATTTTTACTTTTATATAATGTAATAAAGTTTTAGTTAATGTAAGGAGACTTACTTTTTCTTTTGCTCATCTTTGTACCTCTCTAATATAAGTTGGTGTTTTGGTTGAGATTTTGAAAGATATTATTAAGGTATAATTTTGCAGTATTGCAATGGCTAACTATGACCTTTTTTCTTTTTCTCTAGGTAACCTTTTGCACCATGTCCTTTATTATTTCCCGTGGAGTCT